>JAWNLS010000938.1:4070000-4426463 GCA_035042185.1 Drosophila kambysellisi
TTTAAGCGAATTGCGAACAGAATTCCAAATGAATGAATGGTTAAGTGTACGGTTGGATGGATGGATGAATGGGTGTCTGAGTGAATGCCTGAATGGGTAAATGAATGAATTCAATTGCCAACGTGAAGATGTGCAAAGCGTTTCTGGTAGGCGTCTTGCACTTGTCACTTTCTCTCTCTCTCTCTGTCTCTGTCTCTGTCTCTCTCTCTCTCTTAGTCTCTCTCTCTCTCTCTCTTGCTGTCTGTATTTTGTGAAATTGTAATAGAGTCAACAATCGACATGGCACATTGTTTGTCACCATTTTGCTTGACTTTTCGCATAATATTTGTTGTCATTGTTGTTGTTGCTGTTGTTGTTGTTGCTCACGCCTGTTTGGTTGGCCATTAACATAATTTCAATTTGCATAAAATTACGTTAAATATTACATTTTGGACAGTGAACTGCAGCTGCAACTGCAACTGTGCAACTGTGACTGTTTGACTGACAGCGACCACGCCTCGTTGCATGGCCATCCTTAGGGTGTGGAGCTAATTGCAGGTGTGAATGTGTTGCTTTGTGTCCATCGTGTGCTTCATTACACACAAACACACACACACACATACTTTGCATGCATTTTCATATATATATATGTGTAGCCTTTGTTCCTTTTGCGCATTTAATAAATTTAATTTTGATTGCATTTTTGCCTAAATAATGCATTTCATTTTCAGCACAAATGCCAACAATTTTGCACAAATTAATTGGGGATGTGTGCGGTTATTTTGTGGTCGATTTATGTGCTCACCAAAATTTGTACATAATGTGCAACGCATCCATGTGTTGTGGCCTTAATACTAATTGATTAAATTGATTGAAAAACCCGCCACAAAAAAAAAAATAGTCATCAACTCCCTAAATTCGCTTACGTAAACCTAAACCTAAAATACCTAAAACTGAAACCAAACGACAACTAACAATGCGATCAAAGTCCTTGGCTGGAAGCGATTTAATGCATATTTCATTGGTACACTGAATTTAAGGGTCTTCAGAGTACGCTTTGTCGTCCGTAACTTGGCCAATTCATTTATTACATCGCATCTCTTGACAAAACTAAAAGCCTGGCTAATGCGTAAATTGACGCAGCCTTAAAGCCATTTGCCTGATTCGCGAATAGCGGCGCGCAGCCATCAGCAAAACTTTGAAGTATTTCCAACTCGATTATCATAACCCAACTAAGAATCATAATCAAATTTACCCATTTGACACTAAACTTTCTACAAAGGGTGTGGCAGAGTGAAGTAGGGGTAGTAAGAGGCGGTCGAGGTTGGTTTTTGAGTGGAGTTGGAGTAGGCTAGGGAAAGTTTATGTTTGTCTAGGACAAAAACCAAGAACCAGCATCGTCATCAACAACTCTCGTACAGTTGCCATCAAATTGAGTTAGTCAATTTGTAAAATTTACGTCTAGTTTTCAAATTCAATATGCCATTAAAATGCTGCGCCTTAAAGTATTTACCCTGCTCTATCTCTATCTCGCTCTCGCTCTCGTTGTGGCTTCTGGACTATGCAAATTTTGAGGTTTACAGTTTTCAGTTCTCAGTTGTCAGTTGTCAGCATTTCGTTAGTTGGTTGTTCAAGCTGCAGTCATGAAAATCGCCCTAGACATATATATACGCATGACCCTAAAATGCCGGCTACGGTACAAAATGTTTTGGCCACAAAGCATACCCATAACCATAACAGAGTTAAGACCCCAAGCCGCTTTATGGTGTCATGCTTACAACGCTTCCAATGATACGGCAAAATTGTTGGTCCGCCGCCTTTTGGCTTTTTATGCAAGCTCTAGACCACACAAGAATATATATGTGTGTATGTATGTGCAGACACTGGGGAAATAGGAAAAAGGGGTCTAGGGGATGGGGGATAGGTGGGATATATTGCATTTGTATTGGCATTTTCCAAATGTGTATGCGTAAGCTCATTAAGCTGGCCAAGTTCTTAGCCTTCATTTGGGCTTTGCATCTGACTTAGCTGTTTGTTTTCGAGTCTCGATTTCTTTGGGGCCAATTGGTGGCAACAATATTGTTGCATTGTGTCCAACTGAGGGCCACACTCGACTGTCCATAGGCAAATAGGCCATAAATTCATATTTTATTGGCTCGGCTTCGACCTATTCCTGGCTGCCTGCCTGCCTGCCTGGCTATCTAAAACTCTTGGCCAAATGCTCGAAAGCTTTGCACAAACAATTATGTCAACTATAAACTGCTCTGTTCTTATCCATATGTGTGTGTGTGTGTGTGTGTGGGTTTGGCATGTGTGTTGACAATGAACTTTTGGCATTATGATGTTGCATACTTTCAGGCGGCTTGCGAAAATAGCCAACAATAAATTTGAACAGGATGCTTTCACAAAGATGCCTGATTTGCTTAAGTGGTTGCTTTGGAATTATGGCTTTAATGCTGCTTTTCAGTCGCTGTCAATAATAACCATAATCATTTAAATGCTGTTTGCATATTTTCCATATCATTTGCGTTAATTCACATTTATTTTGTCTCTCGTCTGTCCCCCCGGGGGCACAGCTTGAACGTGTCGGCATATTAAATGCAATTTGAACTGATTAAAATTCTAATTTAACTGGACAAATGTGATTGGGCCTCCCTTCGAAACCTGCCCTTGCATAATTGCCAACATAAATTAGCGCTGGGCAAAATCATAACAAAAATTATTGCATATTAAAAATAATATTATAAAATAAACGTCAAATTTTTAAAGACAACAAACATCGCTTAATTGTCCGGAAAAATATGCAATATTTTGTAAAAATGCTTAAAATGTTGAAAAACATTCTAACAATTTTCGTATTTTGGACTGCAAACTCAACTGATGCCATTTGCATTTTCATAGTGTGTGTGTTTTAAATTTGTTGCTGGTTTTTGGTGCAGTTGCACAGTGCACTTTCTCTGTGTTGCTTGCCGCATAAATTTCAATTTGGCTCATGCAAAAATTTGCATTTGCTGCTGTCAAGCAAATTATTGCAGTCGGCTTAGCTCGTTGTCCTCTTGGCTTGTTGTTGTTTTAATTAAAAAATATATATTATTGCTGTTGCTGCCTTGTTCCTGTTGTTGTTCCTGTTGTTGTTGTTGTTTCTGTCCCCCATCTGTCTGACCATTCGTTTGCAGTGCAATTCAAGTGTTAATTTTATTGACATGTGACAGACAGGAAAACCTTGTGCGTTGGTAAAAGTTTAAATGCTTTTATTGTTGCTGCCATTTTTATTCGCAATGGATATTTTTAATGAATTTAATAAACGCAGAAACTCAATGCGATACTCGTAAATTTCATAATATCAAAGAAAAAGAAGGGGAAAAACCAAACCAGAAGCCCGTTTGACATGCAAGCCGTGAAACAGCAGTAAAAGGAATGCCAAATAGGATCCAGGAACCCGAACTTAAACCAAAATTCAAAAGGTAAATGGAAGCCAGTAGAAAGAAACATTAATCAGCGTTAAAAGTCGCATTAAGCAAAAAGTGGGCGCAGCAGTTGCGGGGGGCACAAATTGCACGCAAAGCTAACGCCAAACCAAACCAAACCGAACCGAACCGAACCAAAAACCAAACCCAATGAGGACCCAAAACTGTCGAAACGTAAACGAAAAGTCGAAGAAAATTGGAAAAATTGTTGTCAGCGCGAAAGGGAAAGCTAGAACCAAAGAACGAGCACGCAAAGCCAACACGGTCATTGCAAATAGGAGCGTTAATAACAACAACAACAACAGCAATAGAAACAACAGCAACAACAGCAACAACAAGAGCAACAACAACAGCAACAACAGCTAGAAACGTGGCAAAATGAGTGACTGGCAGTCAAAATCATTAAAAAGTCGTAAAAATCAAGGGAAATGGTAAACAAAAAACGAAAACAGGCAACAAGGGAAACTGGGTGCAGCAATTGGAGATGGGGCAGAGCAGAGTGAGGGGCAGAGTGGAGGAAATGGAAGACGGCTACTGAAAATACGCACGCTTTATAATTAGAATTTAATCAAGCGCAAATCGCAAACTCTCGCAAATTGAAGACCGAACCGAACCGAACCGAACCGGGCCAGCAATCAAAATGGGTTTCAAACCCATCAGGCCGCAGTCTCTGTGTGTGTGTGTTTGTGTGTGTGTGTGTGCAGCTATTGTTTAAAGTGTAATTAAAAACGTCGTAAAAACCTTTTAGTGTAACGTCGGAACAGCAAACGTTGTGCCGATGATATTAAATTTCTCAGCCAAAAAAATTTGTAGTTGGCTGATTTGAAAGGCAAACCCAGAAACAGCAGCAGCAGCAATGGCAGCAACAGCAGCAGCAGCAGCAACAGCAGCAGCAACAGCAGCAGCAGCAGCAACAGCAACACCAGCAGCAACAGCAGCAGCAACAGCAGCTAGATGGAAAATAAAAATCCCTTTGGGTCAACCGACCTTGTCCGACCTTTTGGTAATTGATGGTGGCCAACAACTTTTTTTGCATATGTCATCTAACAAATGATGCGCATTGTTGGATGCGGGTTAAAGCTTTCAATCAATGCCAATTACAAACTGCGAGAGTGTGCAGGAATCCCTGGCTGGGAATTCTCAGCTAGGAAGGGAGAAATAAACTACAATTAGTACGGGGAAAGTTGCGATAATTTCCGTAAAATTAGAGCATGCAAGTGCTTAAATAATCCACTCGGGCAGCCTTTAAGAGTGGCGCCCAGCCAAAAGAAAGAGAACTTTTGACATTCTAATTACTGGCAGGCAGGAATTGTGGCAGGCTGGCTGGGAGGGAGGCAGGCAGGCTGAGCGGGGCACGAGCTGCTTGTCAAGTATAAACTTTGGTCATAAACAAAATTTTAATGGAGCAATTATAAGCGTCTAAAAATGGCTCGCAGAAAACAAAAAGTAGCTCGCAATTTTCATAACTAAAGGGCAAACTACTTTAGCCTCAACCAGCGATGGCGTTCGAGAAGTGGCAGTGGCTTTTGGTGGTGCGGAGTGGTGCAAAACTCTCTGCTTGTTGGCAAAATGCAAATGTGTAACACGCAGCCGAATCGTTGAGACCGACACGAACAGTTTCTGCACGAAGATGATGACGCATGCCACTCAAAAAAAAAATGAAAAACGAAAAAAGAAAATTTATAAATACCGTTAAACGTCCGGGAAAGGTATGCAACGGCATTTGTTAAAGCGCTCGCCGTGTATGGCTTTAACCCCAAGCAGACTTCATTGATATGCATCTGACACGGAGTGTGTTGGGCGGGGAACTGGCAGATTTACCCGCTTGTCGCCTTTCATGCTTATCGCTGGAATCAGTTACAGCAGCAGCAGCAGCAGCAGCACCACCACCACTGAAATATCTTCATAAATCCATTGGCCACCTCCTCCACCACCACCCCCAGCCACGAGTGGGTCTGACGAGTCATTCATTGGCGTTGTGAATAGGCGTCTGACTCACACATTTAACCCCTTGTTGCCGGCATTAAAATTCACCCCCACGATGTGAACTATGTCTACTTTTTCGTACTGTGTGTTTTGTGTTTACTTTTTAGCTCATGAGTTTTTTGTTTGTTTTTTGTTTTGCTAGTATTTTTCTATGGCGGCATTCAAGAGTGTTCGCCTGGCAATCTATTAAATGTGCTGAGTGCGTTTGCTCACAGCCAGCAGACAATGAAACTGTTGAAGTGATTAAAAATAGTCCCCCCTCCCTCCCCTACTCTCTCACACACACACACACACACGCTACTGGAGCTTGCACTTTTTATAGCATACTTTTGTGCTGTTTTTTTATGATGCGATTCGTTTCTTTTTTGTCTCTGGCTCTATCAGAGCTGGTTAAAAAAAAGCATTGCAAATCGATCAAGTCGATGGCGCGCTAATGGATTTCTAGGCTAGACACAAGTTTATTGAACTGCCGGAACAATGTCGACAATGGACTTTAGTCACAGACAGGATAGTGTGATTAAATTTGCGAGCTGTACTCAGTTGTTAAGAAAACAGTGTTGAAACGGTTCGCTGCCTTTTTGCTCCGGCCACGACACATGCAAAAGTACGTGCCACCTCAATATATAAAGCATGGCCCACAAGGGCGAAAATCTTACGACTAATCGTTTTTTGATTTCTTACCTAACCACAAAGGTTTTGGGCCACCTTGTCGTGGCCCGTGTCAAGCTGAGACAGGAAACGTGCGCAGGAAAAGGGTTTTCACAGCACGCGCCCATCCCATACCCATTCGGGATCCCGTTTCCCATTTTCTTTCCATTACGATTTCTTTCTGGGTACCATCTAGATAGTCTGCTTTCGAGCAGAGAGTAATAAACGCCTATCGTTAGCCACGCCCTTAACACAACCAACCAACCCGACCCTTTTTTTTTTGTTTGTTCGAAAAGACTTTTGTTGCGGCTGTTTTCGTATTTGTAAGTTTGAATAATGTCGTTTTAATTACCGCCACATTTTGAAGGACGTCGCGTTGCCCAGGAAGAAACCACAATCAGCGGCAATCGCTGACTAAAAGAAAAAAAAAGTGAATATTAAATACCAAGAAGAGAAAAAGAATTGCTGAATTCATTTAAATGAAATCCGTAAGAAGTCAGCACGGGATGAAACGCAACTGCCTCTAATTACTTTTGTGTGGAAAATAAAAATTAAATTGAAATTACCCAAAGCGAAAAATGGAAAATGATTATACTAAAGAAGGCGTAGAGATTGAGACTTGGACTGAGAGAGGGGCGAAAGTAAATGGTTGAAGATTTATTACCACAAATGACGAGTTTTTTTGGTGCTCGGCTAATTTTGAACGCGAACATTTTTCCTGGGCACTTATCCTGCGTACGGTGCTGAGCTCTCCTGTCGTTGATTTGATTTGTTGTTGCCTTGGCTGCGTTTAATTATAAAAACGCATTTCGCTCTGGCTACCTTTTTTTATTTGTGAGGCTGCCATTGCCATCATGGGCATCTTAGTAAGCCTCCACCCACCTGCCCATGTCAGACACCCCTGGGCTGCGGCAGCCGCAATCCAATCAGCCGCTAAGTCGTGAGCCTGCCCAACTTGGCGTTGATTAAAGGCCAAGTTTTTTTGTTGTGTTCCTTGCGCACTGAAGTATGCCATATTAAATGCGTATCAGCTTGGGCAGGCCGCTAATTGACGAGGTCGAGGTGTGAGGGGAGCAGGACGAGCAACGTTTTGTAATTGAATTGAATTGATTTAGTGGATTTTCACGAGTCTGCCGCTGAGTGTCTGTTGTCTGTCCAGTCACTGAAACAGACCACGGCAAATGCTGATCTGTTAACGACCCAAACGTGAGGCTAATAAATTGCAACTTGAAACAAGCCAATGTTCCTGGGTTGAAAAGGTAGCGAATAAGTGCTTTTAGTTCGTATAGGAATAAGATTCCTTTCAGTATGCAAGACAGTCTCAAATGGAAGTGTTATGCAACTGTCAAACTCAATTGGAATTGTGTGCTTTTATTGTCATCATATTATTTTATAATTTTCAATCAGCTCATCATTCCCACCTCACTTCCGATGTGTCTCTTCATTACAATGCCAGGCGATTATCAAAATTAATTAATCGCCCATAAAGAGAACGACTGAACAAAATTCATTTAGCTTCCAAAATCGTTGGCATGGAATATGCATTAAAATGCAATCAACAATTAGAAAATGCGCAGTATAACAGTTTGTATAACACACACACACACAGACACACACACACACACACACACATACACACACACAAACCGATTACCAGGCAATGCTTGTCATTCTTATTGCATAACAAAAATTGTCAAAATTGTCAGTCAGACTGAAATACATGCATAGCTCATATGCACAGCTCCCGATCCCCTCCCGATCCGCACCGGATCCCCCCCCTTCCCCTTTTAGCTTTCATTGCAAAATTTCATTTCCGCACAGGCCTGTCAGGTGGTAATGTGCAAATATCTCCACATTTGCCCAGCACCCTTCGACTCTTTTGTTGCTGTCGCTGTTTTTGACAATTTTCATGTTTCAATATTTCATTATATGCAGCAGGAGCAAAACCAAACCATTGTCGTCGTTGTTGCTTTTGATTCTGCTACAAAATTATTTATGCATAATGTGGGCGAGGTGACAGTGGATTAAAAGGTGGGGCATTTTAATGCTCTCACATCCGCTGTGCGAACAAAAAACATCCCCGCACATCCCCAGAACAGCCTTGGCTTAATGCAAACACGGGCTATGGTTATTTAGTGTTATTTACGGTTAGAGATTGCCCGCTTTGATCGATTATGTAGAAGAGTTTGGGCATAATGTGGTTTACAATATAAATATACACACACACACACGAACACACACTTGTTATGAAAACTATTCCGCCCACATCATTAACTAGTATCGTACTCAACTCAATGACATTTTTTGGTATTCGTCATTCACTTTCAGCTAAGTGATGAACTATTTTGAAAACCGATCTGAATATCACGCTCACTTTCTCTGCATCCCTCTCTCTCTCTTTTCTTTCTCTCTATTTCTCTGCATATATCTGCCTGAAGAGAAGTCGCTAATTTGAACTGGGACAACAGTTTGGCAACTGGACGTACCCCCAAAAAACAAAACAAAAACGAAACAGCAATTCAAACAAGTTAGTTTGATAGAGTGGTGCAGGGGGTGGAGGGGCACCCCAAGTGGACTCAAGAGACGTGGCAACATGGCGTTAATGACAGAATAAAACGAAATCCAAACATAAATTATGCGCTTATCAATTTCATTTATCTTTTGGATTTCTTGGCCACTCGCTGCTAGCGCTTCGCTTTTATTTTGATGGTTTTGTAATTGAGTAATAAACTTTGGCATCGTTTCGCTTTTGCGTTTTACCAAATTTCGCCAGTTCGTTCCACGTTGCGTTGCCAGCCAATCGAAATAGTCGAGGCCATAATAAATTCGAAAGTTTCGCTTTTTTCTCATTTTGCAAGCCATAATGAGCAAAGCAATTGCCCAGATAAGCAGTCAAGTCGAATAAGTTGTGCAGCTGTGCTATATTCACTTACTGTCCAATACTCGCTGCTCTAACAACATTTATTGTTTTCGACGCCTTCGATAAGCGTCCATAAAAATGGCCATTATCAAAAATTTACTACTCCTTTTGGCCTGTTAATGAGTTTCAATAGCAGTGTAGTGTGTGTAGTGAGAGCGAGGAAGTGTCCTTAAGCTGCCAGACTTTAACAGCGTGCAACACAGGCTATTTATCAGAAAATCTCCAAGCAACCCCCATAATGCTTAACCCGATTTTACAGTTTATGGCCAATCAGTCAACTAGACATCCAACTAAGCAACCACCATCCTAACTCCTTGCTACCCAACAGCCATCAAATCATGCGAGTGCATATCTCCATAATCAAAGCAATTTATTTCAATTAAATTTAAAACAGCTAATAAATCTTCAAAACATGTGGAGTGCCTATATATATATATATATATGTATATATCCTATATACACAAAAGTCCTATTAAAGCCCTTCACAGTTTAGTCGAGAGTTCGCCTGGTCTCCACAAGCTGCTGCTGCCTTGCCGGAAATTGACGACTATCAGTGTGCAAATCAAAATTGTTGGTCATTGTCGCAATGCGCCTAAAATGACACACAATAAATTTTTATTTGCCGCTATATTAAATTTTATTTTACCAGAACTACAGCTCGAGCACAGACAGGACTATCAGGCTAGCCACGGGACACACACAAGGACTATGATCTATACGAGTAGCTCCAACGGACCGTCGTCTGCCGTTTGTCTGGCATTATCCGTATACACAGAGCACCTCCCACTCCGTTAGTCACTGAGGGAGTTTGTTGTATGCGTGATAGCTACAAACATGTCTGGGGGGAGGGGGGCGTGGCACATTCGGTTGCCTTTGGCAAAAAGCGTTCGTCGTCTGACGACTGCCGCGGAAAAAGGCAAATTCATCAATTACTTAATATAATTACTTTTGGCTTTCGGATTATGCATATACACCAACATTCTCACACACATACAGAGAGAGGGAGAGAAAGAGAGAGAGAGAGAGGGAGAGAGAGAGAGAGAAACGGGGTGGGGATAGAGAGAAATATATATACACGCACCGGGACAGTGGCAAAAAGCATTGCATACTGCGCAGCCTTTGGCGGCATAGCCAGCATTAATACTTAATATAATAAATTGTAGCCAGTCGGCAGTGGCATCCATCCAGTCGCATTTCCCCCCAGCCCTTGTGGCCATAGCCCGCCCCTTCCTCTTCAGAATCCCCCATTTCAGAACAGCGGCCACAAAAACGGCAAACCAATGCGAATGTTCCGTTCTGTCTGACTCCGTTTGGCCCGCACGGTTTGACTTGACCGGGCATCAGGCTGTGTACAGGATGGATGATGCCAGTGCAACTCCATACTCGCAATTACCAGTAGCTCTGATAAAATTAACAGACTCACCCGGCGCACTCGACGCAAACGCGAACCCTAAAAGAGAAAAGTGTTCATGGATCATGATGGGCGTCTCTGGCAGCCTATTTGCCATTTTAATGGCTTTTAAAGTGCAACGCAAACGCCGCATAAAATAAGCAAAGTAATGAAAGCCACTTTTATACATACATATATGCACACTATTCCACTATATAGTTTCGATCCATAAACGATAACCGAGCCGCATTCGAGTTGCCTTTAATTTAGTTAATCAAAATGTGACCAAATCGTTAATCGACAATGCGACATTAATACAATTAAATATGCGCCACATTTTGTGGACATGTGTTTCCCTTATTTAATGGCATAAACTATGCCCATTTTGGGCATAGTTTTATGAGCATATAAATTGTCATAATTCGAACATTGTCTCAGTTAATAATACAACATTAATTTATTTATTGGCAGCGAAGCTCATAAAAAGCACGCATTAAAAGCAATTAATTTCAAACTACGCCAAACGCATATCTTTACACACATATTTATTTATATTATAATAAAATGTTACAACATTAAAACTATTGAATTTAATTCAATTGGAATTGATGTTGGACTGTCGGGAAAATGGCTCTAAATTACTTAATTGCATCGCAAATATTAATTTCATAAATTTGAAAATGTCAAATATATTTTTGTTGTTGTTGTTGTTGTGGATATTTAATGACCTCAGATGCATTCAATTAAAACAATTAAACGTCATGAAAATAGCAAAGTGCACAATGATTCATGAATAATGCCATAATTTAGGAAACACACAGAATTTTTTAATGCAAATATGAAATATTCCACAATAAATACATATATTAAAGCAATTGCAAAGAAATAGCAGCAGCAGCTGTGGCTTAAACACTTGATAAGCTGAAGTTAAATTGCGTATTTTCTTAACTTATTTATTTGTTAAATATAATGCAAAAACATTTGTTCTGTCGCTCAATGCTAACGGGATTGAAATAATGTCATGCGTTGGACTCGTATTTGTTCCAGCACCAAATAACACAGAACAAATGTGTGTGTGTGTGAGTGTGTGAGTGTGTGTGTGTGTGTGTGTGTGTATGTGTATACGAGAGAGCAAATATAATATGCAACGGAACGGATGCGTGGTTCATTAAATATGCGCCATGTAGCCTGGCAAGCAGACGAGTGCTCGAAAGTATGCAATTGAATTTAAATATTGCAAGTGGCCCTCTGCATGCACATGTGTGATAGACACACATACACTCACACATACACACACACTGGTGCATAGTGGCGCTTTAGTGGACGCCATGTTTTCGTCGTTGCTTGCGTTAATTAACACAAGCATTATTATAAAATGAGCAACCAAACTTTAATTGCTGAACATTTGGATGCCTTTCGCAGCTCCTCCCTCCCCCTTCGCTATTCTGCCGCATGAGAAATGCATTAAAACATAACATAATTAAAAATATAGCGACAGCCATTTTATTTTTATTTCATTCCTCAATACGACTTCACAATTATGCTTTGAAGCTCTGTCGAATCTAAGCCATAGTTTAATTAATTGGGCCTTGCGATTAGCAAATTGCATACGCTGGCTGCTGCTGCTGATTATGCTTAAAGTAGACGACCTAAATGTATTGTATCGAAATGGGCAATTGGGAAATAGGGATAACCACAAATGGGCTTTTACAAAGAGTGTGCATTAATTTCAATTAATTGCGATAAGGCTGACAATGTTTATTGACTATAAAATAAGCAGCCGTCATTATAGGGGCAAGCGGGCGAAGTCGGCGCATTATGGCCATAACCGCAATGTAAATGGACAACAAAATTGCAAAAAATTATGAAAATGATGATAAAAATCGACATTGCAGTAATTTAAATTAAATGCATTAAAATTTTAATAAAACCATATAATAAAAAAATAATGATTGCAGAAAACACAACAAAGACAACAAATAAACAATAATTATAATAATAAAAACAACGAAATTGTAGCAGTGCAAAAAAAAAAAATACAATTGCAATAAATATGGAAGCGCTTTCCAGTTCATTAAATCGAAAACAAAAGGAGACCGCCAGCATTTATTTTACCTGTTAAATTCAGCAGGCCCCAAACAAGCAAACAAACCAACAAACAAACATTTCATTTAAATGCGTTTTTAAAATACTCGCACATATTTCACAATGTGTTTAAAGCTGGCTTTATCGCAATTATTGCCATTAGTTTGACAAACGATGCCGCAGAATTATGCAGCATTTGAAGCTAATTAAATTTAGGAGCGGAAATGCCAAGTGATTAAGCAGGGCTGTTGCTGTTTTTAATCACCACAGCAAAAAACAGCTGCGATTAAAGAGTTTGTGTAATTGGAAGCGCTCAAAAGTATGCTACACAAATTTGTGCACCCAAAAAAAAAACAACAGCAGCGACACTTTGAACATAGACATACACGTGGCGTAGCAAACATCATCTCTATCTCTCTCTCCATCTCTCTCTCTCTCTGTCTCTCCCACACCTGTCTGTCTCTCAGTGTCTGCTTTCAATGTGCCGCGGTTTAATTGGTCTAAAAATTGAACGTCAACGTAGATAAATTTTTATTTGAAAAAGTTTATTAAACATTTGCTTTGTGCAGGCAGCGCACGTAGCTGCCACGCCCACTAGATGGCCATCACTATTCGTATGTGTGTGCGCCTTCTTCATTCCATCCCCCTCCCTCTCTCTTTCTCTCCCTGTGCACAATTGTCCTCTGGTCGCTTGTAGCCATTGGCGTTATTTATTTCAAACTTTTTTTACAGTTGCCTTTTGGCATTGCCTTCAATTTGGTTTCTCCATTTTGTTTTATTTTATTTCTTTTTTTTTTAATTTTTGTTATTGAAAAAGTTTTGAGATTTGTACAAAAAAAAGAGAATATGCTAAAGTTTTGCCTTATAATTACATGCAGCAGCTACACACACACACACATATACTCTATATAAATATACAATTTTGCTCCTGGCAACGGTACGGAATGGTCAGTTCAAATGTTCCGGAGCGTCGCTAATGAAAACGTTGAGAATATTGTAAATTCTGAATACATACAAATATGTCTAGAATAATTTTTGCAAAATTTGATCACGTACTCCGCACATTCTACAAATTGGCACGGTTGCAATTTCGTGTTTGAGTTTCAATTGTAAAATTCGAGGAGTGTTTGGATGTTGTCTTTTGGGGTCATCTCTTGCTAATAAGTAATAAGGCATGGCTTTGGCGGGTAGCCACAAAATTTTAATTAAACGTAGCCAAAAGCAATATTTGGCCACGTCAAACAATCAAAATACATAAACTAAACTTAAGCTCGACACTGATAAGCCCGGCATTAAGCGGCTAACGGTAAACACCCCAAAAACCAAGCTCGGGACTAACTTGGCAAACAAAAGACGACAACGGACCAAGGACCGCGCTAAAAACTTATTTATGCGGCGCTCTCTGCGTTGTCTGCCGCTTTTAGAGAGCTCAAATTGTTATCAAATAATTTATGCGTCTCACCTGCAACAACAAATTAAGTTTTGTTACTCGCCCAAAACGACAACAACAACAACAACAATAAGAACACGCCCGAAACAGAAGAGGAACAACCAGACCAATACAAAGGCAGCGAGTAATCCACGTGCCTTCCAATTTTAACTCATTAACCGGGAGCGAAGTGCTGCCAGCTCCGTTCCCTCCCCTCGCTTCCAGCCGCCAGCTGGCCATTAAAAGACTTATTTTCACACTTGCATAAACTCATTTAGTGCGAGAACAAACTGAAAACTGTCTGCACAAAAGGTAAAGAACCCCTTCCTCCCCACACTCCTGCTGCCCGCACAATACTCGTCACCTTATCACACGGCACGTTGGACACGTTCGCTGAGCAAGAGAGAGAGCGAGAGAGAGAGGGAGAATGGAGAATGGAGAAGCTGAGCAGAGCGCATCGTGACATAAAATTAATGCCCAACCGACAATTTTAATCGGCAACAATTTTTGTCTTGAGTTATAGCCCAAGAGGAACGGCAACGCCGCACCCTCAGACGGGGTCGCGAAAACTTTACTCCAAAAGATTTTCAAGTTTTCAGCAATAAAGGCAAGGAGGTATAACCAGAGAAAGAGAGAGAGAGAAATAGCGAGAGAGACAGCCGGATGCGTATATTTAGAACTTATTAAATTGCTATAATTTATACGACTTATCTTGTGGGTGGCATGGCGTCTTCGTCTGCCACGTCGCATGCCTGCCTGCCTGCCTGGCTGTCTGCCTGCCTGCCTGGTTGAGTGCCTCGAGGGTTGCTTCGCACTCGTAAAACACTGAGCGCACAAAAAAATCTCATTGCATAGCTACAGGCGGGCACACGACATGAACCTGCGACTGTTTGGGGGCAATGGCAATTAATTTACATGCAAATCGCGCCAAAAGTTTTTTACCTCCACGCGCCCAGCGATTGCTATGAAAAATCCACTGTCTGCAGAGCGTCTTAAAGTATGCGTTGCTTAAGGGCACACCACCCAGCCTTCAACCAACACACACACACAGAGAGAGACACACACACACACATACTTGTTTAGTGCGCCGCATGCTTAAAACAATATGGCGAGGACGAAGGACTACGACCCTTTTGGGACAGCGAGTCGCGTGCGTCGATGTCGACAGGTTGCCGCACCGTTAGACGATCCAACTTCTTTAAAGTCCTCTTTGTTGCTGTCATTGTTCTTGTTGCTGTTGTTGTTGTTGTTGCCCCTTCTCGTTGTACGGCCTAACAAATTGCAATATTTTTTCCTCCATTTTGTGCCGCTGTTTGATTTATTGTACAACAACAATAGGAGCAGCGCTGAACAGGCGCACATTAAACATTTAGAAATGAGTTTAAAGTTTTAAATGGAATTTTTGATTACACGCAACTGCGGCGTGGGCGGCCAAACAAAAAGAGGTTCCACAAAGACAGAGGGAAGGGGCGTAACTACCTAGAACAATTTGCCACTCATTTAAATTAGCGTAATTGCTAAGGAAAGATTATTAGACTTAGTGAGGGGCCATGCTAAGTGTACAGCGCCAAATGGGATATAATTTAATGGACCCTTAAAAATACGATTCAAATTGTACATTTTATGACCCACATGAGTTGCTTGCCATGCTTGCCATGTTGCCCAAGTTAATGGCATTTGCCACGATTTGCAGGACCATTCGTAAGCTCCCCAGCTGTTCCAGGTCTCATTTTGTCAATCCATCACAATCCCTTTTGCCCATCTCCATGCCTTGACAACCCTCTTATGACAGCATAACATTAGCAATTCCCCGCCCTCCCCCTCGACATTTCTGCTTCACTCAACGTCAACCCATTCGCAGTTTGGGTAAATCTCTAAAACTCCAAACACTTTGTGTTTACAATAAATTTGTATCTCCTGCGCGCTTGCGCTTGCTCCTGGTTTTTCTTTTTCAATTTCCAGAACACAAAACGCGGCCATTAAACGCTTTAAAATCAACATCAGCTCCACGACGACTGGGGCAATAAAGTCGATCCAGAAATTGCTTCCTCCGCACATTAAATCCAACAACATGGCGAACCCCAAAATCATTCTACATGCCTAAATTCCTTTACACAGCAACACACACATACAAACACAACACACACACACACACATACACAATTATTGTGCTTTGCACACAAACGCAGCAAAAGTAAACGAAACACTTTACCATACGCCCGGCTCTTCACCCATCACCCACTCCCCCTCCCTGTGATCTCCCCCTGCCATGCTCTCTGCCCACTTAATACTTAAATGCAAACGTGTAAATTATGTGATTTTTCCCCGGCGGCCATGTTTGTTTGCAAACTCCATTACCAACATGGCGGGAGCTTCCTTTAGCCTCGACATCCCCCTCCGCCACCACCATCACCTCCTCCTGATGCCTCCACTGCCTCCGTTACCTGTTTGTTTCGAGAAATCGTCGCGCTTTACCATTAAAAAAAAAAAACGCAAGAAAAAACCTAACCGAGGAGTACCCCTTTTATGTGTTTTTCATGTACTTTTATTTGATTGTCGCACGCTTCGGCGCCTGGCAGGGAAGCCAGATAGATGGGTCCGTTGGTGCTGGGAGTGTTGGTTGTAGTGCTGGAATTTATAGCTCTATTTTAGTGCTTAAAATATTAGCAAATGTTCATTAACGACTATGCAAATTGGCCTTAGTCAGGCTCACTTAAAACACTGAGCAGCAGAGTCCAGGTCATTACTCAGAAAATACTTAACACACAATTGATGAAAAGAAAGGTCTTAACGTGGGTAGTTAAATGTAGTTAGATGTGCCACAATCCATTAAAGTCTGGCCAAGCACCGTTTTTCCCGTCTGCTTGAGATATTCTTTAATAACAATTTCCAGAAAACATCATATTTCAATTGCGGTTACACATAAATTTAACGTCAAGTAAAGCAAAGCCAAAATTAAATCTTGCCGCTCCATCCCCGAATCCAAAGTGTTTATTGGACAACACCTTGGCATAAAATAAAACACATAAAATATAAATTTGTAATTTTAATATTATTAAAAATGTTAAATTGCATGCAGCATAAATCTCATTTGGGCTTGTGGACAGGTCTGGTGTGGGGGGATGATAGTCAAAATGCGTCAGCTTGTTGGCATTATTGTTGCCCAGGGGTTGAGACACAAACACAAACACACACACACAAACACACACACACACTGACGCACATGTATGTGCACATTATACAATAACCATTACTGGCAGCTGTGTTTGCCACACTATTTTTATTGTCCCCCTTTTTGTGTGTTGCTTTAATTTAAGCGATTTGCTTTGGGTTCATAAAACAGCCGCTGGCTTTCTCCCTTTCACAGTTTTCATAAAAATGTAAATGTAATAAAATTACTTGATAAAAGCAATGATTTAAGACTTAAGTAAATCCATTTGAAATGCATTTACACAAGGACTATAAGGTAAAAGCAATCTGTATAGTTTCTGATTAAAATCATTTCGAGCAAAACTTGCCATTTTAAATGTTTAAAATGACTTGGTAAATTATTAAAATGACTTAAGCGTATCGAATTTTCTGTGCTTACAGCAGCAAATTGAAATATCTTTGAGGGTTTTGCCAACAGAGCTGCAAGCAAATCAATAACATTGTGATTGTGCTGTTTTGGAAATTCAAGCAGCTAATAAGTATCATCGTTTTAAGCCAGACCCAGCGTTGTTAAAGGGCGCTTGCCATTTATTTAATGAGGCAGCTGCAGAAAGCACTTTCATCGGGAAAGCTATCTGCTGGTTGCTGGCTCCCCCTTTTGAATGCTGTTTTTTAAAAGCACCCAAAGCCCATTAACTTGTGTGAATTTATTTCAGCAATTGCCGGCACCGACTACCGACTACCGACTGCTATTATGCGTTCGTTAATTATTCACACACATACACACACCCACACATTCACACACTCAAACACACACACAAAGAGATGCCTGCGCACATCCTGAATCGTAACACGTTTTGGTCATAAAAATCGCCCCCTACAAATGGCACGCCCCCTAACGAGGCAACTAGCTTGAAAAGAGGCAAAGCGCTTAGCCTTTGGTCCCTAATACAAATGTCTCTGCGAATCTATGGACATTTATGCATTCCTTCAGCAACACCCCCAAAACTCACCCTCATAGATACATCACTATATATGTATGTGAGTATGGGGGAGCAGCTTGACATTAAATAAATCTAGCATCCCATAGAAGCTTAGTGGGTAACTTTAATACACCCACACTTCAACACACACACACACACACGCATAAAAAATGACGCAGACATTATTCACGCTATCATTGCACACAGAAAAACAGGCAGACAGACTCCTGAGATGGAGGAGGAGGTGGAGGTGGAGGACGCCAGTCGACCCATTCATAATGGGAATACTTTGACCATATTCATTGTGGTTTACCCAACTTCAGCTGTGCCGATTTATGCCTGCGCTTGGATTTGTCGCCCTAGTGGCACACAGATTCATACAGAAGTTGCAGCATTGAGTAGCAACGAACAAATATAGAATTCTAGCGGAACAATTTAAATATGATAAAATTGAAAAGTTGTAGCAAGAATTCTATCAATTCTACCATAGTCGAAAAACCATAATCCAAATAAAGGCCACTTTCAAATATCGAATTTTCTTTATTTATTTTAATAAGAATACAAAGTCTGCCATTGAATTTTCCTTATTGATGGGGTCAAGTCAAAAGCTGCCCGCTTGGACCAATCGAAGCTCATTTGAAAGATGAATTGAATCCTGCACCCTTTTATAACATTTCGATCAACTCACTTTCACAATTCCAACTTCAGTTTGCATTCAAAATACACACACACACAGATGTACATTTTCATTTCCGTATCACACACACACACATACACACCGGTCTAGTGACTGTTCGTTCCCCGGGCTCTATTTAAGCGCTCGTCCTGCAGCTTCACATCACCGTCGTCGGCATAATCGAATTATCATCATGGCGTCAACAAATGATTTCAACTTATGCTGCTGCTGCTCGCCATTTGCCCTCCTGGTGGTGGCACTGTCAACAGGGTTCCCACAGCAAGTCCTTTTTTTGCATCACTTCACTGGCCACCGCAGTGAAACCTTTTCAGCCATCTTCTTTTCTATTTTTCTCCTCTTTTTTTCCCGTATTGTCAACGTGATTGTCACTGGTCACTTTCCCTGCTTACCACATTCGTTCAGTCGCTTTTCCGTTTCGTTTCGTTTCTTTCATTCGTTCGTTTTGGTTTTATTTTCTTTTATTTATGTTTTTTGCCGTTTTGTCGTCGATTGTTTGAGGTTATGTTGAATGTCAGTTTGTTATCCTTGTACAAATCCTTTTATACAAATGAAATTTGCACCAAATGGCGATAAGCAATACAAAAGAGACGACATTGGTTTATTTTACCACTGGATTAGTGGCTGGGGTGTTGAACACCACAGAGTGAGCTGTGATTTTAATGAATCTCTGTTTCCAAATAGTCTGCCATGAATATGTTTTGGCTGATTAGCTAAATGCTAACCTGAATAATTGATGACTAAACGCATTTATTGGTATTTCTTGCAGATATTAACAAAGGGTCACCAATCGACTACAAGAGCGGATCGGCCTGTTCCACACCCACAAAAGACACTCTCAAAGGGGGCTACGATCGCAGCACGCAAGGCTGCATGGGTCCGGTGCTGCCGCCAAGGAGCATGAACGGAATGCCCACGCATCATTATTCGGCGCCGATGAATTTCCGCAAGGATCTGGCCGCACGCTGCTCAGCCAACTGGTTGAGCATTGCCGCATTGTCCTGCTTTGTGGTGCTCTGCTTTCTGCTGATCCTGCTCACAAGCATCGGCACCCTGCAATGGTCGCCATCGGCACCCTGCACAGTACTAGTCGGCAACGAGGCCTCCGAGGTCACGGCGGCCAAGAGCACAAATACTGATTTATCCAAGTTGCACAACGCATCGGTACGCGCGAAAAATGGACAAGGCATTGGTATCGTTCAGGGACAGGGTGGCGGAGGAGGAGCAACGGCAACTGTCACAACGGCCACATCGAATAGTGGGACGGCTCAAGGATTACAGTCGACCTCATCTTCGTCCGCGGAGTCAACATCATCGGCAGCGGCAGCCACTGCAACGTCCTCCTCCCAATCTTCGCTAGCGCCATCCACGTCCCTAACATCATCCCTGGCAAATGCCAATAATGGAGGTAATTATGCACAAGTTTTAATTATTTTTAAATGAGTTTCGTAAGTTTTGCAAAAGTCCGAGAAGTGAAACGGCCAAAAGAAAGACAAAAAGGAGACAAAGAGAAAGGGAGAGAGAGAGAGAAAGAGCGAATAAAACGTATTTAGTGTTTAGCGCCCACTTTTTAATTTATTTTTTCGATTTCCAGCTAAAAGATTGTTTTCTTTGCATTGAACAAAGACTATCGAGGCTTAGCTTCGTGCTCTTAATTATTTATAGTCCTTGCTAATGCCATTAAATTGGGTTTAATAGCTAAAAATAGTGTCCAATAATGTTTAAGTTATAGCTACGAACCAGTTAAAATAAGCAATACTCAATACTCAAATCAATACATCCAACTCAGACTGCTTATCCATCATTCTGGACAAGTCCATCGATCAAATGTTGAACTTGCTCGTTAAAATGTTTGTTATCCTAGTCAAATACACTCCAATAGTGCAGCATTTGACAGTATAAATAAATGTGGCACATATAAATAACATATACGTGTATCTAAAAAACATGTATACACATACACAAATACTGCATAGAATTTCCCGCTCCAGGTTTAAAATGGACTCTGGTTTATTTCATAGTATAATATTTTTTTTATTTTGGCCCAAACTTGTTCAAAAGAGTATTTGGTATTTGCGCTGTATATTTTTAGGTCACATGGTAAACACATGACACTTAACATTTGGCAATTAAGCTGTCAAATGTTGACAAACCCCTCTTTTCGCAATCTCTCTCTCTATCTCCCTCTCAATCCTTGGAATTTCTCAGTCTATTTCAATCATGACCACATCGACCCGCTGAAAATAGCCCGTGGCTTTCTCAGTAAACTGTCAGCTTTTTACCCGCACGCGCTAAAATCTAAATGCAATGAACATTTATGAATTGAGTTGAAAATACACTTTATACGTAATTTGAGTAACACGGGGATTGCTCCACATGGGGAAGTTAACCACATAGAAGGTACAAAGTAATCTCGCTTTCTAACTCTGCTCCTCCGAATACCTGTAGCAAGTAAAGGCGGCACAAGAGCATTGTCAACAAGGCTGTCTGTCAACCAGCGACATAAGCTTCGCCACAGACGAAGTTTAATGGAGTGGCAACGGGGGCATCATGATTTTGATGTTGATGCTGATGTTGATGCTGATGCTGATGTTTATGCTGATGATGATGTGGCTGCAGAAAGTTTCAGCGACTTAATTACAAGCGCCAGTGGAGTCGATGTACAAAAGAATTTGACTGTTACTCCAACAGCGAAATCCATAGATAAGTCGCAGCCCGAAGAGGCAATGGCAACAGTCATCTCTCCGGGAGCCAGACATAGCAATTACGATAAAACTTTGCACAACATCGATGGCATATTGAAACTCGAGCGGAACGATGCCGATAGCTTTGTGGATGATATTAGTGACTATGATTATGAAGCTGAACCTGAATCTGAAACTGAAGATGCCAAGAAGGAGGCAACTGTGCGACCAGCGCCTAAGACTAGGCAACAATTTGGCAAATCATTAAACTTCAATTTGCTTAAGGCAGCAGGTAAGACGCTTGCCAAGCCGAGACGGAAGCGTAAGCAGCAGCTCGACGAACCCAAAGAGACTAGCGATGCCATCAGCGTTGAGTCAGATACAGAGGCAAGCGGCGCTTTTTCTGTTGTTATTGATGACTATAATCAAACTGACAGCAACAACAGCCAGGACGAGGACGGAGGCGAGGGTGCGGACTCAATGCTGACAACGACGTTGGCAAGTGACAACGATGACATTGTTGAAATCGACACCAGAAGCAGTGCGAGAACGGAAAAGACCAAGGGGACGTCCTCAACCGACAACGTTATTGAAAATGATTTTCAAATCAAACAGAACCTGAAGCAGAAACCTGCCGCTGCTGCTGCGGCTGATGATAACAATAATGAGCGTGATTTAGCCGACAACTATGAGGCGAAGACGAAGAAGAGGAACGAGAACCGGGAGCAGGAGCAGGAGCATTCAGCTCCACACCCACTGAGCATAAATCAAACTGGGTCCGATTTAATGCTGAGCGATGCGGCACTTTTCGACGATAATGATGACGATATCGATATAGTCAAATTAGACGCAGCGCCCACCTCCAATGAGGAAGACCTGTACAAAACGGCTGTCGAGCAGCCCAAGGAAAAGCCGTCTCAGCCTCAGATTCAGCCGACTAGCGAAAATGAGGTACTGAAGCAGCAACAGAATGAAGACAATGTTGTCCCAGCCCATTTGACGCCATTAAAGCCATATGTTAGCGAGCGCTTCGATCGTCCCAGTAAACGTATTCTGGTCAATCTGACCATTGCCACCGATGACGGAAATGATTCCATTTACACGCTCCAAGTCGCTGTGCCAACTGGCGGCGGCCCTCAACATTTGGAGCAGATACTGACCCATGAGCATGCAGTCCATGATGAGGATAATAACATTGAGAGCATTGGCTCATGTGTACCCGAGCCGCCACCCCGTATGCCCGATTGCCCCTGCAGCTGTCTGAGCCCCTCAACAACTGTCTCCTCTTTCGTGGACAACAACGACATTAGCCAAGTTGACATTGACTCCGCCGCCAACTCGATGACAGACAAGGCCGCAGCAACACTTTTAAGCCATATCTCGACAGACAATGAAAACGAAGAATTTGCATCCACAACTGCATTCGCAACCGATACTAACTCCATTAGCACTGAGTTTGATAACATCACTGATGCGATTACCGTTGCTGATGTACGTTCTGATGAACAGTTTGCATGTCCCGATGTTATGCCTATACTCATACTGGAAGGTGATTGTACTGTCTGCTCTAACTGCTCTAACCCCACTTAAAGTGCTTACAATAAAACCCGTTAATAACTACTACTTAAGGCTGTACAGCTAATTAACCTTTAGGCTAAAGATATTTTAACGCAATCACTCTATAAACCCATCATAACCCCTCATGATATCCGCATCGGTACAAAGTACCTTCAAGCATGAATATATGACATAAAACATCGGCTATGTAAATTTTGAAACCTAAGCAATATACCTCAGCGAGTCTCCATACACACTTAAAAGTGGCAAGGATTGATCTCAAGGGTCACCTTGCCATATTACATATGTATACATATATATATTTTACATAGCATATAAATATTTCATTTTCATCTCAAAATACACATAAAATGACGACAACTAACCCAAACTTGAATTGTTTTTGTTTCACTGCTCACAAATGCTGCACTCTTGTCGCGCTTTTATCGAATACGCTCCGATTACGGTCCAGGTGCCCGCACGTTTCCTGCACGTAGTTTTCCACCGGATGGCACCACCTTTGGCCAGATTACGTTGGGCCAGAAACTGACAAAGGAGATACAACCGTACAGCTATTGGAACATGCAATTCTATCAATCGGAGCCGGCCTACGTCAAGTTTGACTACACCATTCCGCGGGGTGCATCGATTGGAGTCTATGGGCGTCGCAATGCTCTGCCCACCCACACCCAGTACCATTTCAAGGAGGTGCTAAGTGGCTTTAGTGCCAGCACACGTACTGCCAGGGCAGCACACGTAAGTAGCCCACCACCTGCTCGTCGATGTTTCGTCTAATTCATTAACTAACTGATTATCACTTTTATGTGCATTTCATGGATCACACCTAATCGCTACACATCACATAAATATATGTTCAACGCACATGACCTAATCGGGAATATCGCTCAATCGCTCGCTCGCTTGCTTGCCAATGTCAGCTTTCGATAACGCGTGAGGTGACTCGGTATATGGAGCCGGGACATTGGTTTGTCTCGCTGTACAACGATGATGGGGATTTGCAGGAGTTGACTTTCTATGCAGCTATTGCCGAGGACATGACACAAAACTGCCCCAACGGCTGCTCGGGCAATGGCCAGTGCTTGCTGGGCCATTGTCAATGCAATCCCGGCTTTGGTGGCGATGATTGCAGTGAGAGCGTCTGTCCGGTGCTGTGCTCCCAGCATGGCGAGTACATCAACGGCGAGTGCATTTGTAATCCGGGCTGGAAGGGCAAGGAGTGCTCGCTTAGGCACGACGAGTGCGAGGTGGCCGACTGCAATGGTCATGGTCACTGCGTCAGCGGAAAGTGCCAATGCATGCGTGGCTATAAGGGAAAATTCTGTGAAGAAGGTAGAAACCACATAGTCGAATACCCAATACCCAATACTCTTCCCCCACACCCAGTTTTCCATGTGCAACTTATTTAATTCAATAACTAAAAACACCATCAATTTCGTATTTTAGTTGACTGCCCACATCCGAATTGCTCGGGACATGGCTTTTGCGCTGACGGCACCTGCATCTGCAAGAAGGGCTGGAAGGGAACCGATTGCGCCACCATGGACCAGGATGCCCTGCAATGCCTACCCGACTGCTCCGGTCATGGCAACTTTGATCTGGACACACAGACCTGCACTTGCGTGGCAAAGTGGAGTGGCGACGATTGCTCCAAGGAGCTGTGTGACCTTGACTGTGGCCAGCATGGTCGCTGCGAGGGCGATGCCTGCGCCTGTGACCCCGAATGGGGTGGCGACTACTGCAACACGAAGCTCTGCGACAGCCGTTGCAACGAGCACGGCCAGTGCAAGAATGGAACCTGCCTCTGCGTAACCGGATGGAATGGCAAGCACTGCACCATCGAGGGCTGTCCCAGCAGCTGTGCCGGACACGGACAGTGTCGGGTGAGCGGCGAAGGTCAATGGGAATGCCGCTGCTACGATGGCTGGGACGGACCCGACTGTGGCATAGCCTTGGAACTCAACTGTGGCGACAGCAAGGACAATGACAAGGGTAAGTAAAAAGACAGTTAATTTGTTTCTGTACCGCTTATAATCGATGTTATTATTTCCACTAGATGGCCTAGTTGACTGTGAGGATCCAGAGTGCTGTGCCAGCCACGTCTGTAAGACATCCCAGCTGTGTGTCTCTGCACCCAAACCCATTGATGTTCTACTGAGGAAACAGCCACCGGCAATAACAGCCTCGTTCTTTGAGCGCATGAAGTTCCTGATCGACGAGAGCAGTCTGCAGAACTATGCCAAGCTGGAGACCTTTAACGAGAGGTAGGTGCTTCCTTGTAGCCAATTTGCTGCTCATCGTTTTTAGTTTAATTGGAGAAACAAAAAATTGTCGGCAAAGTTAAAGACTGTGTATAGTTTCCAGAATTGGCAACGGGCCCGTTGAGGAGCCCGATCTTTTAAACCATATTTCCTGTACAATATATAAAACATTTAGCTGGATCAAATAATAATCAAAATAGTTTGCATAATTAATATTTATATATGTTTATATATTTACGTTTTTCGTTTTCGTGCCCTCGTCTAAAACAAATCCTGAAAATAAAGCAAAAACAATTCCGTACACAAATCCCAAATCCCCTCTAAAAAATCTTGTAAATAAATCCCTAAATGTCCTTTGTTCAAAACTTACCCATCAAAACTAAACAAACCAAATCAAATCTACAATACGTATTCAAAGCATTCTTAAGGTATCATAAATAAGTATTCATAGAGTACTCTCCATTATTAAGTATATAAATAACGTAAGACTAACTTTTAAGTACACCTTTCACAAGGAGTGAATATCATAAATCACTAAATCCCTAAAATACATACAACTCCCACAAAACTTCCGATTCCTAAATAAGCTCAAGGGTTCTTGTGAAGGGTCGCTGCTGGTTTCGGTGTCGATCGAAATCAAAGATATTTTATTTGGTTAAGGGGTTTCCAAAAAATAAAAAACACAAACAATTCTAACTAGTAAAAAAAAAAAAAAAGAAAACAACGAAAACCATGCTAATTCAATTATTTTTCTCTCTGCTCTCTTTTTCTTCTCATCACGCGTGCCCTTAATCCGAATACAAATTAAATAAATACCTAATCACTGTAACTACTACTCGCTCCTCCTCATAAAACAACAACTACTACTACTACTACTACAACTACTACTACTACTACAACTACTACTACTACTACAACAACTACTCGCTACTAATTCCCATCACAAATTACAAAAACACAACACGAACGTTGCGCAATCGAATTCCAAATGCTTTGTATTAACTAACGAATTCTATATTCGCTATATGTTCTCGCTATAAATCAAAATCATTTACTAACAGCATTTTTTGGAATTATTTCAATGCAAGGTAAGCAAGCGAAAAACCGGTACTAAAATAATACTAAAACTACTTCTACTAATACTACTGATACTCGATGGTTGTTTGGTACACTTTCATTTTTTCATTTTCAACTCTTGAGTTTCTTATTCCTTGAATACATTTACATTATATTTTATAGCGTAGTTCTATAAATATTTCAATAAGATGATTTTGTAGTTGATTTTACCTTAATACACCCACACACACACACACACACACACACACATACACACACACACACACACTTTTGGGATCGTCAATGAATTTATTTGTACTTTACTCTACTCGCCAGACAACCAATCAAATAATTTTGGGGTTTTCATTTAACATACGTATAAGCTAAACAAATGTCGTACTTACATAGGTCAATGATAGGTCACATACAGATATATATATACATATACATATACTATATTGTTCAAATTGTAAACCTTTGTGTGTTGATACGAGTCTTATGTTATGTGCGTGTGAATTTGTTCCTTATTTGTAATTATATATATCGCATTATTTGTTAACTGAAGTAGTTGAAGCGAATCTTAAGTTCGATATGCTTGTTAGCCACATTTGTAGCCGTAGCTCACTCCCTAGTGAAATACCATTACCAGACCCGACTAACTGATTGCTTTTGTCACTTTTCCCACAGCCGATCGGCGGTTATTCGTGGTCGCGTCGTCACCTCCCTGGGCATGGGGCTGGTGGGTGTGCGTGTCTCCACGACGACTCTGCTCGAGGGCTTTACCCTAACCCGCGACGACGGATGGTTCGATCTGATGGTCAATGGCGGCGGAGCTGTCACTCTGCAATTTGGGCGCGCCCCGTTCCGGCCACAGTCGCGCATTGTCCAGGTGCCGTGGAACGAGGTCGTCATCATCGATGTGATGGTGATGAGCATGTCCGAGGAGAAGGGTCTGGCAACGACAACAACGCACACTTGCTTCTCGCACGATTACGATCAAATGAAGCCGGTCGTGTTGGCTTCGTGGAAGCATGGTTTCCAGGGCGCCTGCCCCGATCGCAGCGCCATACTGGCCGAGTCCCAAGTGATTCAGGAATCCTTGCAGATACCCGGCACAGGCCTGAATCTCGTATACCACTCCTCACGCGCTGCTGGCTACTTGTCGACAATCAAGCTACAATTGACGCCGGACACGATACCCGCATCGTTGCATCTGATTCATCTGCGCATTACCATCGAGGGCATTCTGTTTGATCGCGTCTTTGAGGCTGATCCGGGCATCAAGTTCACGTATGCTTGGAATCGCTTAAACATCTACAGACAGCGGGTCTATGGCATCACGACAGCCGTCGTCAAGGTGGGATATCAGTATACGGACTGCAAGGACACCGTCTGGGACATACAGACGACCAAGCTGAGTGGCCACGACATGTCTATCTCTGAGGTTGGTGGCTGGAATCTGGACATCCATCATCGCTACAACTTCCACGAGGGCATTCTGCAGAAGGGCGACGGCTCCAACATCTATCTGCGTAACAAGCCTCGCATTATTCTAACCACCATGGGTGATGGTCATCAGCGTCCGCTGGAGTGCCAGGACTGCGATGGTCTGGCCATGAAGCAGCGCCTGCTCGCACCGGTTGCTTTGGCCGCCGCTCCCGATGGCAGCCTTTTCGTTGGCGATTTCAACTATATTCGCCGCATAATGACTGATGGCAGTATTCGCACCGTTGTCAAGCTGAATGCCACACGTGTCTCCTATCGCTATCACATGGCTTTGAGTCCGCTCGACGGCACACTCTACGTATCCGATCCGGAATCGCATCAGATAATACGTGTGCGCGACATCAATGACTACTCGCAGCCGGAACAGAACTGGGAGGCGGTTGTGGGTTCCGGTGAGCGCTGCTTACCCGGCGATGAGGCCCACTGTGGCGACGGGGCCTTGGCCAAGGATGCCAAACTGGCCTATCCCAAAGGCATTGCCATATCCAGCGACAATATCCTGTACTTTGCCGATGGCACCAATATCCGAATGGTAGATCGTGATGGCATCGTTAGCACCCTCATTGGAAACCATATGCACAAGTCACACTGGAAGCCCATCCCATGTGAGGGCACACTTAAGCTGGAGGAAATGCATTTACGCTGGCCCACAGAGCTCGCTGTCTCGCCCATGGACAACACCCTGCACATCATTGACGATCACATGATCCTGCGGATGACACCCGACGGACGAGTCCGCGTCATATCTGGCCGTCCATTGCATTGCGCCAGTGCGTCCACAGCCTACGATACGGATCTGGCCACACACGCCACTCTGGTCATGCCACAATCGATTGCCTTTGGTCCGCTCGGCGAACTCTTCGTTGCGGAGAGCGATTCTCAGCGCATCAATCGGGTTCGCGTCATTGGCACAGATGGACGCATTTCGTCGTTTGCTGGCGCCGAGTCCAAGTGCAATTGTCTGGAGCGTGGCTGCGATTGCTTTGAGGCCGATCATTATTTGGCGACCAGTGCCAAATTCAACACCATTGCTGCCCTGTCTGTCACTCCAGATGGACACGTGCACATTGCCGATCAGGCCAATTATCGCATCCGCTCCGTCATGTCCAGCATCCCAGAGGCGAGTCCTTCGCGCGAGTATGAAATCTATGCTCCGGATATGCAGGAGATATATATCTTCAATAGATTTGGCCAACATGTCTCCACGCGCAACATACTCACCGGAGAGACGACGTACGTCTTCACGTACAACGTTAACACATCGAATGGAAAGTTGAGCACTGTCACTGATGCGGCTGGCAACAAGGTCTTCCTGCTGCGCGACTACACTTCTCAGGTGAATTCCATTGAGAACACCAAGGGTCAGAAGTGCCGACTGCGCATGACTCGCATGAAGATGCTGCACGAGCTGAGCACACCCGATAACTACAATGTCACCTACGAGTACCACGGACCGACCGGACTGCTGAAGACCAAACTCGACTCCACTGGACGTTCCTATGTGTACAATTACGATGAGTTTGGCCGTCTGACTTCTGCTGTCACACCAACTGGCCGAGTCATTGAACTCAACTTTGATTTGAGTGTGAAGGGCGCCCAAGTGAAGGTATCGGAGAATGCACAGAAGGAGATAACCATGCTCATCCAGGGCTCCACAGTTATCGTTAAGAATGGAGCCGCCGAATCGCGCACAACCGTCGACATGGATGGCTCGACCACGAGCATCACGCCCTGGGGCCATAATCTACAAATGGAAGTTGTGCCCTACACAATTCTGGCCGAGCAGAGTCCGCTGCTGGGCGAGAGCTATCCAGTGCCAGCCAGGCAGCGCACAGAGATTGCCGGAGATTTGGCAAATCGGTTCGAATGGCGCTACTTTGTGCGACGTCAGCAGCCACTGAACCAGGGCAAGCAAAACAAGGGTGCTCCCCGGCCAGTCACTGAAGTTGGCCGCAAGCTGCGCGTCAACGGTGACAATGTGCTGACCCTGGAATATGATCGGGAAACGCAATCGGTTGTTGTCATGGTCGATGACAAGCAAGAGCTGCTTAATGTGACCTACGATCGCACTTCGCGTCCGGTTAGCTTCCGCCCGCAGTCCGGTGATTACGCCGATGTAGATTTGGAATACGATCGCTTTGGGCGACTGGTCAGCTGGAAATGGGGAGTGTTGCAGGAGGCCTATACCTTTGATCGCAATGGACGCCTAAATGAGATCAAGTATGGCGATGGCTCTTCAATGGTGTATACCTTCAAGGACATGTTTGGCTCTCTGCCACTGAAAGTGACGACACCACGACGATCAGATTATCTATTGCAATACGATGATGCTGGTGCTCTGCAGAGTTTGACGACGCCACGTGGTCACATCCACTCGTTCTCGCTGCAGACATCGCTTGGCTTCTTCAAGTATCAGTACTACTCGCCTATTAATCGTCATCCATTCGAAATCCTTTACAACGATGAGGGTCAGATTCTTGCCAAAATACATCCACATCAGTCTGGCAAAGTGGCATTCGTTCATGATGCGGCCGGAAGACTGGAAACCATATTAGCTGGACTTTCAAGCACCCACTATACTTATCAGGAAACGACCAGTCTAGTGAAGTCCGTTGAGGTGCAAGAGCCAGGCTTTGAGCTACGCAGGGAGTTCAAATATCATGCCGGTATCCTTAAGGACGAGAAGTTAAGGTTCGGCTCAAAGAACTCACTGGCATCGGCACACTACAAGTACGCTTACGATGGCAACGCTCGCTTGAGCGGCATTGAGATGGCCATCGATGACAAGGAGCTGCCCACCACACGCTACAAGTACAGCCAGAACCTGGGACAACTTGAAGTCGTGCAGGATTTGAAGATCACACGCAACGCTTTCAATCGTACCGTTATTCAGGACTCGGCCAAACAGTTCTTCACCATTGTGGACTACGATCAGCATGGACGGGTGAAGAGCGTGTTAATGAACATTAAGAGCTTTGATGTATTCCGCTTGGAGCTCGACTACGATCTGCGTAATCGCATCAAGTCCCAGAAGACAACCTTCGGAAGATCAACGGCCTTTGACAAGATCAACTACAATGCGGATGGACATGTCATTGAAGTGCTGGGTACCAACAACTGGAAGTATCTGTACGATGAAAATGGCAACACAGTTGGCATTGTTGATCAGGGCGAGAAGATTAATCTGGGCTACGACATTGGCGACAGAGTCATTAAAGTTGGCGATGTGGAGTTCAATAATTATGATGCACGTGGCTTTGTTGTTCGACGAGGCGAGCAGAAATACAGGTACAACAATCGAGGCCAATTGATACATGCCTTCGAGCGAGATCGATTCCAGAGCTGGTACTACTACGATGATCGGAGCCGCCTCGTTGCCTGGCACGACAGCAAGGGCAACGTCACCCAATACTACTATGCGAACCCCAAGACACCGAAACTGGTCACACACGTTCACTTCCCTAAGCTGGGCAAGACGATGAAGTTCTACTACGATGATCGGGACATGCTGATCGCCTTGGAACAGGCCGAACTACGATACTATGTGGCTACAGATCAGAATGGTTCCCCATTGGCCTTCTTCGATATGAACGGAGCCATTGTTAAAGAGGTGAAGCGCAATCCATTTGGTCGCACCATCAAGGATACCAAGCCGGACTTCTTTGTGCCCATCGATTTCCATGGTGGACTGATCGATCCGCACACCAAGCTAATCTACACGGAACAGAGACAATACGATTCCACTGTGGGTCAATGGATGACACCACTTTGGGAGACTCTGGCCACGGAAATGTCAAATCCCACAGACGTCTTCATCTACAGATATCATAACAATGATCCCATTAATCGTAACAAGCCGCAGAATTACATGATCGACCTGGATGCCTGGTTGCAGCTCTTCGGCTACGAACTGAACAACATGCAGAGCAACAGATACACCAAACAAACCCAGTACACGCCACAGGCCACCATCAAGTCGAACACACTGGCACCCGACTTTGGTGTCATCTCGGGCCTGGAGTGCATCGTCGAGAAGACCAATGAGAAGTTTAGCGACTTTGATTTTGCACCGAAGCCACTGCTCAAAATGGAACCCAAGATGCGAAACCTATTGCCACGTGTCAGCTATCGTCGCGCCGTCTTTGGAGAGGGTGTCCTGCTCTCGAGGATTGGTGGTCGTGCCCTGGTCAGTGTGGTCGATGGCTCCAATAGTGTCGTACAGGATGTTGTTAGCTCTGTGTTCAACAACTCCTACTTCCTGGATCTGCACTTCAGCATACATGATCAGGATGTGTTCTACTTTGTCAAGGACAACGTTCTCAAGCTGCGCGACGATAACGAGGAGCTGCGTCGCCTTGGTGGCATGTTCAACATATCAACACACGAGATCAGCGATCACGGTGGCAGCGCTGCCAAGGAGCTACGCCTACATGGCCCCGAGGCAGTGGTAATCATCAAATACGGTGTCGATCCCGAACAGGAGCGACATCGCATACTCAAGCATGCCCACAAGCGGGCAGTTGAGCGCGCCTGGGAGCTGGAGAAGCAGCTGGTTGCAGCCGGATTCCAGGGCCGTGGCGACTGGACAGAGGAGGAGAAGGAGGAGCTCATTCAGCACGGTGATGTGGATGGCTGGATTGGCATTGACATACATAGCATACACAAGTATCCACAGCTGGCCGATGATCCCGGAAATGTGGCCTTCCAGCGCGATGCCAAGCGTAAGCGTCGCAAGACTGGCAACAGCCATCGGATCGCTTCCAATCGGCGACAGCAGAAATATGGTGAGCTGAACGCGTGAGTGGAGGAGGAGGAGCTGGAGAGTGAAGCTGCAGATGAAGCAACGGAAGAGTATGACGGGCCAGAGGACTACTTGATAGCTGTGGGCAAGGCTGTCCGCAGAACAAGCAGCGAGGCAGCCGAGGAGCAGATTTTGTAATTACTTAGGTGAAATACAGCAGCGATAGGCGATAAGCACCAACAAAGCACACCCAACAAAACACAGAACACACTTCAATTTAACTCATTAATATAAACTTTAATCGCGTTTAAAGTTGAATATTAGTCACAAAGCAAACCCACAAAAAATATCGAGACGAACAAAAACCAAGAAAACCACGTAAATTTCGAAATATATGTATATGTACACCAGAACAAACAAAAATATATATGTATGTATGTTGATGTTGAGTTTAAGGTAACAATAGGGATATGTTTAGTCCACGTGTAACATTAAATGTAATTTTTTAAAATTTGAATATCATATGCAAAACAAGCACTTGGTTCGAAAGACAACCAGGCTATCCGTGCAGAATATATACGACAGAGAGGCGTCAATAATATAAACGAGAACCTTACTTCGGGCATATAGATTAGTATAAATAATAATAATAATAATAATGACAAAAACAAAATAAAACTACACATACAAAAACTGTACAATTCCTTGATGACAGGCAATTCCAAGTAATCTGCCCACTTTTGTTTAGTCTACAGAAGTCTAATTAGCCAGTTGCATTCGATGTCAAACAAGTATTACAAACAACAACAACAAAAAACAAAACAAAAGAAATTATGCATACTCGAATAAGTAAACTATTAATATAAATCATAAATTAATGTAAAAAGTTGAAAGAGTCCCCAGCAAAATCAAAAAACATAAATAAATAATTAAAAAAAAAAAATGAAAGGAAAAGAAAAGCGCAAGAAGAAATAAGATAACAAATGAAATAAAGATACAGATACAAATGTAGTATCCCCTAGCCTAGCCCCGTACTCTTCGTATGGTAAAAAACGAACTTAAAAAGCTGCTTCATTTTCATAAATGCTTTGTATATTGTACATACATACTACATACATATAAACAACTACAATACTTAAATATGCTTTAACAATCTGCGCGCCATTTTGATTTGTTTTGAACCCCTTTTATTTTTTAGACATGCGTAAAATAGACACGTATTTTTTAAGCGATTGCTCGAATTTACTCAAGAGTATCTAATTAAGTTCGACAGCCAAAAATCAAAAACAACATTTTGCGTCAGCTACCCTTACCAAACACACAAAAATACTATACAAAACATACTCGTACTCCAACATACTCGAATATTCTCTAACATTTTTCATCACTGACTTTTATTTTGATCATTCAACCGTTGAATTCATTTCGAAGGCAAAATGCATTAATACTTTTTACAAATTGTGATATATTTCTTAACATTTCATTTCACAACTTGAAATGTTGCAAAAAAAAAATTAAGAATCGAAGTAAAGAAAATCGAACCGAACGTTTAATACAGCAAAGTACTTTACTCATTCGTTTTCTGTTTCATTTGTTTATTTTGTAGTCTATTAAGATTTTAGTTTTTTAAAATGCAATATTTAGTTTAAACATTTTTGCCATGTTAATTTGTAAAAGCAATGCAGTTTATAATGCCTTTAATCCAATGCTAGATTAAGATTGCATCTCGATATTTTTATCGTTTTTTTTTAAATTAAGTTTTAATGATTGCACTTTTCAACCCATGAATATATTATTTTTTAAAATTAAAACTTATATCCTGTCTTTTCAATTGTCACTTTGCTAAACTGTTTTTTGTTTATAATTATTCACATTATTAAACTATTTATAACTGAAACTAAACTATTGACTATTGAGATATAAATAAACTAGCATTTAAACTAAGAAAGCATACTTAAGTCTTGAACATAAAATAATACGCAAAACCCATATAAAAAAAACTACACATTGTAATATAGACACACTCAAATACACATCGTCACTAAGGATTAGGCTAATGATGAAACTCATAAGAAGATCGAATATAGCACTTAACTAATTGTGAAAGTGAGGAGAGGAGTTAAAAATAAAACGTAGGAATTAGCTAAAGTGTTAGTAATTTTATTAAATAAAATTATACATAATGCAAAACAAACACACACACACATATAATAATGAACATTGAAAAAGTTAATTCTAAGCAAACAAATAAATTAAACATAACAAAACGAAACGAAACTCATATATATATGTATGTATGCATCGATTGTGGCATGCGAAATGTTGTGTAAAGAGAAGCATAAAGAAAACCAAATTTTCATGTTTTCCAAAATGATACAAAAAAAAAACACTATTTTACACAAAATGAATTGTATAATAATAAAAATGCAGCAAACGTATATAAATGTATATGTAGTAAAATTAAGCAGCATTATATTAACCAAAAACCTAAAATGAAATTATTGAAATCAGCTTAAACACAGAAACAGAAATCGAAAATTGTGACTGACAGACAGAAATTAATACTGTATCTACGTATCTAATTAATTGTGCTTAACCTGACTCAGTATCTTTTGTTCTTCAAAACGAAATGTAAATTTTTCAAATACATAATAATAAACAAAGAGACAACATTATAATTGGTTAAACTCATATTTCGATTATTCCGTATTTGTACTGACAAAACTCATAGCAGAGCAAAGTTGATAGAGCAAAATGATAACCCTTTGATAATAAATAAATTATTAACAACAAACACTTGTGCATTGTCTTAAGCAAAACGCTGCACAACTTAGACGAAGTGAAGCTAAACTTAAACTCATGAAAATTGAACAGCAAAAGATACTCGTATGTAAAGCAGAGATCAACACACAAAATACACACATTTATGGCAAGCCGATATATATGTATGATTCAACCATATATAATATCTAATAATATAACGAAAAAAAAGCGATTTCAATAAAAATAAAAAATTAAAAAAAAACACAATTTCTGGTATTTTATATTTACAAAGTGTAATTTCTTAATGAGCTTTCCGCATTTATGCCCTGAGCAGGTCTTATTTCAGGATTATTCGGGTGTCCTTTAGCCAATTAATAACTAAAAGGAAGTTTATTTAAAACATTTTTATTTAATTTCACATTTTGTGTGTCGGTTTACAATAAATACCAAGCAACATGCTAAACCTTGGATAATTCCTATTTATAATAGGCTATGACCCTTTGGGTTCTCAGTAAAGACTGTGCCGCCAGACGGCTGATTTACAAAATTTGAATACGGCATTGGAGCCACCTCAGAGTTCGGGGCCTGATTTAGTGCTTCCGTGCCACGAGTGAGAATAAGTAGCTTTCCGCTAAGACCCTTATCGATAGCCTGGAGTTCGCTGACTTGCTTACGCTGATCCACCACATAAATGTTGTAACTGACACCATACAATCCAAACAGCACTTCCAGCTCGCGACGCAGTGCGTCCAAGGTAATGTACTCTTTGCTGGCACTATGCTGAAGTAGAATAGAAGCTTTGTTGCCTTTGGCAAAGCGCGGTTGCAGCTCGCCACTTAGGGTTACATTCAGCCACGCAAGGCTGGGCAGTTGCAGCTCCTCGGCAGAGCAAATTGTCAAATTGAGCTGAACACCTTTCAGGTCCACCAGCTCACTGATGATCTGGCGCTTGGAGGCTGCCTGTTTTTCGTTAAACGGAACGAATTCCGATTTGACGGCACCCTTAATCATGGACGCATAGTTGACCAACACCTTTTGTAGCTGTGCCTGCGCAGCCTGAGCATCCTTTTTGCCAGCATTGCCACTCAAATCATAGTAGATTATAACTGGATCCGTTGGTATCAGCTGAGCCTTCTTCTTGAGTTTCTGCACCCGATTAATAGCTTCGCGCGCCAAGCCTTCCTCGAGCAACTCCTCGTTGGGTGTCATGTCCATCAGGACCAACAATTCGTTATCGCTGTGTGCCTCAAAGTTGCCGCCCACCTTCTCAGAGGTACAATAGATGACACGCACTTCCTCCAGTTCAATGCGTTGATCCAATATGCTAAAGTAGCCTTGGGCGACCTGCTGTTGAATCTCGTCATCCTTGAGTGCTTTAATGGCGGCCATAACAGCCTTAAAGTTGCCTTTGAGGCGCTGACCCAGCGACTAAAACCGCCCCATGAAAGAATACGAATAATGATTAATTAAAATATAACAAATTAATGTAAATGCTTCCGGTGCTCACCTTGTGATCTGGTTCAGCACGCAACGTTACGCCGTACTTTTCCTTGTCCGAGCTTAGCGTCAGTTTTCGTACATTCAACTCGCTGAGTATAAAATCTTGCAGACTCTTGATCTCCTCGAGCGTTTGAGTCTCCTTGTGGATGACAATAATCTCCGAGATCGGGTATTTGACGGGCAGCGTGCGGCGATCTCGCATTACGCGACCCAACTCCACAACCGACTGCATCAGTGCCACCGATCTCTCGATGTCACTGCGAATAAACTTGCGCTGGCTGGCGGGCATCATTTGGTAGTGCACGGAATCGGTATGCTCCAAGCCACCTGGTGGCTGGAACAGCACCAGTCGCTGGAAAATGTACTCTGTTAGGTATGGCGTGAAGGGGGCCATCATCTTAACCATGGTGTACAACACATCATAGAGAGTATCTAGCGATTGTATGCACTGCTCGGCACCCATTTCACCCTTGATACGGCGACGATTCAATCTCACGTACCTAAAAGTGACAGTTGAGTTATTAATGAGGAACTATGATGGGAACTAGGGCAGGATCTTTTCTCACCAGTTGGTCAGTTGATCAATGAACTTTGTTAGCCTGGGCACCACAGTATACAGACGATACATTTTCATCTCCGTCGCAAAGAACTCCAAAAGGGACTCTTTGAACGACAGAATCCACACGTCAATCACCGAGGCGTGCTCCATATTCTGCAGATGCCGCACATGATCATAAGAATACTGAGCTTTGCCTTGGAGATCTTCTTTCTCGTAGCGAACAATGTTCTGCAGCAGGAAGCGGTAGGCATTGTACCATGGGAGGAATACATCCTTGATTATATCACGCACACCTTCCTCCTTGAAGCGAAGGCTTTCCGCACGCACCACCGGCGAGTTGATCAAATAGAGACGCAGGGCATCCGCTCCATACTTGTGCACCACTTCCATGGGATCCGGATAGTTCTTCTTGCGCTTCGACATCTTCTGACCATCAGCGGCCAGCACCAATCCACTGGCAATTAGATTCTTGAACGGCGCCTTATTGAACAATGCCGTTGATATGACCAGGAGCGTGTAGAACCAACCGCGTGTCTGATCAATGCCCTCGGCAATGAAATCCGCCGGGAAGTTGTTCATGAAATCCTTTTCGTTCTCGAAGGGAAAATGCTGCTGGGCAAATGGCATTGAGCCGGATTCGAACCAGCAGTCGAAAACAGGCGCGATGCGTCGCAATGGTGGATTTCCGGGCACCGCTGACGGTATCTCAATTTCATCAATTGTCTCGCGATGCAAATCTTCCACCAGCACACCGGAGAGTTCCGCCAGCTGTTTGATGCTGCCAATGACAATGGTCTCATCACCGTTGGGAGATCGCCAAATGGGTATCGGTGTGCCCCAGTAACGATTGCGTGAAATCTGCAATGGAATAGGATGTAGAAGGATGTAGAGGAGCACAAGCGTTAAACTTACTGCCCAATCTCTGGCGTCCTTGAGCCAGTTGCCGAATCGTTTCTCCTTCACAAAGTCCGGCACCCAATAAGTCTGCGAACTGCAGGCCAATAGGTTCTTGGACATATGCTCGACGCGCACAAACCACGACGGCACAGCCTTGTAGATTAGCGGAGTATCTGAGCGCCAGCAGAATGGATAGCTATGCTTCACCTGACCACTGGACACTAAGTTTCCGCTCGCCTTTAGGTTGGCCATGATGTGCTTGTCCGCATCCTTGACATACTGGCCAACAAAATCAGTCACCTCGGCAGTGAACCGTCCGGAATCGTCCACGGGGCAAATTACATCGCTTGACTTGGTAATGAGGCCAGCAGCCAGGCAAACGCGATAATCGTCCTCACCAAAATAGGGTGCATTATGAACAATGCCAGTGCCAGAGTCCTCTGTCACATACTCATCCACGAGTACACGGTGTGCCTTAACCTCGGCACCACGCTTGGCAAAATATGGGAACGGTGGCTTATAGTGCAGATCCTTGAGTGTTTGGCCAGCAAACTTCTCCTTCAGCTCGTATTCCGCCTCAGTCTTAAAGACGTAGGATAAACGCGACTCGGCCAGCACAAATAGACGGTCGCTCTTCACATCGCGCACCTTGGAAGAGCGCACAAAAGTCAATAATACCATGCGTAAGTTAAAATAATAGATATGCCTACCTTGACATAGATCATCTTTGGATTCACACAACAGGCGAAATTTGAGGGCAGTGTCCACGGTGTGGTGGTCCACACGAGAAAGAAGGTATTGGGCAGCGTAACTGCTTCGAGGGCGACGACAACGCAGGGATCCACAACCTCCTTGTAGTTCTGATTCGCCTCGAAGTTGGATAACGAAGTTGTGCACGCCGTGGAATAGGGCATAACCTTAACACCCTGATAGACGAGACCCTTGTCGAAGAGCTGTTTGAATATCCACCAGATGGACTCCATGTACCAGGGGTACAAGGTTTTGTAGTCGTTCTTGAAATCAATCCACCGACCGCAGCGTGTCACAATTGTCTCCCATTCGTCCGCATAGCGCATAACAATTTTTCGGCACTCGGCATTATACGCAGTGATGCCCATTTTAGCCACATCCTCTGGTCCCTTGATGTTGAGCAGCTTGTCGATCTCAAACTCCACCGGCAGCCCGTGGCAATCCCAGCCAAAACGACGATCCACATGGTATCCTTGTTGGTACGCATAACGCGTCACAATATCCTTAATAGTTCCAGCCAGGATGTGGCCATAATGCGGCAACCCGGTTGCAAACGGTGGCCCATCATAAAAGGTATATCTAAAAACAAAGACTTCTTTCAGAGACTGTCTGATGCAATCGGGCGAAAAACTTACTTCGGTTTACCCTTTGAAAGTTGGCTGCATTTTTCAAAGATTTTCGCGTCACGCCATTGCTTAAGCACATTTTCCTCCTCAGCCGGGAAGTTAATGTTCTCCGGTACGCGACAGACGTCGCTACGTTTCAGTTTCGCCGGACTGCTCATTTCTGTCAGACTTTCAACGTTTTGCAGACTTAATTTAATCTTAATTCTTTCTCAGCCTCTTGATGAAATGCCGAAAGTGCGAAAAGTGATGCGATGGCAACATGTGCAACACTAACTGCGACAACTCTGGGCACCCTAAAACCCTAACAGATTGTGGAATGTTATTAGCGCGGGCTTATTTAATTTGTTATAATAACAATGTAATAGACTGCTCGGGGCGGTTGGGTCTACACAATTGTTTAATATTAAAATGTATCTGAGCTTGCGTTTGTTAAGCTCTAAATAGTCAATTAATTTAAATTCTTAATAGCAGCACAGCTGTTCCAATATCTTAGGTATTATCGATTGTTAGAACGCTGCTGCAATGAAAAGAGTGTATACCCATTGATTCAGAAATGTTATTTTAATGCTTATACGAATTGGTCACACTACCTAAAATGTGTACATTTAGCAAAGCCGTGTTTTATCAGCAAAATAAAAGACAATAAATATCAATCTTAGAGTATAAATATTCGATTGCATTAAAAAACGTAGGCTGGAGTGAGTTGGCGTATCTGGCGCTAATAAATTCTTGCCACCAGCAGTGCTCATAACATATTTGTCGTCTCAGATAAATCACCAATTCAGAAGAAAAATGGCACGCCCAATTTTCCCCAATCAGCAGAAAATCGCTGAGAAATTAATAATTTTAAATGATCGTGGCCTGGGGATACTTACGCGAATTTACAACATTAAGAAGGCATGCGGCGATACCAAGTCGAAACCTGGCTTTCTGTCCGAGAAATCGCTGGAGTCGTCCATCAAATTCATTGTGAAGCGTTTTCCCAACATCGATGTGAAGGGTTTGAATGCGATTGTTAATATCAAGGCGGAGATCATAAAATCCCTGTCGCTCTATTATCACACTTTCGTCGATTTACTGGACTTCAAGGACAATGTGTGCGAGCTTTTGACTACCATGGATGCCTGCCAGATCCATTTGGACATCACACTCAACTTTGAGCTAACCAAAAACTATTTGGATTTGGTGGTCACCTATGTGTCCCTAATGATTGTCCTCTCCCGCGTCGAGGATCGCAAGGCGGTGCTGGGTCTTTACAATGCTGCCTTCGAGCTGCAGAACAATCAGGCGGATACTGGTTTCCCACGCTTGGGCCAAATGATACTCGACTACGAGGTGCCGCTGAAAAAGCTCGCAGAGGAGTTCATTCCCCACCAGCGGCTGCTGACGAATGCATTGCGCTCGCTAACATCGATATATGCTCTGCGCAATCTGCCCGCCGACAAATGGCGCGAGATGCAAAAGCTCAGTCTGGTGGGCAATCCGGCTATTCTCCTTAAGGCCGTGCGAACAGACACCATGTCATGTGAGTACATTTCACTGGAGGCCATGGATCGCTGGATCATATTCGGACTGCTGCTTAATCATCAAATGCTCGGCCAATATCCGGAGGTGAACAAAATCTGGCTGTCGGCGTTGGAGAGCAGCTGGGTGGTGGCCCTGTTCAGGGACGAAGTGCTCCAAATACACCAATACATTCAGTCCACGTTCGACGGCATCAAGGGCTACAGCAAACGCATCGGCGAGGTGAAGGAGGCATACAACACGGCCGTCCAGAAGGCAGCTCTCATGCATCGCGAGCGGCGCAAGTTTTTGCGAACTGCCCTAAAGGAATTGGCCCTGATTATGACTGATCAGCCGGGTCTACTAGGTCCCAAGGCCATCTTTATATTCATTGGACTGTGCTTGGCGCGCGACGAGATTCTTTGGCTGCTGCGGCACAATGATAATCCGCCGCTACTGAAAAACAAAGGTGAGCACTTTATTTCATAATTTTTATTCGAAATTACAAATGCAAATTTTTCGCCCAGGCAAGAGCAATGAAGATCTGGTTGATCGTCAACTGCCGGAGCTGCTGTTCCACATGGAGGAGCTGCGAGCGCTGGTGCGCAAATATAGCCAAGTGATGCAGCGCTACTATGTCCAATATTTGTCCGGCTTCGATGCAACAGATCTGAACATACGCATGCAGAGTCTGCAGATGTGCCCGGAGGACGAGAGCATTATATTTAGTTCGCTGTACAATACAGCTGCTGGCCTCACCGTCAAGCAGGTGGAGGACAACGAGTTGTTCTATTTCCGACCCTTCCGGCTGGACTGGTTCCGGCTGCAAACGTACATGAGCGTTGGGAAGGCGGCATTACGCATCACGGAGCATATGGAGCTGGCTCGCCTGCTCGACTCGATGGTGTTTCATACGCGTGTTGTCGACAACCTGGACGAGATACTTGTGGAGACTTCGGACCTGAGCATCTTTTGTTTCTACAACAAAATGTTTGATGATCAGTTTCACATGTGCTTGGAGTTTCCGGCACAGAATCGTTATATAATTGCATTTCCGTTGATCTGCAGCCACTTCCAGAATTGCACACACGAAATGTGTCCGGAAGAGCGGCATCACATACGTGAACGCTCGCTGAGTGTGGTTAACATTTTCCTGGAGGAGATGGCCAAGGAAGCGAAGAACATCATTACCACCATATGCGACGAGCAATGCACCATGGCCGATGCCCTGTTGCCCAAGCACTGCGCCAAGATTCTATCAGTGCAGTCGGCGCGCAAGAAGAAGGACAAATCCAAATCAAAACACTTTGACGACATTCGCAAACCGGGCGACGAATCGTTTCGCAAGACTCGTGAGGATCTGACCACCATGGACAAGTTGCACATGGCGCTCACCGAGCTGTGCTATGCCATCAATTACTGTCCCACAGTTAACGTCTGGGAATTTGCCTTTGCACCACGCGAATATCTCTGCCAGAATCTAGAGCACCGTTTCTCACGCGACTTGGTCGGCATGGTGATGTTCAACCAGGAGACTATGGAAATAGCCAAGCCCTCGGAGCTGTTAGCCAGCGTGCGAGCTTACATGAACGTGCTGCAGACGGTGGAGAACTATGTGCATATCGACATCACGCGCGTGTTTAACAACTGCCTATTGCAACAGACTCAGTCACTGGACTCGCACGGGGAGAAGACAATTGCGGCACTGTACAACACCTGGTATAGCGAGGTGCTGCTGCGACGTGTCTCTGCTGGCAACATTGTGTTCTCCATTAACCAAAAGGCATTTGTGCCCATCTCGCCGGAAGGTTGGGTTCCATTCAATCCGCAAGAGTTTTCCGATCTGATCGAGCTGCGCGCTCTGGCCGAGCTGGTGGGACCGTATGGCATCAAGACACTGAATGAGACGCTGATGTGGCATATTGCAAACCAGGTACAGGAACTAAAGTCGGTGGTGGGCACCAACAAGGAGGTGTTGATCACTCTGCGCACCAGTTTCGACAAGCCGGAGGTGATGAAGGAGCAGTTCAAGCGATTGCAGGACGTTGATCGGGTATTGCAGCGCATGACCATAATTGGTGTGATTATCTGTTTCCGTAATCTGGTGCATGAGGCGCTGGTGGATGTGCTGGACAAACGCATTCCTTTCCTGCTCAGCTCGGTGAAGGACTTTCAGGAGCATTTGCCAGGTGGAGATCATATACGTGTCGCCTCCGAAATGGCCTCGGCGGCGGGTCTGCTCTGTAAAGTGGACCCCACATTGGCCACCACATTAAAATCGAAAAAACCCGAGTACGATGAGGGCGAACATCTGACGGCAGCTCTACTGATGGTCTTTGTGGCTGTCTCCATACCAAAGTTGGCACGAAATGAGCATTCCTTCTACAGAGCCACCATCGACGGACACTCAAATAACACACACTGCATGGCAGCTGCCATTAACAACATTTTTGGCGCCCTATTCACCATTTGCGGACAGAACGATATGGAAGATCGCATGAAGGAGTTTTTGGCTTTGGCCAGCTCATCGCTGCTGCGTCTGGGTCAGGAGTCTGATAAGGAAGCGACCCGGAATCGCGAATCCATTTATTTGCTGCTGGATGAGATTGTTAAACAGTCGCCATTCCTTACCATGGATCTGCTGGAATCGTGCTTCCCATACGTGCTCATCCGCAATGCCTATCACGGTGTCTACAAACAGGAGCAGATAATGGGACTGGGTCTATAATCCTTACCAAACCGACAGCAATAAGCGTCACGTATTCTTATCCGAGTATTTACCTAATTAGTTACTGCTAATCGATTATTGTGCATTATGCTAACGAATTATAAATATTCTATTATTCTATTGTTAAACATAAATAATACCATATAATTAATAATTAACCAATTAAAACGTTTCTACGCATTTAGGGCATACGTAATCAGCATTTTGATACATTATTTGTACAAATAAAGTGCATATGCAAATCAAATCATCGGAAAAGTTTTTCCCCTTTTATTTACCCCGTATGAAGTCCTCACTTGATGTGTAAATAATACGTACAGATCGTAATTGCATTTAATTTATTTTATTTTATTTTATTACTCGTGTGTATATTAAATGTGTATTTAATTTTTGTTCTTTACGTGTTGATGGAAAAATATTCCACAATATTAAATTATTTGGTCACGTTTAATGTTACTTCTTAGGTTTGTGTACAAATACTTTTTGTAGGTAAGTAATAAAATATGTTTAGTTCTTCTCCTCCTAGCGAATTGGATTTCCCTAGCAAATATAATGCATGTATTTTTCATTATTTTTCTTTTGTTTTTTTTTTTTTTTGTATAAATTTCATTAAAGAATTCTCAATTCCACTACAAGATTTACTTGTTTATGTTTTATTTCAGTTATCGTTTGGATTTATAATACCATGTTGGATTTAGCGGATATTTCTTAACATGGTGCATTTACTTAGTTTTTGGATTATCTCTGTTATCTCTGTTAAAGCCCGCCGATTGATCAAATAAACAAACAACAAAAGGTCAATATATATTTACTGTATAGCTAAGTAATTGATGATAATGATTAAATGAAAAAACCAATGTATTAAAAAGAGAAATAATATTTAATTTTCTACGAACGTCACGCGAAGGATATTAACAATGTGAAACCAATTAAAACACGGCTGAAGTCCTACAATATTTTTGGTTAAATATACCACAATCACTACTTGCTGCTAGAAAGCTGGCTGTATTTTATCGTAACAATGTCGTTAGTTATCTACATTTAAATATGTCATTAATTATAGTACACATATTATATTATTAACGCGATTCTCAATATTTTACTAGTTCTTAAATTTGGTTTAGCTTCAGTTTCGGTTCGAAAAGATTATTTTAGAGTTTTTACTTTCTGCATTTTATTTATTTATTTTTATTTTTTTATTTTGTTTTTGTATTTTTTTTTTTTTTTTTGTTGCAATCAGTCAGTCAGTTTAGGCATCTGTTGACTTAAAAATTGTCGTCATTGTCTTTTTTGTTGTCGCAATACAAAAAATATACATAAAATTCAAATAAAAAACATAATTAAAATTTTTTATTTGCTTTTTGCTGTTTTATGCTTTTGCTTTTCGTTTGTCAAAAATAATTAAAATCGCATTGTTTGCTCAACGTTTTTAAAGCTCTCGAGTACAAAAATCGTGTTAATTTTAAAAAAGCTTCGAAAACTCCCTATTTGCCTTATTTGCATTGAAATTTGTTATGTTTGTTTTTTGCGCTCCGGCTTAAACGCTAAATTAGCATAATATACATATACATAGATCGTAATATTAATTCCACTATGACAATTTTGTTCGCATATAAAAGCTTACAATTATGAGTTCCAGTAAGTACTGATGTCTCGGATCTGCCTCTTTGATCCTGACTTGTCTTACTTAAGTGTGCTAGACGAACTCCTCCTGCTCCAGCCAAGGGTGCTGCAGGCACTCTGCTGCCGATGCCCGTATAACGGGATTGTACTCAAGCATTGGCAGCAAAAAATCAGAGAACTTCTTTGCCTCCACGGGATCCCAATCGTACTTCTCCACCAGCACGTTCAGCAAACTCCAGGGCTTCAGTTTGGTAATGTTGCGTAGGCTGCCTGCAAATTCAAAATTCTTAGCATTACACCAAAGTTCAACGGCAACGGTGGATAACATGATTTATCAGTTACCATAGCTTGTAAAGTACTTGAGACCATGCTTGCCACGCAGTATCACCGACTGCGGTATCGAGCCGAGCAGCTCCACAATGTGCGCCAGATGATCCTCGTCGCGACTGTAGGACTCCCCCGCATGCGGATCGAACAGATAATCACCGGTGGCCAACTCAAAGGCGAGGCATGCTGTGCTCCAGATATCGGCGGTATAGTTATATGGCGCACCCAGCAGCACCTCAATGGAGCGATACTGTCGCGTTTGTATATCCTCGGTGAAGTGATGATACTGTGCAAGGTACATTGAGATAATAATAAATGTATATTCCATAATTTAGAACTTTTATTAATAAATTATAAATTATTTACAAATATGCATTTTGACTAAATATATACAATATCATATTTATATATATATAATAGTATTTAGATTTGTACTCACATCGTAGCATGCGTTTCCCAGATCGGCGATCTTCACCCTCACGTTGCTGTTGTTGATGAGCGACTGTATCGTGTGCGTATAGGATTGACTTTGACTCTGGCTCTGGTTCTGCGAAGGAATGGCATTGGCATTGACATTAAGTTTAGCGATTGTTGTTGATGTTGTTGTTGTTGTGGTTGTTGCATTAATTGAAGTCGCGATGGCTGCTGTTGTTGTTGCTGTTGTTGTTGTTATTATTGTTGATGATGATGTTCTATTGTCACAACTGCCAGTGTTGTTGCTATTATTGTGAAACAGGTCTGTGCTTGCAATTGTTGGTAATGTTGTTGTTGTTGTTGTTGGAGTTGTAGTTGCAGTTGTTGTTGTTGTTGCCACGAGATGCGTGAACGAGTACGTGCACGTGCTGGTTGTGCTGCTGGGAGCTGTAGGTGGTGCTTTGGCATTGGCAGTGGCAGTGGCAGTGGCATAGGCAGAGGCGGAGGCGGAGACAGGGACTGATGATGTGGATGTGGAATCAAATCTAGCTGAGGTGTGCTGGTGGCTGTGGTGGGTGGGGCCATTGTTGCCATCGGCCGTGGATGTGTTGTTGCTGTTGTTGCTGTTGTTCTGTTGTGACGTTGACGTGCACGTGCTTTGAGTATTGGAGTTGACAGTGGTGTGAGTGTTGCAGGAGTTGCTATTGGTATTGGTATTGGTGTTGGTATTGGTGTTGGAGTTGCTGACTATGGCATTGGGCAGCTGCTTTAACATATGGTGGTATATTTGATATATATTTATTATTTTTTGGTTCACACAAGGAAAGAAAAGAAGAAAAAAGAACACACAATTTTGGTTGTTTTTTTTTTATGTGGTGCAATGCAAGAAAAACATTCATTAGATCATTCACAGTTGGGACTTGCCCAATTGCAGCCCATCTGTGAAGTGTACTAATTAAATTAAAGGGTCTAAGATATGATAAGTTATAGCTTTAATTGATAACATTGAAAACATTTAATTAGCGTACAACATATCTTAGACGTTAAGCATGGTAGATGTATGTATATGAACAATGCAGCATAATGGCGATAAGCAGATAACAAGGCTAATACATATATAACATATAGAGCTTAAGCCAGTTGTAGCATCAGGTAAATACACATACATTAAACACTTAAGCAATTTATAGATGTATGTGTGTGTTTCTTGTGTAATTCGGCGAAAATGTCTTAAATATAGAAAGTGTCTACAGTTGCAAAATAACATTTATCTAGAGGTAGATATGTAGATATAGGTAAGCCGTTAGGCAACTGAACATTCCAAAATGATGTACGTATGTATGGCAAATAATTAATGGATGTAGCAATGATGTTCGTCTAACTCCATATTCTACAAAAGCCCTCTTCTTTGACAACATAATGAAGTAAGTTCTTAAAACAACTCATTGATTAGTAACGACAACTTTAAAGCACTTAAGAATCGAGACTGCGGCAGCACACAAAAAAGGATACTTTGTAATGAACGATGCTAAGCACTATTCAACACACACACACACACACACACACACACACACACACACACACGCAACCACACACTCACACACACACACATACTATTTAACATATATATAGAACGAACGAGCGAACTTTGCACCTCTAGTTGTGGGTGGGGAGACGGGGGGAGGCAAACTAAGCAAACATTACCTTTTCCGGATTTGCACTGAGACTAACGTCGTGCTCGGTAGGTGTGTCGCTGGCAATGGTGCTATTGTCACCGAGGGTGTCGGTATCAGTGTCCTCATCGCGGTCAATAGAAGACTGTGCGGATATTGCCCAATACCAAAATGAAAAAAAATGTCAAAAGAAAAACAACAATGGAAATCAATGCATCAAATCAAATTAAGAATAAATTGCCGACGTGTTGTGGTTGTTGTTGTTGTTGTTATAGTGTTGCATACATATATACATAAATACACACATAGTTATACGTACATCACGTACATACATATGGATAGTTAGAATATACATAGCATAGTAGTAGGTCAAAAGTTTTTGTGGTTTGACTTTAGTGCAAAATGTGGTTTGCACGCATCCAACGCAATCATCGTGGATGGCAGTGATGAGCTGGAAATGGTGTTGGAATCGAAGGTGTGCTGTGTGGTGCACATTCGGTTAACTCACCTTGGCAGTGATTTTCTTCTCAGCACGATAACGATTGCTTAAATTCGTAGTACCACCGATAATTGGACTATCAACGCTGCCAACGCCGAGCAGACCAACGCCATTGCACTCGCTATCGCCTAGGAGGCTGGAGTATTTGGATGCCAGCGAGGAGGTGGTGTTCGAGTTGAGCGTCGACGAGGTGGTGGTGTCGTCTTTGTCCAGCGAGGACATGACCACAGCGGCCAACGGCGTCGACGATGTCGAGTTGTTCGCTGTGCTGTTGCTCGTGTTCGTCGTGGAGCCGTTCGGTTCGATCAGCGGCCACTTGGCCCGCGTCTTCGTTTGCTTCTCAATCGAGCTGACTAAGGATGGAAAGGAGAAAGTCTCAGTTTCGGTTGATCAACCATAAAGAGCAGCAGATCTTACTATATGAATCGGGAAAGTCGGCGCCCTTCACACGCAGACTGTTGATCTCATCATCGATCTGTTGATTCATTGCCGCCGCATTGTCGATAACCAGCAGAATATTCTCCGGCTTCACGTCCGTATGGATAATGCTGCACTTGCTGTGCAAATAGTCCAAACCCTCCAGCACCTGCTTAATGATGTTGCGCACCTGGGCAATGGCCAGTCCCTGATAGTTGTTCTTCACGATCAGCTTGTAGAGACTGCAGCCCAGTGCCTCGAAGACGAGGCAGGTGTGCACACCATTCACACCGCGCACCGTAAAGTGATTCATAAGTCGAACGATTCTCTCCCGCTTCACATCGAGGGGATCTGCATCCCGTATGGCCTCCAGCAGACGAATCTCATCCGCTGCCGTCTCAATATAATGCGGTGCACTCTTCACCACCTTAAGGGCCACATACTTCTCATCCCTATAAATACGTGACATGTGTTGCCTCAAATTGCATTTCAATGGATTGTGATTACTCACTTTAGATCCCGACATAGCCAGACGGTGGAAAAGTGGCCCCAGCCAAGTTTGCGCACAACACGAAACCGATTGTCGAATATATCGCCAATGACCACCGGATGATAGCCACCACGGCAATACTGTGAGGCGTCCTCCTGCTCCTCATCGGATCCGTAGAGGCTGCTATCCGGCGAGTCTGGATAGATTTCATCTGTGGTGCTCAGCGTGCCGCGTGGCTCCGAGCTGACACCAGAAAATAGTTATTAGTTAAGATAATGAAGAAATTTTGATTTTGAAGTTTAAAGTACATTTTTAAGTTTAAAATAAACAAAATCTGATTTGAAACAAGGAACTGATGAGTTCTGGATATTTCTAAGCGTTTACTTAAACCCAAACTAACTCGGATGACTTCTTATCTAAATAGCTTGGATAACTTGTAATGTGTTTAATTTAAATTTCAAAACTGATTAGTTCCTCAAACAGCTATGATCAAACTATCTAGGATCAGTTCCAATTCAAAGCAAATTCCCCGTTAAGCGAACTCACGCACATGAGTGCAACCAAATCCACTTCCTCCGGTTCCACCTTTGCTGGTACAGGCTGTTGCTCAAGAACAGTGGGCGGCAGATTAATCGTCAAGGGTTTGTCCCTGGGCACCAAAGGATTCTCCACAATTCGTTCGCGGGGCGACAATGGCTCAAAGTCCAATGCTGGTATTCGGTGTCTTTTGGAACGATGTGATTGCTTGCGCAGGGCAATGAGAACGGGTCCAGCCGAGACGCAATTGCGCTTCTTGGTGAATCGCTTGCGACGTCTTTTCTCCTCCACTTCGAGCATGGCCTCACTAGCCGCCTCCTGGGCGGCACGCTTCTCCTGCTCGGACACAAAATTGAAATCACAGCTCAGCTCCTTTGTCACATCCGTCGTTGTCGTTGTGGCGGCCGTTGCATTGATCAAACTTTCCTCTGCTGCTGCTGCTCCCGCTCCTGCTGCTGCTGCTGCTGCACTGCTGCCCGGCCTAAGCTGGTGCATCAGATAGAGGAAGAGTAGCAGCAGGCAAAATTGCAGTCCATACACAAAGACTTCATCCTGCGATAGTGTGTTGATAACATGACCCAGCAGTTGGCTCACTACGTTGGCATAGATTAAGAACAGCTGATAGTAGTCGGCATAGTTCTGGTTAATTAGCAGCCAGTTAGCTAGCCACAGCTCTTTCCAACGCCCTCCATTTGCTGAGGTCGCGTTGGCCTCCTCCTCCTCTTTGGGACAAGTGGCGCCCACTTCCGAACTGTACATCCACCAGTTGTCCATTTTAATTGATTGCATGTGTGTTAGTTACTTTGACTACTGGCAAATTGGCTGTTTGCGTTTTCGCCTACATTGCAACCGGGCCCAGTAATGATGGGGTAGGTTGCGGGCGGATGGCGTTTTTTTTTTTTTTTGGTAGCTTGCAACGACCTTGACTTTGCTATGCGTTGACGGACTGCATTAGTTTTCGCATTGTTTTGCACTCGTTTTACTTTCGAATTTGGCTTACATAACGCGCGCGCTTCGGAGGTAAATAAATAAAATCGCACAACGCAAAAATTTCAATAATGAACAGGAAAAAAAAACACACACAAAAAGTATCTGTATCTTATTCAGTGTGTTGTGTGTGTAGTGTGTGTAGCTCGACAACCGCTGCGTTCGATGGCATTTGCGAGAATATTGTTCGAACGCCTGGTCTTTTCGTCTTTTAGCCATCAAATGAGCGAGCCAAAGTCAAAGAATTCAATTCGTGCCGAAGCGTTTTTCGTCGTCTGTTGTTGCTTTTATCACAACTAGCCAAATACATTTATAGGCAGCTATATGTGTACTATATATATACATATATACATCCATGTATGTATGTACATATATTTGCATATGTGTGTGCAGCTGAGCGGCCCCACAGTCTATAAACATATGTTGGTCTGCTTGTATGTGTGTATGTGCGTATGTATGTATGTATGTATGTGCGTATGTATGTATTTGTAGTAAATGTACATATTTCTGCGTCATTATCCAATGTACTTCATCAACTCGACATCGTCGTCGTCGTTGTTGTTGTTGTTGTTGTTGTTGTCGTAGCACGCGGCTGCCGGTCTTTGTATACCGAACCAGCAATTGAGAGCGTCAAGCAACAACATCATCATCATCATCATCATCATCATCATTGTCAGTGTTACAAATTTCTTAGGCACTTTGCCAAAATTGACTCTATGGCATTGTGAAACTGATGTTCTCTTGGAAACAATAATAAATTTGAACTTAAAAACTTCTCGTCCCTAAAGGAAACACGCGACGCTATTTTTTAAGTATTTTTCTGCTTTATTTTTTTTATTTTTTATTCTTGTTGTTTTGTTTTAAAGTGACTAAGCAGTCTATGTATATTGATTTTATTTTTTGCTTTTTTTTTTTGTTGCAAGCATTTGTGAGTGGTTCAAATAAAAAACAGTTGTTCCTTGCATGAGTCACCCCAATGCACAAAGAGAAACACGCACCTTTCTGCATCTTGTGCGCTCCGCTCCGCTCGCAAAATTACTCAAATTCTCTGCCTGCCACGTCTCTACAATATTATTATTTATAGACTTGGCAAAATAAGAAACAATAAATCGCTATAAAAAATAAGTGTAAATAAAAAGCACACGCCTTGTGCTGTTGTGTGTGTGTGTGTGTTTGTGTGTGTGTGTGAAAGGATGTGTGTAAGTAGCGTGACAACGTCATAGTTTACTCAAGTGCAGCATAGATGCCAAGGGCGTACCCAGTTTTTCCTAAAGGGGTTGCTGTATTATGAAAGGGGTACTTATAAAGTACTTACAATTGCCTCTCAAATATTAATCTAAGCCATTTTTTGTGTATGCAAAGTTGAGCTGTAGGGGGGCAGATGCCCCCGGTTGCCACCCGCCCGAGTACGCCTTTGATTGGTACTATTTCTAGGTGACTGCAGGGGGCACGCGCCACGTTTGGCGTCATGAGTTGCTTTTGCGGTTAATGCAAATTAAAAACGTAAACAAAGCTAAGCAACCATTAGGGTGGTCACTGCGTGGGTATATATTTCAGTTCATCAATTTATATATATACAAATATGTATATATATATATATATGTATGTAATTACGCGTGTGTGGGCGGAAAAGTAAAGTTCAACATAAACCGCAAATATAGCAAAAATGCTCAAATGGTTATCCTGTAAGCAGGCATACTGCATAGTGGTAACATTATTTGGTATCTAAAAATATCAAAATATATCAATTTAGGATTTTTACATACACCAGGAAAACTTTGTAATTCTTTTTAAAGTTTCTCTCGACATGGTCAGCATTGTTAATATATTTACAACTATTAATAGATTTTATAAGCTAACTATTAATAGAACCTACATGATGAAGTACAATATTCTTTAGACCAAATCATGATCACAAAAACCTATAGAAAAGCTAATTTAATTCGACAAAAATATCAGAATAATGACGGTTTTGGCGGAGAGGATTTTTTATAATATTTTTTTTAGAAAGTCCTAGGAAAATATAAATAATATAATAAATATAATTTATGTTTAAGAAAAATTGTGTGGCAAAATAAATGAAGTGGACGCCTTCGCCCCACTGTGCACAGCCTGGGAATGAAAGCACTTGGCTGACCTGTCAACACTGAAATTGAGAGGTTGACTAGATGGATTTAATTGGGCTCACGCTGCGTATGCGTTGTACACGAGTGTCTCAAACGGAATGATAAAAACAAAGCAATGGTTTTAGGTGGTTTTAGGTGGTGGCGGTTACTCACAGACTGACGAAGGGTCCTCTTAACGCTGGCATATCGCGACGTCGATTCAATGGCGGCGACAGCGACAACGAGAGAAAGTCCTGCTGTGCCTTGTCCTCGTCCACAATGCTCGTCGGGGTGCTGTAGATGCGTGTCGTGGGCAGATAGCCAATCTGTTGCAGAAAATCATCACGGTACGACAGTTTTGTCGTCGACTGCGACGAAGTGAGCGTCCCCAGCGACAGTGGCTGATGTGTTCCACCCGTACCCGCTCCCGATCCCGATCCGCCACCCGCTGCATGATGATGCAAGTGCAGATGATGGGCGCTTGGAATGGATGTCGGCGGCGATGACACATTAACATGATGATGCGACGACGCTGGATGGAAGTGTGGATAAGGTATGGGCGCCGGTGTTGCACCACCGCCGTAACCATGTCCATGGCCATGTGATAAATACGGCGGTGCAATGATCTTGTCGTCAAAGCTGCGCCGAAAACTGAATCCCTTCAGTGAGTTGCTGTAGTTGCGATGCGACAGCGGCGAACTGCCCAAATCAATGCTGGCCGCCGGCCCCAGCAGCTTCATGGTGCTCAAATAGTTGGGTGAAGCGCTGCCAGCGGGGCTCAATGTTTGAGACGATGGCGGCTGCTTGCCACTGGCCGTTGCCGTTGCGCTGCCGAGCATGCTGAGCGCCGGCGAGGTGCGCAACTGTGGACTTCCGCTGCCGGCTGTTGTGGCCGCTGCCGCTGTGGTGCTGCACGCGGAGAGCGGCGGCGAGATGGCGCTCAGCGTTGAAATTCCGCTATCGCTGCTGCATATGCCGGCCGGCAGTGTGTGCGAGTGTGTGTGCGAGTGTGAGTGTGTGTGGCTGTGTGTGTGCGTTGGCGAGATGAGATGATGCTGATGCTGTTGATGCTGATGCTTGTAGCCGCTGCCGGCGCTGCCATTGCTGCCACCACCACTTGCACCGCTGACGAGGCCGGCCATGCCGCTGCTGGGCAATACGGGAGCCAGCTTGCCACAAATAAGTCGCCTGATTGTCGACTGCTCCTCTTTTTCTTTTACTATTTCTATTTCTATTTATTTGTTTGTTTTTTTTCTTCTTTTTTTCTATTTATTTTGTTTGTTTGTGGCAGCTCTTCTTGGCTGCTATTTTGTTCTTGCTAAGCAGGGAGTGTCGTCGGCGTCGTCGTCGTCGTCTTCGTCGTCTTCGCCTTGCCTAGCAGCTACATGGCGTCGTCTTTGTCGTCTTTATCGTCGTCGGCGTCGACGTCGTCGTCGTTGTTGCCTTCGTCCACATCCTTGTTGGCCTGCGTCTAAGCACCCAGTGTGACCAAAATGTTGCCAGCCTCATTTCCATTCGGCGCCATTGGAGCGCAATTTTAAGCACTTAATTTTATGTAGCATACATTTGTGCGTAGGAAAATCAATGAAGCCCCTTTTGCCTAAAGCATTTTTAATGCATTTTAAGCAACGTTTTTTCGTTTTTCGTTCGCTTTGCTTTGTAACCCAAATTGCGCATGAAAAATTAACACACACATGCACACACAATACACTATATACATATACACACACGCACAAGCACACACACACACACACACACGCTCAGCTCACACACTCTAAAACACAATCACACAAATACAAACGCGTTTCAATTTTTTCTCAGCATTTGGGATTTGATTTTCGATTCATGGCAATTTGAGTTGAGTTGAGTGTAGCTCAGCTAGTTAGCAATAAATTTATTAATCTCTATTCATCGAATTAGAGCTACTGTTGCACCTTAGACATTTTTCACATGACCGATTTAGCAGAATGAAAAAAAAGGAAAAAAAAAAGTGAAAAGAATTGTAGATTCCACCTTTGATTTTCGGTAACAACTTTGCAATGCGTCGCGCACGAACTCTCCGACTGTCTATCGGTTTCTGACCCGTACAAACTCTGCAGCGAAGTTGCGCCGAGCCGCCTCCATTTACTACCCAGCCTCAGGCCGCTCTCTCACTTGCTCTCAGTGGCAGTGACAGTAGCCGAAAGCGCATGTGCCGGCTTTACCGTTACTGCGAAGGCATTTGGCACAAAGCAGCACCAAAACAAAACAAACCCAAAGAGAGCGAGAGCGGAGTGAATAAAGCTTACTCTCCGCACAGTCAGCTGTCAAAAGCTTCCCAAATATCAACTACAAAAACAACAACAACACACTGCAAACTGCCGTATTTGTTTACCAATATGAAACAACGAAAAATTCCTTGTTGAGCTTTCAAAACTGATGATAATCAAATTATGCATACTCTTCCTGGTGCGCACAAACAGGTGGAAAGTGGGGGGGAAAAAAACACAATTTTGATTTATATAGTTATTTTTATTGATTTCGGTTTCGTTCTGTTTGTGGCAATTTTTAATTTGAAAACAATTGTTAATTTTAAATGTAAATTTTTGAAAATGTTTTTGTTTTTTTTTTTCATTTTGTTTACTTATACGAACAATAAATACACACGCAAAACTTTAAAATGTTTTTATAATTATTTGAATTTTAATATAAGTAAATATATACATATATATATAGATATATGTATACATATATTTTTTATTGTATGTTTGTATACATTACTTGCTGGTACTTCATAATTGATATTAATGATATAACATGCACGATATTACAGAATTTTTTGGGACTAGTCGCATTAAATTACAAATACATGTGTACAGAATACAGTTTGAATTTAGAATACTTTTGTGAATAATGGTGTTCAATTTTTTAACCAATTGCATGTGTAAAGAATACAGTTTGAATTTAAAATACTTTTGTGAATAATGGTGTTCAATTTTTTAACCAATTGACAGATTGGTTCTGAACTTTTCCTATTGAATTACTCATTTAACTGAATGAACAAACTCATTCCCTGACTGTAGTTCGATTGCTTGATTCTGTTATTGAAGAAGTTAGTCGTTTAGTTCAATCAGTAGTTTCGTTCTTTGAGTCCGATTCTCGTTCGGTTCGATTCCGGTTCGTTTTATGTTTTAGGCCCTAATTGGTATCTCACGGGAACCCTGAGTAATTTATTGCTCTAGATAAACTCAAAGATAAACTTATCATTTTAAAATTAGTTTGGAATTAAAATGATATCCAACAAACGATAATCGCACGACCGAACTATAATCGGACTTAAGTAAACTAAACAAATGCACAAACTAAATGACCGATTCTATCGTTCATCAATAAATGTAAATCCTTGGAATGAACTATAAAGATCAACTCAACTATTTTTGTCAGTGAATGGATTACAATTTTTGCATAACATTTGGAACAATTTAGATAAAGGGGATTATATTAAAATTATTTTGTTACAAAACTTACAGAGTGCAAGTATAGGTTATTGTTATTATTATTATGTTCTTTCATCGAGTGCAATTCTATGCTGTTTAACTTGACTTATTTATTTACATTTGCAGTTAATACAATGGGTCGCCGACTTATTCATTATCGAACTTCGTAAATAACCAAAATCGGGGACCCATCGTTTAACAGGAGCAACAGGTTTGTTGAATTTTTACATACATCGTTTGTGTTTTTCTTTTTTTGCAACAATTTAGTGTAAACTTATTTGGAAAAATGGATAGGCAAATTTTCACAGGTTTCGATCGCCACACGAAAGATCAGTTTAACAAACATTTACCATAGCTAGGGGCACACAACACACACACACAAATGCAAATTAAATTTAATTTGGCATATGTGGCAATCACATATACAAAAACAAGTTAATCTTTCAGGTTGTAAAGAAATCGACCTTTGCTTTGTGGCTGGTTACAATTGAATTGAATTTAATTTAATTTTTTTAATAGCTTAAATTTTGCACTATTCTGACTAAAATGGAAGTTAATATTATTAGATACATTTTGCAGCTATATAGAGATACATAAGTATATGTATGCATATGAAAATAACACTTTAGGTAAGTATCTAAGTATCATATATATTTATGTATATATTTATAGATTATATGCATTTGCAGATTGAATAACTACAAAAAATTGATTACGCATATCTAAATAATAATGCAATAATATGTAAATATTTTCAAGGTTTTAATTTTAATGCGTTCTATTCTCAATTCGATTTGCATTCTTCGGCATGATGAAAATTTGATGTATGTGTGTAGTATTTGTTTGTTATTGTTGATGAACAATTTCTATCCGATTGATCGATTAAAACATGTCAGCATTTGCTTTACAATCATATTATAAATTAGAATTACATATATCTTCAATGGCTTACAATAAATATAAGTATGTTTATATATTTTCTGATTTTGAACATACCAAATTTTTTTTAATAATAAAAAGGAATAAAAAATGTGTGTAGCTGCTCATAACGCTCTCATGAAATGGTTTGTCTCGCTTCAAGCATGAATTTAATATTTTTGTTTAACCATATCTAGATGTGAAGAAAGAGAGAGAAAGAGAAAAAGTATAGTGATAAATTAAAAATAAATCCAAATAATATTAGTAAAATTCGCCTATTTCCAGGAAAAAAATAAAACAAAACCAGTCAGCAAACAAATGTAAAGCGCAAATTGGCAGTGTGATCATCTAATTGTCAAACAGTATTTAACCAGATGAAGTTATGAATAATAAAAAAAATATTTTTGAATACTGGAGGGTGTATTTACACTGTGCAGCAAAATTCCGTTCACAATTCATTGGATACACGAAGTTTCAATAACCAAAAGAATCATATATGCATAGTACTCAACGAATATACATAGCATCTGGGCAGTGTTTTGATAATGCCCCATATAACTGAGATTATTATTATGTTGTTATTGCTGATTCATCGAGTATAGTGATCTTCTGTGCTTGAATGGACGTGTTATGGTTTTTTTTATTTTGTGGATGGATGCCACTCATTGCGGAAAGGAGCCAATGAAGTGAACCAAGGTGAGGAAAAGTGACAACATTTACGAGGCTATCATTCAATTCTAGATTCACAGTGTGAAAATATTAGTGTCTAAAAATATACGCTTAGATCCCTATAACTGTGCTACGTATGCTACGAATGCATGTACTATATGTGTATATGAGCTTACTTATAGAAATCGTGTATTAATTGTTATTGTATTATATTATTATATTATTATGTGTATTGTACTCTTTCGCACAAACAAATGTGGGTAGCACAAAAGAGTTATAAGTGGTAGTTAGTGATTTCAGTATATCAGACTATACTGCAATATATTCAAAAGGTTACTGTGGTTTTACAATACAATATTTTTATTTTTTAAATTATTTTTTGTTAAGTTTTTGTTTTTTTTTTTAACTATATACGCAGAATTAACAACAAGTTCGATGGTCATAGACGCTTTGTTAAAGTTAAGCTTGTTATTGTACTGCTGCTAAGGGCTTTTCATGTATTTGTATTTGTTTTTGTTTTTTGTTTGTTTGTTTGTTCTGCTTGTAGGTATTTGCTGACTTGGATGAAGTCATGAAGATATCGATTCGACTATCTGTGTTAACACAGAGCCAACTGTAATTTCGCTTATATACCTGGTGTGTATGTGGTCTGTTCTGTTGTGTTCAGCGACGTGTTCTCATTGGCAGCGACCGGAGCACCCGTGAATGGATTCACTCCAACCGCAGCATTATAACTTGGCGGCGGCGGCATTGCATAGACGGGCTGACCACCACCGGGCTGACCAGGCTGACCAGACTGCTGCTCGCGCGGCTGCGTAGTGACTGTTGAGCCTCCAGCACCCAGATTGATATCGTCAAGATCAGCGTCCTCCTGCAGACATGGAATTATGATTCAGTTTTTAGTATATTTATTATATTTATATGCAAATATCAATTCAGTACAGTTCAGCATTGTTTAGTCAAACGTGTTTTCGGTTAGTGAAAGTATTGAATAGGAAGAAAAGCCATTGATTACAAAGCAAGCCATCATTATTTGTACATGTAGTTTACAATGCATAGAAAAACCAAAAATCAACTAAAACTACATATTATACATTTTTGTTATTTTAGATAAAACACACAATTTGTTAAGGATATAAATTAAAAGTGAATTCATTTACCCATTTAGCAGACCAAAAAAGATTCTCTTGTCGCTTTGCAAACATTTAATTTCATGTGAGTTTTGATTTATGAATTGCTTACGTATGTTATTCAATTTTTTCGTATGGAAACTTCTAAATTTTGGTTAGGATCGTTAGTTGGTGGGTTGGCTTGAGGTTTATTGGGTTAGTTTGGTTTGGATATTTGCGTTGAGATCATGCGGTACTCGTGCCGGTGTCGTTGACTATTTCTATACTTACAAGACGTGGATGCTGTCCCAGATGCGGTGGCAGATCGCTCGCCTCTCGATTGCCATTGGAGCGCTGGGCATTCACATTATCACATACACAACACATACCACATGGACGAATTACGATTCGGACATCGAATCGAAATCGGACACATTGTATATGCATTTATATATGCGTTATAATTGAGTGTGTGAGGTTGTAGGTTGTGGGTATGATGAGTCGATCGAAAGGTGGAGTTTTATTTTTTTTTTATTATTTTTGAGAAAAAATAAACAAAATTAGAAATGTAAATTTGTTGTTGTTTTCTTTATCATATACACATACGTATATATAAGGATTTACAGAAAATACAAAAGAAAAATTCAACTCAATGATTAAAGCACAAGAAAACAAGAAAACAATCTCAGTGTGAGACTTAGGAGAAAGGAAAAAAAAAAAACAAGAAAAGCAATTGTTTCGACTGATGAAAACGAAATCACACAAATTTCCATTTGCGTTAGGATTCACATAGATTTGTATTTACAAAATGCACATCAGTTTTTATCCTTTTCCATTGAATTGAAATTGTAGTGCATATTTATGTATTAGTACAGAGACTTTATTTTTTGAAGCATTTGATGATTTTTATGGTGTTCATATTTATTACCAAAAACGAAAATTAAACCAAAATCAAACAAACAAAAGTGAAGTAATCATTGAACACAAATAAATGTTGTAAATGATCGAAACATTTTTTTGTATGGGTGTCAAAAGTCGTGTCCAGATGCGATATTCTCGACAACTTCAACTACGGCATATTTACATACTTACCTCAAACTAAGAAACAGAACATAGTGCAAATAGATCGACAGATAGATATATTGAGGCAACAGAGGCTGGAGTACAATGAGTTAAATTTAACAAAACAAAGCTAAAGTAAATATGCCAATTCAAGCAATACATAACAACAGCAAACAAATAAATAATTTCATAATTAAATGTAATAGCATTTATTAGTCAGCCATGTTTAAGCAAAATGCCAGTTAAATTTATGCATTATGAAAACTACTTTTGACTAAACAATCGCCTCACAAAAATCATCAAAATGAGTTCAGTGTTAATTAGTTGTTGCAGTGTATTGGTGTGTGTGTGTGGTGGGTGTGTGGGTGTATATACAAGCCGTGTGTGTGTTGGGGTATGTGTGTTCAAATCTTATGAAATTGTTTGTTTTTCTTGTTTTTTTTTTTTTTTTTTGGTTGATTGACTTGATGGTTAGTAGTACTGTAGTGGAGTGGTTGGAAATTGGGCGCAATCAATAACCAAATAACCAAAATCAAACATCACTCACGTTCAAATGTGCATACTGATCGTGCGACTCGTTCACCGGCGGCTTGAACTTGCCGCAGCAGAAGTTGCAACAGCAGCAACAGCAGCAGCAACAGCAACAGCCTGTCAGAATTGAGCAGCAAATGACCAATGCCTAAAGTACGAAAAGAAAGAAAAACAAATGGAATCAATAGAATATAATCAAATTATTTTGGTATTCATGACGTACCTTTACCGCCGGCGATGTAACCACAAAATATGCATTCACATTCTCCTCACCGAACTGCTCGGCAATGTAGAGACCCAGCGAGCCATAATTATCATAAATATTGCGTTTCGTTTGGTCGCTCAATATAGAGTGTGCCCGATTGACCTCCTTGAACTGTTTGTTGTTGATTGAGGATGGAAACAAAATGCAAAATTAATGAATGAAATAAAAGTTGAAGTAAAAATAATTCGTTCATTGAACTGTGGACTTTATTACCTTATCGGCAGCGTCAACATTGTCTGGATTTTTATCTGGATGGTATTTAAGTGCAAGTTTTCTATAAGTCTTCTTGATATCATCAGCTGTTGCTGTTTTAGGTAGTCCCAAGATTTCATAGAGCGAATCGCCCGATGTGCTGAAAGCAAAAAAAAAAACAATAAATTAAAATAAAATGTGGTATTGAATAAATTAGCATTCATAAACATTAACAAGTAATCTCTGTGAGAACATTCATTCATACATATATACGTAGTATGTTAATATGTGTATTGATTGCACAATGAGCAAAAAAAATAAATAAAAACATCTTTATCGCGCTGACAGTTGCGGTTCGCGTTGAGCCTCAGAGCTGATCAAGCGAGTTAATATACTTATAAGCAATAAATTCAATTTTTCCAGATAGGGCGTTGGATGACTAAGCGTCTGGTTCAGCACAAATGTGTGTTGTCCGGAGCATTTTTCCAGCAACACGATAAGTGCAACACGCGATTAAGGTATACAAAAAAAATATGTATACATATACATTTATATATAGCCTTCTGTGCCAGAGGTTTTCTTTTTGTGGCATTGAGAGCGTCAGGGGTGCCGTTGCTTGGCGGATGCGTACCCAGCCGGGTGAAATGCAACACAAAACAAGCCAAGACGACATCGCTTCCCAGCCAGGCCAAAATAATTATATATATATGTGTGTGTGTGTGAACTGTTCTTGTTGTTGCTGCTGCTTGTGCATTTTGTATGGATTTTTTTTTTACCTAGATTTGCCCAAGTGGCTTATTGTGCGCTTAGCTGCTTAGCAAATTCAAGTGCTCTGATAAGGAAAACATGGCAACATAATTTTCATGACGTTGAAGCTGGCAAAGGCATGGAATATGGCCAATAGGAAAATGGCCAACAAACCACCCCACACAAGGCCAAGGACAAACAGCAAACACTTATGAAAACTATATAAAAAAAAACATGCCAACTCTGTGCGAAAATATGCCAAATTGGGCCAAAGAAATACGCATTACTCATTGCAGATTATAGTAGTTTTTTCACACACACACACACATGTGTACATGTGTATATGTGTATGTGTACTCAAGTGTTTGAGGGTCGAGAATGGGTACACGAACTCCAAAAATATTTAACAGGTGAAACAGTTAAAGATAATACAAAACACAAACACGAAATAACTGTATGTGTGAGAGAATGAGAGAGCGCACTTGTTGTTATCAGTTATCAATCAGCGTGTACCTGTGCAATTGTAGTAGCACACACAACATTTACATAATATACATTAATTTAATGTCGATATCTCACGAATAAATCATTCACCTATCCAAGGGAATTAGCTGAATGCATGCATAGCCAACTCACACACACACACAAACACACAGCCAGACAAACAGCTGCACTTATTTTTTTGTCTCCCTAACTGCTGCTCTTAATCCTTAGTTGAACTAAAGGAATTCAAAAAAAGTTACAGCTGCTGTTGCTGCTTCTGCTGCTGCTTTTACTGCTGCTGCCTTCCCGTTGTTGTTGCTGGCGGGCGCGGAAAATCAATTGAACGTCGACTGCGCTGCCGCTGCTAACGTTGGCGTTGGCAATGCGCATCTGCCGTCTCTGCAGACTGTGAGCTTGCTTGTGTATGTGTGTGCGCAGAAAGAAAAAAAAAAGGGCATACGAAGAAGAAAATCATTTGTGAAATTGTACTTACGACAGTTTTCTTTTATCCATGCCACCGCCACTCATATTTGCAATTGATCTGGGCACTTGCCTCTTTTATACTCGTTGTCACAATGCTTAGCAATAAATAATTAGCACTAGTTTTTTCTTTTCTTTTTTTTGCACTCACTCACACACTCGGCAGACACATTTGTTATATTCGTCCCGAAAATTGTAAATGACTACGGCTACTATACGGCTATAGTTATCGATTCTGACTAGTGATGGGCGCGTGTCTTTCGCCTTCGTCACGAGACACAGTGGCGACACAATCGATAACAGGTCTGGCAGTGAGCGATATGTAGTCGAATGATAAAATTCAATTAATACAACAAAATTTCGCTTCTATAAATTCGAGGATTGCCAAAAATTTATTACTTTTATTGGAATTAAAATATTAACATGCAATCGTTTCATGAGTTGTCACCTTTTCGACAGAAATTTAAAACATTAAATGATTACAATGAACTTATATGTGCTACATTTGTTAATGACAAATTAAAATATTGAAATATTACTTGTACACGATTGGGAAAATTGGCGCATAATTCAATTGTTATCAACAATCGATATCCTTACGATATTCGTATTAGTCTAATATACGATATGTTTAACTTGTTGTAAGTGTGACCATTCAACCTAAGAGTCCAATTAGAATGTGCCGCTCAGTGTTCAGTGTTGATTTGTCCGTTGAAATTGTCGGTTGTTTGTGGAGTGTGCGTAAGTGTTTTATGTATTCCCTGCAAATGCTAACCAAAATAAAAAAATCTCAAAACATTTGCAATTGTAACACATTTGAATTTTATCAAACAAACTAAATCGCGCGTGTTATGTTTCTATAATTAAGCAAATTTCATCAGCTTCTACTTATTTGCATGCTCAACATCTGCGCCGAAAACTTTCTGCCTGCAAATGTTAACGGCTCGTTTTGCAGCAGCAGCAGCAACAGGTGTCCGTCCATCAGCAGCAAATTTGTTTCTCTTTAAATTTCCCTCCAATCCGCGCGATCAAAGTGTTGCAAATGTGTTGTTTTTGTGTTTAATTAAAATGTGATGCGAACTACAATCTTTGTATGTATTTAAATACGAGACGAATGCATTCAAAAGTGTCAAAGATATGTCACTGATAAATAATAAATAATATTGCACATTTGCAGAATTCCGAGTGCTATTTCTAAAAAATAAAAAAGATTATATCTATTTAGTTTTCGTATGCGCCGTTCAATTTAATGCGTACATTTTTACTGCGTGCAAATGTTTTTTATTTGATTTCGTTGAAATCGGCTATTTTGCTTTGCCCCACAGAACGTGACAAAATGGTTTAAAGCGCAAATACAAAAACAGCAACAACAAAAACAATAAGTGCAAACATAAATATCTGTAAGTGTGTATGCAGTGTGTGTGTGTGTATTTGGCAGGTGCATAAAATTAACAGAAAAAGTTTGAATTTAGTTAAGAGGCGTGCTTAACGGCCTAATTCCAGAAACAAAGTCAAGTTCCGCTATGACCCACTGCTTGAATGTGTGTGTGTGTGTCATATATATTTATGTGTACATGTGTAGCTAGGTAAGTAACATGCTTCTGTGTGTGTGCGTATGTGCGTATTTATTTATAGCAGCATGCGCAAATTGTCTAAAGTTATAAATGTTATGCCGATATTCATGTTGCAAATCCAATTAGCATTCAAGCGCAAATCAAGCCACGCAATTTGTGCGTCGGCGTCAAAAACTTTTACCGTTACACATTTTCGATGGCCCCCCCAAACACCCTCACCCACCGTCCAAAAATGTGCAATTCTTATGCAATTAGCCGCAGCAATAATTCAGAAATAATCCAATGGACATTTATTTAAATTTAAACTCGTATGCAACGAGAAATAAATTGATAGGCGCCATAAAGTCAACAACAACCACAGCTGCTGCTGCTAAAAAAAAAACCAACGCGATGCGAAAAAACAGTTCAATTCAAAACCCACAATGCAATGCAATTTTTTTCTTCACAATTTAAATAACAATTTACAATTTACACGCGCCCCAAAAGCCTCCGTTCCAAATGAGTCAGTCTCAGCCGCAGTTGCAGTCGCGTGTCGGGGCATACCGGCAGCAGCAGAGGCAGCGACTGCGACAACGGCGCTGGCAGAGCAGCATCATAAGCATACTGCGACTGACGGCATTTCTTAAAATGTGATCGCTGCCGATGGGAGCTGAGCAGTCGCTGTCAGACGCTGCTCATACATGGCATGCATAAACGTAAAGAGAGAGAGCAAGAGAGGGAGAGCGGTATGCAAGCGTGCGTTTTGCATTCGAGCTATTGGCGTCGCTGTTAGCGTCGCTGCTGTTGCTGTCACTGACCACACTCAACGGCTGTTGTTGTTATTATTATTTTTTTGCACTGTTGATTTGCGATAATAAATGCCAATCGACGCTGTTGCCAAAATTAAAAACATGCAAAAAGCGTAAGCAGAACGCGTGAGCATCAAATTCAAATTGGAATTAAAGTTAACACGTACTTTGATAAGTACTGACAGACGTCAGCAAACATCTCCCTACAACAAATTAAGCATTAAATTTAAATAAGTACACCCAATCCAATGTGTGTGCGTGTTTTTAAGTTTAATAACGCTGATTAGCGAATGTGGGCCAAGAGATTATGCAGATTAAGAATGCTTCAGCTATGTGCTAATGTGTGCGTAGCATAAGAATTGCTCGTAAATTACCCGCAAATCACTCGCAGAGAAGGTGACCCGCAGCAACCAAAAAACCCGTTGCGGTTAACACCTGTTATCGCACCTTGGCGTGGCCACACTTGAATTTAATTAAATTCCCATGCACATAGATGGATTTTCAATCAGGCCTCTGCCACACCCTACCTGCCCTGCCCCTACGTTGGCCCAACAACAACGACTGTTAACTGGGCTTATCACGAACTAAATGCAAAACAGACAACCAGACACACCACACACTATCTGAGGGCCGCCCTGTGGTTTGGGGCTCTGTGGTTCTATTTGTGTACGACATTTTAAACATAACCGAGCTGACATATGTTGCATTGTTGCTTATCACGACTTGGCGTTAACACACCAACACCAACAGCAACAACAATGCATATGGCTTACTCATTGGCACAGTTTCAGACTGGAGGCTTGGCTATGGGGCAGGTAACTGGCGAGTGGTGCAAGCGGGAAGAGGCGTTTGTTTAACTAACTAGGCGGCGTACGGTTCAAATGACATCCCATTAAAAAAAAACGTTGACAAAAAAAATTAACATAGCCATAAAAATAAATTCGTAAATTGACGAAAATAAAACAAGAAACAAACAGGTGTAAGCTCGACAATTATATACTCATTAGCGCAATCTGAAGTGCTCTAAACTATTTTAATTATGATATTTTTATTAATAATAATATTGCCTTAATAAATGTAAAACATTTCGCATTCTTTTTCATACCTTAAAGAATTCATTCCATAAGAAGATAAAATGTAAATAAAATGTATACAATTTCCATTAATATATGTATTTAAAGTTCAATATTCTTAAGATCGCTGCTTTTAATACTCTTTAAGTAAATATAGTTAATATTTATTTAATTTATTTATTAAGTAAATTATAACTGCTCATGCTACCCGATAAGAACAGCCAACGAACGCAGGGTAGCAGAGGAAACGAAATTTCGCGATGGGTTAGGTCGCAATTGTCCATTAAGTCAAGCACACCTGTGGGGTCTGAATTTTCGTAGTGACGCCACAAAATGACTTTAATACTATGAACTTTTTGCTTAACAGTTAAAGTTGAAACGGAATCATTAACTGAACAAAAGGAAAAAGTGAATCACAAGAAAAAAGTGAATCGCAAAGGAATTAAATGAACAGAAATTAAATGTAACGAAATTGTTGCGATATCATTTCTTGTTTGGGCCAAAGTGCGAGTGTGTGTGTGTAATGATAATATTTTATGGGGTGGCTTCCACTGCCTAATGGCCACACAAGAGCCACAGAGAAAAACCGCAAAAAAACAATGCCTAAAATAGCAAAAATTACCCGAGATTTCTAGTGCCTTCCGTGTGGCAGGGGGCAAACGCTGCGGCATCTAATGGCTTGATTGGCTCGTCATGCTGTTTGGGTACTTCTATTTTATGTGCCGTCATTTAATGCCTCGAACACAGAAACAGGAAGAGGAGCACAAAACTGAGATTCTAACGTACCGTGTCAACGAACCAAGGATGCCGGGTGACAAGTGCAGGCAAATTAAGATCTTAAGCCGGCTAACAACTGAGACAAGCGACTCGCACTGGTTTTAATGCCCGCTTAACCCGAATGGAGAAACGCTAAAATTTATCAGCCTTAAATCTTTAAATCACTTTTCTTTAAATATACTTTAATTTAATGGAAATAAATCGGGGTAATGTTTTAATGTGAAATAATAAGTTAAATAATACGAATAATCATTATTATTAGTATTATTTAATAATTATATTTAATAATGATGTAATCACAATTTGTCTAACCATGTTATGAGTTAATTTTGTAAATATCCAATTGAGCACGTAATCACATTTGTTTTGACTGCTTCTGATTATTCTCGCCTTTATCAATTGCTCCAATTTGCGCAATTCTTAACCAAAATCAGATTATTTACGTCTTTATGGCTGTCATTTCTTTGTTCGCTGCTCGCTTTGACTAGCTGGATGATGATTGATTAGATTATTGCCCGCCTCATCAATGAGCGCCATTAATCAAAATATCTAAACAAAAGCTTAAATATTTAATATTTAAATGTCTGAATCAGCAAAGTAGACTGCAGCCTTTAAAAGGTTTAATTACAACAACAGTTAGAAGTTTTTTTTGCAAGTCCCGCTGGTTGCTCGCTGTGAGCGGAAGTAAAGGCAATTGGATGCCTTTGTGTGTGTGTTGGTTGCGGCTAGTTTAACTGTTAATGAAAGCGCAATTAACGGCAGATAAAGTTTGCCGTGTGAGCTTTTCTGTTTTGCTATTTATTGCTAAGCTTTCGCTGCCTACTTTGAGGTGCTTAGCTTTCAGCGCTTTCACTTATCAGCAGGCAATTTGATGATCATCATCATCATCGGTTCAATTACAATTTGTGATATATTGTGACTTATGATTTCGATTGTAATCAGCATGATATGGGTATAAAAGTAAGTAACGTTATCGGCTATTTATTTAGCCCTTGCTGCCAATTGGGTTTATAATGGGCTTGTCTTTTACTGCAGTTTATCAGGCAGCTGCCATCCGCTGCTGCTAACATAAAATGTAGCGCAATTTATATGCAATTTGTGACAGTTTCGCCTTAGTGCGACTTTCAAGCGACACGCACGCAGCCAGTGACAGGCGATGTGGGCAAGGGGCAAGCGCTGGAGCGGGTATCTGCTTGGTTGCAAGGACGTCAAGCTATGCCCCTTTTTGTGCAAGACATTGCTCTCTGCACAAAAGAATTTGCTTATAATATCGCGCAGAAATGCGGAAGAGAGAGTGTGGGAGACAAGAGTAGTGAAAGGCACTTGGCATATGGTACTACATAAATCCCTATCTCAGGCCACACTCCATTTGGTGCTTTAAACCTTAAAGCGTTCCAACAGCAATCTTGTTAGGTTCCTTACTCATGCGACTCCCACTCATTTGCCAAACTTTAGGAGGAGTCATGTCAGGAGGCAAGTTAATAAACAAGCTTGTTTAGTTAGGCATCATTTTCAACAAAGGCGAGGCTGACTTATTGTACATATTGTACAAGGATACGCAAAGCAGCTGAATACGTCGGAGATGGATGCGTGCATGGCGTATACGCAATGTGTGCACGTGCCTCAAAACTTTTTTTGGCCGAGAGGAGACCTTAAATTGATTTTGAAGTAATAAATGTGTCGGAAGCCTGACGCCCATTGATACTGTTTGCCGGTTGCTACATGGAAAATTGACACCCCCCATTCGTGATTAATGGAAAACAGACAAAGGTCTTTTTCTCCTATTTACAGAGGCGTTTGCCTTTATTACAAGAATCCAATATGATAGGCGCCCTTGCCGTATGGTGAGCTGCTTCGCGTATCCAAGAAGTAGATGCCTGCGGCACTGTTGCTGCCCATGCGCTGCGTGGACCAGCGACAATTCTCGGCACTCATCATCTCCACGGAGCCGCATTTGGCAAGTAAAAACTCATTTGCTGGCGACCACATTTCGACGGCTAAGTCCAAAGCACGTTCATGCGAACAGACATCCGAACTGCAGCCCGGCTGCTCTTTTCCGCCATTTGGATAGTAGTCCACATCGCCCAGCCTCCGAATGGTGCCCAATTCCGCGCCATTTGTGTGAATGACTTCGACGTGGAATGCATCTGTGGCTGCCAGTTGATGCTTGAGCTGCTCACTGTCACCACTGGGATCCAGTGCTGTGATTAGTGGCAACTGTTCGTTGAGTTGCTGTTGCACTTGCTCCGCCGCGGCACCAGCCAAATGTGCACCCGCTCCAAAGCCGATGAGCTGCTGCCGCCTCAGCGGCACATCAAACTGACGATGCAGCATCACGAGCAGACTACTCACGCTGACAACAATCTCCGATTCGTTTTGGGTCTCGGCCAAGTCAACGGCAAAGAAATTACAAGCACTGCGTTCCAACTGCGCCGTTTGCAGTATCAAATGCTCCACGGAACCATTGCTTCCCCAGCGTGGTATGGATATGCTGCAATTGGAAGGGCAAATGAGCAGGGGAGGCTCACGTCTTAGACTGGCTCACCAAATGACTCACACAATCGGATCCGCTGCGTAGAAGGAGGAGCGTAAAAGTGATTCCACATCCGGATCGATGCGCTGTGGCGTATTCTGATTGCGACGCGTGTAAAGTAGATAGCCGGGTCCGCTTTCAACTGCAAATTGCTGGGATTTTGTCAAAATCTATCCATGATCTCATCTCGATGGGGTACTGATTGACTCACCCGCGGCAGCTGACGTTAGGGCCACCAGCAGCCAGCCAAGTATTACTTTAATGCACCGCATTTTCCAATCAACTGAAGTCAGCATTCATTTCTGTCATTTCCCAACTCACTGCTCATTAGGCGATGGCTGATTAGATTACTATTAGCCTCATCGATAAGCGCTACTTATCAAAATATCTGAACAATAACCCCAAAGCAATAACAAAAATACAATTGACGGCCTTTAATAGATGGGTAATTTATACGTGTTCCTCAGTTGGACAGCAAACCTGTCTAATAATATCAATAAAGTGAGAATCGTCTGTACTGAAAAAAATTTAATTCAAATAAAACTTGTATTATTTTTTAGTCAGAGGTTTTGCTTAAGATCCTTCTAATTTATCTTAATAAAACCTCTGCTTTTTTCATTCCGAGTTTTTTAAAGATACTCTTAAAAAACCTTTGCACTCAAAACAAAAAATGGTCCCAGAAATATAATTTTGTTTTTATTACCTTAAACAAACAAGAGCTATAAATTTTAAATTTAAGTACATTTTTAAAAGGAAAGTTGCTAAGAACTTAAAATCATGATTTTCATTTTAATTTGACATGAAAATTTAGCGTAGCAGTAAAAAATTATGAAAATTAATAAATTATAGTCTGAAAATCAGGGTATGGGCATAGGTCGAGCTTTCAAAATGCCATAACTTTGTCAAAACTCAACGCATTTTCAAAAGCAAGAGCGATTTAATCATAGTTTGGCCTCTAGATCAATCGTACATTTAAAGCTGAAAACGTGTTTTGGAGTCGGAACATAAGTAAAAATTATAGTCCGAAAATCGGCACTTGGGCATAGGTCAAACCTTCAAAATGCCATAACTTCGTCAAAACTCAACGCATTTTGAAAAGCAAGGGCGTTTTAATCATAGTTTGGCCTCTAGATCAATCCTACATTTAAAGTTAAAAACGTGATTTTGGGTCGGAACATAAGTCAAAATTATAGTCCGAAAATCGGCACTTGGGCATAGGTCAAACCTTCAAAATGCCATAACTTCGTCAAAACTCAACGCATTTTCAAAAGCAAGGGCGTTTTAACCATAGTTTGGCCTCTAGATCAATCCTACATTTAAAGTTAAAAACGTGATTTTGGGTCGGAACATAAGTCAAAATTATAGTCCGAAAATCGGCATATGGGCATAGGTCGAACCTTCAAAATGCCATAACTTCGTCAAAACTCAACGCATTTTCAAAAGCAAGGGCGTTTTAATCATAGTTTGGCCTCTAGATCAATCCTACATTTAAAGTTAAGAACGTGATTTTGGGTCGGAACATAAGTCAAAATTATAGTCCGAAAATCGGCATATTGGGCATATAGGCATAGGTCGAACCTTCAAAATGCCATAACTTCTTCAAAACTCAACGCATTTTGAAAAGCAAGGGCGCTTTAATCATAGTTTGGCCTCTAGATCAATCCTACATTTAAAGTTAAGAACGTGATTTTGGGTCGGAACATAGGTCAAAATTATAGTCCGAAAATCGGCATATGGGCATAGGTCGAACCTTCAAAATGCCATAACTTCGTCAAAACTCAACGCATTTTCAAAAGCAAGAGCGCTTTAATCATAGTTTGGCCTCTAAATCAATCCTACATTTAAAGTTAAAAACGTGATTTTGGGTCGGAACATAAGTCAAAATTATAGTCCGAAAATCGGGGTATGGGCATAGGTCAAACCTTCAAAATGCCATAACTTCGTCAAAACTCAACGCATTTTCAAAAGCAAGAGCGCTTTAATCATAGTTTGGCCTCTAAATCAATCCTACATTTAAAGTTAAAAACGTGATTTTGGGTCGGAACATAGGTCAAAATTATAGTCCGAAAATCGGCATATGGGCATAGGTCGAACCTTCAAAATGCCATAACTTCGTCAAAACTCAACGCATTTTCAAAAGCAAGAGCGCTTTAATCATAGTTTGGCCTCTAAATCAATCCTACATTTAAAGTTAAAAACGTGATTTTGGGTCGGAACATAAGTCAAAATTATAGTCTGAAAATCGGGGTATGGGCATAGGTCAAACCTTCAAAATGCCATAACTTCGTCAAAAATCATCGCATTTTCAAAAGCAAGGGCGTTTTTATCATAGTTTGGCATCTAGATTAATCCTACATTTAAAGTTAAAAACGTGATTTTGAGTCGGAACATAAGTCAAAATTATGGTCCGAAAATCAGTATATGGGCATATGGACATAGGTCGAACCTTCAGAATGCCATAACTTCGTCAAAACTCAACGCATTTCGAAAAGCAAGGGCGTTTAAATCATAGTTTGGCCTCTAGATCAATCCTACATTTAGAGTTGAAAACGTGATTTTGGGTCGGAACATAGGTCAAAATTATAGTCCGAAAATCGGCATATGGGCATAGGTCGAACCTTCAAAATGCCATAACTTCGTCAAAACTCAACGCATTTTCAAAAGCAAGGGCGCTTTAATCATAGTTTGGCCTCTAAATCAGTCCTACATTTAAAGTTAAAAACGTGATTTTGGGTCGGAACATAAGTCAAAATTATAGTCTGAAAATCGGGGTATGGGCATAGGTCAAACCTTCAAAATGCCATAACTTCGTCAAAAATCATCGCATTTTCAAAAGCAAGAGCGCTTTAATCATAGTTTGGCCTCTAAATCAATCCTACATTTAAAGTTAAAAACATGATTTTGGGTCGGAACATAAGTCAAAATTATAGTCTGAAAAACGGCATATGGCCAGATTTTTGAAGGATGTTACTAGCAATACCTTTCAAATTTTGTGACTTAAGCTTTCAAATTGCGTAAGATATATTGGCGTATCGATTAAAACCAACAAGTGTATCCGTTTAGGCAGGCGGAGTGGGCGTGGCCATCAAATTTTTATCTGTAAGAAGTGTACAACCTTTGATGAGTAAAGATTTTGGCTTAGGGTATTTGGTAGTCGAGCTCATTCGATGAGAGCATAATTACCTGTTGGCCAGCGTGGTTTTCACATTTTCACATTGCTCACCTGTCCGTTTGGCAGCCGCTTATAGCTTTTCACGTTTTGTATTTCAGGCACGCCGAAATTGCGACACAAATTGTTATTTATGGCGCTTGTTGCAGTTTGTCAAATTAATCAGCATTGCACTAAAAATCGTAGAGTGCCACACTTCGCTACCCCCACTTAATTTGCATATGCACTGTTGCAAGCAAATTGCATTTAATTGCTTGACGTATCTCAACTTGCTGTCGTGTCGGCTTCAGCTGCAAACACTTTACGCGTCAATGTATGACAGCCTGTATGACCTCCGCTACGTGCAACAATTGCAGCGTTGGGAATGTGCAGCTGCCACAACACCAACGGACTGAGTGATGAACTCACAGCTTACAGAATATTGGCCCTTAGTTGATGGCCAAGTTTCTTAATTAGTCCCTAAATAATAACATTCAAATTGCCGACGGCCACTCATAAAATAAAAGCTGAAATTTCGGTTAGCTGCTTTGGGCCAAGTTAAGGACGGCAAACTAGAGCGTGAAGAAGAACGCGTTGCGGCCACGTTAACTGTGCAGATAAATTGCTTGCGAAATTGTCTGTCAAGTACAAGCGGCATGTTGCCCATGTTGCAAGCAACAATTAACGGAAAACCTTGCCCCAAGCGCACCCACCCACTCACACAACCATTCCTATTGCCGGCTCAATGGGCACGTCAAGCGATTTTGAAGCTCACGCTAGATTTATGGACAAACGCGCGTTATTAAATGTTGCCAACGGCGACCCATTTATAACCAGGCTAAAAGACTGGCCATGAGGAATATTGGGGGCGTAACAGTCCTTGCGAACAAGCTACCCACTCAAGAGGGGTGGCTGTTGTTTGTATTATATGTGGCATGCAACATAATCAAACAAAATCTGTATCGGTATCAGTTGGAATTGTATTTAATACTCATGATTGGATTTGAATAACAATTTAAAGGGTATTTCCATATTTGGCATTTTTATTACTTGTTGACAAACGAAAAGTGGACAATGATTAAAGTAAATTAATTGTTATTTAAATGCAATCGTAAATCGCTATAATTATATACAACATTAATTATGAATTAATTGTCATCGTAAATAGCTACAACTGCTAATGAATTTTAAATGAAGAATCCATTTTTTTTAGCACAGTAAAGAGTATCTCTCAGTCGAGTTACTCTGAGCTATGCTTATTAGCATAAATAGCTAACTGAAATATTCGAGCATTCCAAGTTCGAAATTCCAACACACATGTGAAGTGACAGCAAGGGTGTGTGTGAGTGTGTGTGTTTGTGTGTGTGGTATATATATTGTTTTTGTGGCCAATGAGGTGAACACTTCCTGGAGCTACACAGGGTATGGGTCAACTATATGAATGTTCATTGACAGCGTTCAAGTTGAGTCACGTTGAGTACACCGGAGTGTCCTTATGTATCCTTATGAACCTGTGCAACTATTGTGGTAAATTGACTTAGTTGAATGTTTACTCCAGCTTTCCGTCTCCAGTTCCATTTCTTTGGATTGGGAATTGAGAGCTGTGCCAACTATTGATGATAAGAGTTTAAGACCAACACATGCAAGTATGCATTCAATTTTAAGAAATTTATTTCAAGAAAACTTCAAGCGCTAAAATTATTATTTTATTATTTTAATCTGATCTATTTTCTATAAAGCTGATCATCTTTTGACGAGGCACATCCTGTATATTTTCAATCAAAAATCTTGTTCATGCTGCCCTTGGTTTGATGTGGATAGATCGTGCCAATTTTAGTTCTTAGCAAATAATTCTTTTGGCAAATATCAAGGATGATCAACACGTCTAAAGTTGATTCGCCCATTGAGCAATAATAGTGAATTGTCTTGTTCTGTAGCTGAATATCTACTAGGAACCAATGGACGTTGATCATATGAATTGTATGTTTTCAGTGTCTCGCATTACTATGGCCTTCTATGGATCAATCGGTTATTCAATTTATTTAGAACTCAAGATGCCCATCGTTGAGCTAGAAGCTGACGTCTTTGACGAGTCCTCAGGAATTGAGTTTTCTTTTTTATTAAATGGATTCATGTAGTTCTTCCTCAGTTACCTTGTTAGGACTGCCAAATAAGTTAGTAATCAGGCAGCTTCTAGTTACTGCTGAAGGAGTTGTCCCATTTCCTTTTGAGAAGTCATCATTTGCAAGTCGTTTCTTTTCATTATCCTATATATAATGAGACGAAATGGACGTTTCATGGGTGTTCTTCTTAAATTATTAATAATTTTGAGTTTACTAACCTCTCGCTCTCGGTACTTCCAACTTTGATATATCTCAGAAATATATAATTCCTACACCGGTGCTCATATGAGCAACGTCCACTGGTCCCGCGTTGTGATCCATCTGAAGAACAAAATAATTCAGCATGTTTTCTCTTGCAAGTCTTGCTGCAAACTGAATATTTAATGTTTGTGTAGTTATATTGTATCAGCATTTTATCGGCTCGATTCAAGAATTCAGACATATCGAAATATCGATATTCAATATAATAAATATCTGTGACAGCTGGAAGTTCGAAGCTAATATAACGAATACGCATCATCTGGGTTTGGAGTCCATTCCCAGCATAAACTCACCCAAAACCAAGTGTCGGCCACAATTCGCAGCTGTGTTCAGCGGGAAAGCAGCAATCGGAAAAGTCACAGAGTCAAACGGAAAGCAAACAATGAATTTTACTGGGTTGAGGAATGCTGTCAGTGGCTTTCACGTTAGCTGTTTTTCTTTGTTTGGCTCGAAGTAAAATAAAGTGTCGAAATCATTTTTGATGTGCGGCAATTTCTCATAAAAGTTTCATTACGTGGTGCGATGCCTGATGAGCTGTGCTGCAGTTCATGTTGTCAATTGGGGACATCGTCATGAACTCATCCATGCACATACTAAATTAGTGGCCATTACTTAAAATAAGTTATAGTTTATAAAACCCTTAAGTGTTGAACTTAGCTTTTTCGATTATAGAAAACATTTTTGGTTAATCAAATTTCATAAATATTTGATCTAGAAGCAAAACCGTGACCAAAAAGGAAAATTGCTTTTGATAGTAAGTTAAAGTTTGTCCCTTTTTTATGTTTTTGTTCAGTATCATTAGCCAGGTCGATATAGCTATAAGAACTAGTCCCTTAGACTTGAAGGTGTCCTTTTGAATCTGTGAATTTATGAAAATATCTTATCTATCTGTGTGGGGAAGCATAACCCAATTTTAGAGAGTGATCATAAATGTGTGCATTGCATCTACGTGTGTGTGTGTGTGCGAGTGTGTGTGCGAGTGTGTGTGCGTGTGTGTGCGAGTGTGTGTAATTGTTAAATGGATGATTTCCGAGTAATGCAATTTACAAGAAAATGCAATTAATTGAGCTTTGACGCCTCGCACACAGGAACAACGCAGGAGGGGCGCAGAGAGAAGGCCATTGAGTGCATCTAATTGGCAACAAGAGGGTGCAGAAGCTGTTGCCACAGCTAAAAAAGTTCAACAACAATGTTGCAGCACGCAAAGGGACCAACTAACTACAACACTGCCTTACAACTTAAATGAAATTAACGAAGCAACAGAGCATCCTCAAAAACAGCAACAACAACAAACCCAACAATCCCGTGACCCTTGTGGCGCGTAATGAGTATACATCGTACCATTATCCTTCAGTCCACTCCAACCGAACGTCATCAAGTGCAACGCTATCGTGGACTGCTTCTGTGCATCCTGCTCTGTCTCTATCAGTGTGCTGGCTGTCATGCAGAGGTCTTTACACTGGGCTATCTCACTGGGTCGCAGCGTCGACCGGGTAACCTGGACTATCAGCGACCTGGCATTACCATTTCGGGTGCCATCTCGCTTGCCGTCGCCCAGGTCAACGCCGGCCGACTGGGCACCCTGGGTCACTCACTCGAGTTCGTTGTGGCCGAGACGTTTGGCGATGAGGTGGCCAGCATAAGACAGACGGCCGCCTTGTGGACACAGCAAGTGGCCGCCTACATAGGACCGCAGGAGACATGCGTTCATGAGGGTCGCATGGCGGCTGCCTTTAATCTACCAATGATATCCTATGTAGGCTGAAAATAAACAAAAATATCCTTCGATTGATTACTAATGTATATACGAATCCCTGCAGTACTGCACACATCGAGATCCCTCCAACAAAGTAGACTTTCCGACATTCGCACGAACTCGTCCGCCGGACACTCAGATATCCAAGTCAGTGGTCGCTCTGCTGTTGGCCTTCAACTGGACGCAGGTGAGTTTTTTGTACCTGGACGATGTGAGCAGTCAGTACCAGCCAGTGGCGGAGACCATACTCAGCACTCTGGTCAGCGCCGGAGTTAGTGTGCGCGACATTCGCACCTGGAATACTATTTACCATCACGGTTTCATGGCCAATCCGTTTGATGCGCTAGTGGAGCAGACCCATGCCAATACACGCAGTAAGTGCAGACATATTCTCGTTCTATCCCCTTGAACATCCTGATTCAATGTCCATGTTTTAGTCTATCTGGTGCTGGGACACTACTACGAGCATGTGGGTTTGATGGTCAGTCTACAGCAACGGGGTCTTTTGTCGCAGGGCGAGTATTTCGTCGTTGGCATCGACATTGAGCAGTATGATCCGGCCAAGCCGGAGAAGTATCTGCGTGGCATGCTAATGGAGAAAGTGGAGCCGCTGGCGGCGCAGGCATTTCAGTCCTATCTCGGCATTGTACCCACAGCACCCATCTCCTTTGCCACGTTCGCCAATGAGGTGAGCTCCGCCCTTTTTGTAAATGCTACCAAAATGTTTTACAACCTCTGTTTAGGTCAACAAATATATGGAACGACCACCATTCAATTTCCCCAATCCACTGGGCCTTTTTGGTGGTGCAAAGCAGGTTAGCCTTAAACATCCTTTTCAGCTTTTCTTTCTCATGGGATTATTGTTTGAATTGATAGATAAGCGCCGAGGCAGCCTATCTCTACGATGCAGTTCATCTCTATGCCAATTCCCTGCTTTCCGTCTTGGACTCGGGTGGCAGACCCAGGAATGGCAGCCACATTGTATCGGCCATAAAGGGCTCACGCTATCTCAGCGCAATGGGGTGAGTGCTCTTGGAACATGGATTTGTTGGCAAAAAAAAAAGAAAGAAACTAATTCGAAGCTCAACCAGCTACCATGTTTATATTGATGAGAATGGCGATGCTGCCGGCAACTATACGGTATTAGCGAGAGGCACACACCGAAACAACCAGAATCAGACTGTGCTGGGTCTGTTGCCAGCTGGCACGTTTAGCCGCAGGAGCAACAACAGCAACAGCAGCGATGCACTGCCCGTAAGTATCCTCTGGTTGTCCTCTGTCTATTCACAATTCGGCTTAAAACTACTTTTGCACTTTTACGCTTGCCCACCAGCAGCAGGTAAGCGCCTTGGCATAGCAAACAATCGAATCCACACTCTTATCTGACCACTGACCACTGACCACCACTTGTTGTTTAATCCTCTCTCTCGCTCTCGCAGGATTTAAATTTGTACCGCAACATTGACTGGGTGGCTGGTGTACGTCCGGCGGCTGCTCCCCAATGCGGCTTTGGCGGCGAGAAGTGCGTCAGTAAGTTGGACATGGGCAACCTCTCGATTCTTAGCCATTGCTATTGATTTTTTAATTCCAGATTATACGGGCGAAATATCGGCTGGCATAGCTGGGGGTGCCCTGTTGCTGCTGGGTCTCGTCTCCCTGGTTCTCTATCGCAACTGGCGCTATGAACAGGAATTGGACAGTCTGCTGTGGAAGATTGACTTTCGCGAGGTGCAGGTCCACGAAAATGAGAGGGAGCAACAGAGCCAAAAACCAACCAGGGTACGTTGTAGAAAAGGCCAAGATTGACTTAATCGGCTTCACTTTACTGCTTTATGGCTCAAATTTAATATGGCTTAAGGCATCTCCAAATAGTTAATAAGTTTGGGTTTTATTTTTCGTATTTACTCAAACTTTTTTATTATTACAACTTTTCCACTTTGATGATTATAAGAAAAAAAAACAAATTTGCTTGACTGCATTTCAACGAAGCAATTAATTTATGGAAAATATATTTTCATGGCATTTTAAGTGCAAAAACAACTAACTTTAAGCTTAAGCTTAAACTTAGAATCCTCATGATTCCCAATTTATTACTAAAGTTGTGGGAAAACATCATCATCTAAGCATCTATTCTGCCATAGCGTGTCAGACAGAAATTCATAAATTTATTGCCTTGTCATCTTCCTTTGCAGTCAACCCATCCATTAATCCGTACCAGCCAGGTCAGTCTCAGCTCCAATCCGGACGCTGACTTTCGCTACACGACAATCTTCACGCCCATCGGACTGTACAAGGGGCAGCTGTATGCCATCAAAAAGGTGCGCAAGAAGTGCGTGGACATCACGCGGGAGATGAAGAAGGAGCTCAAACTGGTGAGTGAGTGAATCGACCGATTGTTGCACTACCAACATCCGTTCATTTATGATTTAGCTGAGGGACGCACGTCACGACAATGTCTGCGCCTTCATTGGTGCCTGCACAGAGCCACCGAACATCTGCATCATCAGCGAGTACTGCACTCGTGGCAGCCTAAAGGTCAGTCGGATAACTAGTCGAGTCCGGTCTTTTAGCAGAGGCTAACAACCCCTATTTTTTGTTTTCATTTGACGCAGGACATACTGGAGAACGAGGACGTCAAGCTGGACAATATGTTCATTGCCTCCATGGTGGCGGATATTATACGCGTGAGTGCTGCTCTGTAACATTATACTAATGGCATCCACCCATCCACTCAATCTTCTTCCATTTCCATGTGTGTGTGTGCTTGTGTGTACGCGACTGACTCCACTTCTTCCCTATCCCACTTCCGCAGGGCGTCATCTACTTGCACGAGTCGCCCATCCGATTCCATGGCTCGCTGTGTACATCAAATTGCCTGGTGGACTCACGCTGGGTGGTGAAGCTGACAGACTTGGGTTTGTTTGCCTTCAAGCAGGGCATCGAAGACAACTCCACAGACGTCCAGCACATGTCGGCGAAATGTTTGAGTAAATGTCCCCATCCCCTGCATCCACCAGTCCCTTACGGTGGCCATTTGTGCTAATAGTAATGCATATTCACTTTTTAGAGCTGCTGTATCGTGCGCCGGAACTTTTACGACAGGGTCCCTCGTCGCTGGTGATGGGTACACAGCGCGGAGATGCCTACTCCTTTGCCATAATCCTGTACGAGATGCATGTGCGACGTGGCCCATTCGGGGAGACTGGTCTGACGGCCATGCAGTGTCTGCAGAAAGTGATGCAGCCCCAGGATCAAGTGCATCCGTATCGGCCCTCGCTGCAGCCGCTGGAGACGGCCTTCGACTGTGTCAGCGAGTGTTTGCGCGAGTGCTGGGCCGAACGGCCCGAGGATCGACCCGAGTTCAAGACAATCCGTGCCAAACTTCGACCGTTACGCAAGGGCATGCGTCCGAATATCTTTGACAATATGATGGCCATGATGGAGAAGTATGCCAACAATTTGGAGGCACTTGTCGACGATCGCACCGATCAGTTGCAGGAGGAAAAGAAGAAGACTGATGCACTGCTGCATGAGATGCTGCCGCGTTGCGTTTCCGATCAGCTAAAGAAGGGCCACAAAGTGGATCCCGAGCACTACGAACAGGTCACCATCTATTTTAGCGATATTGTCGGCTTTACGGCCATGTCCGCGGAGAGTTCTCCGCTTCAAGTGGTCGATTTTCTCAATGATCTCTACACCTGCTTCGATTCCATCATTGGACACTACGATGTCTACAAGGTGAGTATCTATATAATGCCTGTTTTTTATCACTTTACTAAATCCATCCTCTGCAGGTCGAAACCATTGGGGATGCCTATATGGTCGTATCTGGTCTGCCGCTGCGTAATGGGGATTTGCATGCAGCCGAGATTGCCACCATGTCGCTGCATTTGCTGAGCGCCGTGTCCGAGTTTAAGATACGACATCGACCCACCAATCGGCTGCTGTTACGCATCGGCATCCACTCGGGTCCGGTTTGTGCGGGCGTTGTGGGTCTCAAGATGCCGCGCTACTGCCTCTTTGGCGACACGGTCAACACGGCGTCGCGCATGGAGTCGAGCGGTGTGCCGCTAAAGATACACTGCAGCTGGCAGTGTCGACAGCTGCTGGAGCGACTGGGTGGCTATCATTGCCAGGAGCGTGGCATGATCTCGATGAAGGGCAAGGGGGAGCAGCGCACCTACTGGCTAATGGGCGAGGATGAGGAGGCGCGTGTGCGTCGCACCTACGAGCGTTCGCAGCGGCGTGGATCGCGTGCCCTCAACAAATTCATACAGGGCACCATCAAACAGGCCCAGGAGCTGGCCAACGATTGTGGCATTCGCTCCTCGTTGAAGCAAAAGAATCTGCCACGCAACTCACTGACTCGCTCCTCCAGCCTTGAGTCGCCCAAGAAGCTGCGCTTTGCGGCAGGAAACATGCTGGAGCATCATCGCTATCACAGGTTTGATTGAAGTGCAAATTAATTAAGTGAAAGGAGCAAGATTAATTCTCTACTTTTATTTTATCAGTGACGAGGCTTTGTTGGAGGTGGACTCCTACACTGGGCTGCGTCGTTCGTCTGGCGGCTCAACACATTCACGCTACGAGGAGTCAACTTTGTCCTGCCAAAGTATCGAACAGCTGCAAACACTGCAACAGAAACAGCGACCTTTCTCCTATCCAACGGCCAATACGCCGCTGCTAATGAATCATGTCGAGGTCTAAAATGGGAGGGAATATATATATATATATACATATATATATATATATAAAGCTTAATTTTAGGATATCACAAGTAGCTGAATTTTTCGTCATTATGCTTAGCCAAGTATTATTATGTGTATTGTGTGTGTTCAGCTCTGGTCCGTCGCTTTAGGTGTTGTTGCAAAGGGTGCATAATGCCCCAAATATTGATTATACTATATATATATAACACTATAACATTGAATGCAAACAGATTACGTCCTAAGTATATATCCATTTAGTAGTGCATCGTCTGAGCGAGTTCTCAATTTTGATGTGTGCAATTTGTAGTATCAGCATATTGTGAGAGTGATTATAAATCTAGTCGTTGTATACAAGATAAATACGCTATAGTTTAGCCAATAGACTCATCTAAAATATCAATAAATAAATCGCATACTAAAGATCAATATATCTTTAAATAACATTTCAAATCTTTGAAGTTTTTCTTTGCATTTTTATTTCAAATTTGCTTGTTGTCTTCAAGACACACTTGCTATTTTCATATTGTTTGTGGTTGCTTATTATTTTCAAACTTAACATTTTTTTGTCGTATATATATATTTTTGAGTTTAAAACCAATTTGTGCATTTCTTTTTTATTTTTTATTAACATTTGATTATCCCTATTTCTAAACTCTTGCGAAAGCCAGCTTGCAAAAATTTCAGATTGCTTTTATATAAATACGTATTACATAATAGGGAATATCAACTTGATTGCTTTTGTTCGAACTTAGTATCGCTAGATAAATATGTATATGTATTTTATATGTATGTTGTGTGTTTATATTTTATTTTAATATTATTATAATTTGTTTTGATAAGCCACAAGCTTTAAAGCGCACTTCAATGCATAAAATGTAATTTTGTAAATTTTCCTTTTGCAATAACATAATTTCGAAAATCGATTTTGCAACTCGGTTGTTTTACTTACAAATATTTATAATGTGTGTGTGTGTGTTTTGGTGTTCTAATAAACGTTTTTGTTGTTTATACAAATCTACAAACTTCAACAAGTTACTAAATAACAATTTCATACAAGTCTAGGTATGAATCTAATATTTATGTGTATATAATGCTTAATTTGTTTTTGTTTTTTTCTATAAAAAATGTTTGCAACAATAACTCATCTACTCAAATATGCATTCAACTTTTGTCATATTTTTTATATAAATAAGTTCAATGTTATTATTCGGATATTCTTCGATTGCCAAAACAATTTGTAGGCGGTACAAAACTAACAAATGGAGCAGTACTTCCAGTATTTTCTCTTTGGGGCGGGGCACTGATAACAAATTTCTTTATAAATATCAATACACATACATGTAAATTTGCAATATATATATTTATATATATATGTATATTTCTGTAAATATATATATATATATCGGTATTTGTTAAATGCGTCTCTGAAAAAATAGTGTGCCAACAATCTTATTTAATTATTACAATTCTCAAGTTGTCGCTTCTTGATTATTCGGTTTTGATTAATTCAGTTTTGCACTCGACTTAGAAATGCTCTACAAAAATTGTTCAACATTATTAAGCTAAAGCTAGCGATTTTTCTATAGCTTCCAATATCATAAGTTTAAGAGAGTAACTAACGATTCATGGACGATAGTAGATACCAAAAGCATTGTGTAAAAAACGAATTCCTTGGCTCATTTCGATTGCCATTTTAACGTAACACTATTCTCAATATATATCCTTGAAGAATCGTAAATTGTAACAACTTCAGCTGACAGGCAAAAATTGACATGTGTCAAAATAAATGTTGCTTATGAAAGATATAGGCCCTATATATAGGGCAAGCCGCAAGCCCAATTTATATTTGATTGAGATGATTTTGCCGAAAGGTCAAATTGGCGCAGAGATCAACTCGATATCGGTCGGAGATATATCCTCTCTTTTGATATATTTCTCAAAGTTGCTCAATAGTTACACCATCCTATTCTGTTCCAAACGCAACAGCTACAGTTGATAGTTGGTCCTGCCATATAAATATATATGTGAGATGAGCCTGGCCACTTCATCTGGTCTTTTTGAGCACGCTCGCCGATCTGTTGGAAGACAGAAGTGATTACATTAAACTGTGTGCAAACACTTAACACTGCTCACAACCTTCTGATGCCCTGGCGTGCCGGACTGGAAGGCGGTGTGTTGCACGGCGATGGCGGTGCCGAGCCGCCCGATGAGCCACGCGATGACGCAATCGATAAGGTGGACGCACGTGGACCTGTGCAGCCCAGGTAAATAGCTGAACCCTTGTCGACTTCGCCAAGATCAACACGCGATCCGTGGACAGAGGATGGCACCGAACCTGTCAAAAATATAAATTTAGCAAATCGTTCCAGTTAAATAACTCCAAAATGTTTACCCGTATAAGCATGCAGACCCGCTGGACTGCTCCGGGGACGCACACCGAAACCGCTAACGGTGCTGGCACTGCGTTGCAGCGGAGCTCCACCGATCTCAGCGGCTGCCGGCTCCCGGCGATTGCCGGCGCTGCTCACACGCTCCGTTCCACTCATTGAGTTGCCTCGTCCTCCAGACTTATAGCTTTGACGGGAGGGCGAACGTTGCAGTTGCTGCTGAGACTGTTGCTGCTGCTGTTGCTGCTGCTTTTGATTTCTCTGCTGGTACTGCTGCTGCTGCTGTTGCTGTTGCTGCCTCTGCTCCCTGCGTGCATCCTCAAAGGCCGCCGCATATTGGGCCGCCTCACTGGACGTTGTGGCCGTTGAATTCCCAGATGGCTGCTGCTGGTTGGCAATCTCATCTTCGGGTATGCGCTCATTGCCAACCGTACGACGCTGCAGCGGCGAGTGTTTCGGTGATGTGGGGCAGGATTGAGCGGCGACAAGAGATCCTCCACTGGCAGCACTACTGACACCCAGCGTACTTGTCGACGTGCTTAAGTTGGAATTGGAGGACTGGGCGCGCAGCCTAGAGTGGGTGGAGGTGCTCGAAGGACGGCGACGGAAGAGGCCCTTGCTCGGATCCATATTGCAGACGCCTATATTTATTGGATAACAAAGAATATAAAACAGAACTCTAAAATTTCAAACTTCAATTTCGCTCGAAAATAATTTTATTTGTCTAAAGAATAAATTAACGCTTGGAGTGCCGCTTTCGGCGATTCCGCTTGCCCTTTGTCGACTTAGCCTTGTTTTCTTCCACAGAAGTCCGCTCATCGTCTTCGCTTTGCTCATCCACATTCTTGACAAACCGACCGGCATTGCAGCTTGCAGCGTAGTAGGTCACATGGGGCATAAGCTCTTCACCAGAAGAACTCAGAGAAGAGCTGCTCACATCATTCGAATCATTCCCATGCCGATCTGTTTCGTCCTCCGTCTCCAAATCGGTGGATGAGCGGTCAAAGGTGTTTGCCTTCCATTTATCAACGATAAACCTAATTGTGTAGGACAGACTTTGTTTCGCCGACCCAGAAGACCCACGACCCACCACGGAAAGGCCCCCAATTGTATAAGGTGCAATGCTCGCACCTGTTGGACACTTCTCGCCCCGCGAGCAGTTGCCCTCGCATATGTCCCGATTCTGCAAGAGCTCCTGGTAACTGTCCAACGCCACACCGCACTTGACACGATCCAGCTGCTCCAAGGCTGACGATGGGAAACGCTCTCGCAGTCGCCGTCGCTCATCGGACAACTTGTATTGCTCAAATTCGAGTAACTGCGTCTGAAAGCCAGCGTTGGGATTGGCAACTGCGCGTCCAGCGCGCACCACCTTCAACGCCTCCTTCCAATTGAGATGCGTTGCCGTCATAATGTATGCAACAGCAACAGTCACCGAACGCGACATCCCCGCAAGACAGTGGATCAGGACATTACCCTCCCGCAGCCGGGCTGCGTGTATGAAATCATTGCACACGGAAAAGTACTGTGATAAATTTTGATCTGGCGTATCTGAGGCCATCACGCACAGATAATGCTTGTCCTGCAAGGAATAGGAATATCACTAAATATAGATTATATTATTTAAGCATGGATAAGCCTACCGGCAACAGACGCCTTGGACTGTCATGTATGGCTATGATGTGGGATATTTTGAACCTTTCCAGCTGCTGATGATCTTTGGAGTCGCGGTAGTTGCCCACATAAAGTCCCGGCAAGACCTGTCAATGAACCAAAAAGACTTGTTAAAAGTCATGCTTTAAGCATCTTTTTTATCTTGTGCACAAATCAAAATTATTTACTTTTCCCATATGCCAATTCATTATGTAGATTCCGATAATAAAAAAATAAAGTTTTTGACAGCAACTCGATTGGTATTTTGTTTATTTTGGTAAGGCAAAGGGCCTGTTTTGATTGTTGTCAATGTTGTTGTTTGTTGTTGCCGCAGGCAAGTTGCCGTGACAACTATCTCCCAGGGTCGACTTTCTATAGCACCAGAGCTGAGCAATTCTACTAAAACTGTGACTCAGTCGCAGTGACTGTTACTGAATGTATCGCGAGTAACAGTTATGCTGAGGGTGAAGCAGTCACAGTTCCGAACTATGTGACTGTTTAGTTAATATAAATATTTTATAATAAAAGCGCTATAGAACTATTATTTTAATTATTTAGCAGAACGTTGTTCATATTAAATTGTGACTATTTGATAATTATCTACGCGTGTTAACACAGCTTAATATGAATGAATTGTTAACATAATTGAATTCAGAGCCCTGCGTGGCTCAATATAAATAGTCTATTTAACATATCCACATTATGTTAATTGCAGTTTGAGCTACAGCAGCCAGCGTTAACAGCGCTCTTATTGTGCAGCGAGCTCTCTGTGCAGCGCTCTCTCTCTCTCTCTCTCTCTGAGAGATCGGCTACTGCATTAGCTGCACACAACTCAAATAAGTTAAATAGTTGATGCGCATAACTCTAGCTGATCGGTCAGTTCAATTAGTTACTCTCCTAGTTGAGATGATATTGGAACTGGCTTCAAGTCTTCATCTCGCTCATATGTTTCACCGCTATCGGCTCGAAACTTATAGAAAATTCAACTTTAAGATGTTGTATTTGATAAACTTCCAAAGTAAAGTCATGAATAAATTTAAAAATAAGAACATTAACAGTTAATATAACTTGCTAACAAAGTATTTGATATGTATACGATAAATTCAATAAACGCTATCATTTATTAATATTCGTGGTATTTTGTTGTGGTTTAGTTTGGCAATTGTTAAAACTTACCTTGTTCATACCATTCCCCATGTTGCTTCATTTAAATGTTGCGTACACCTGCCCACAATTGTCAAACGAATTGACCAGAAATGCTGAAAGTAGAATAAATAAATGAGTATGGGAATGTGAATGCGAGAATCCTTTGCTTTCTGACAAGTTCAGGGCACAATTCATTTGAAGGCGAGGCAGAGGGACAAACATTGTTTGCGTGTGTGTGTGTGTGTCTATTGTTTGTTGCCTGCCCCTGACGAGAGTGCAATTGGACAAGTGGCGGCTGTAGTTGCAAGCTGTTGCGACTGTCAGGCGACCTCATCGCTACCAAACAAACGACGTCAACAGCAGAGGCAGTGGCAGGAGTAGGAACAGGAGCAGGAGTAGTAGCCCGAGCAGACAAACATGGCCTAGACGTAGACAACAATGGAAGCAGCACCGCATCCGTCACGGAAGTAAACAATCCTTGACGTTGCATCTCATTAGTGGGTGAGACAGACAGACTGACACTGTCAGGCAGACACACACCAGCAGACAGGCAGATAGACAGACAGCAGTCTTGCCGGGGGGAATTCAACTCGAATACTCGATTGAATCCCAGAATGTCAAAGGTTAACTATTTACGATGACTTAGCCACATGTTCGTGAGGCCCCTAAAAGAAGGCAAGGTTTTGGATTATGGCTTATGGCTTATGGCTTATCGTCGGCAACAGTTGGTTGACTGCTTTTGGCCCTGTTTTTCTTTTCAAAACAAAAGCATGCCCATCATCATCACACACAAAGTCAAGACACAAGCCGCCTTGACGTTGTTTCAATGAGACTCAGGCTGTACCCGCTTCCCGCTTGCCCCTTCTGCATTTGCATTTAGCATTTAGCATTTACCACATTTACATAAGTCTCAAACAACTTAAGGCAATGAGCAAAAGTGTTGAAATGGGGTGGAGGAGCGGGTGCTTTGTTAAATTTTATACCTGACGCAAAGTGTGTCGCCAGCTTGAAGCACTCACAAAAAAGATGGCCCAAAGATAGAGCACGTGTGCCACATTCACTTGTCCCAGCCAGCTGCTGGCTGCCATTAAACAACAGTTCTTGCCACACAAATTACACTAAAAATTATCGCACTCAAGTCCTGAACGCTCCCATCAAAGGTAATTGATCAGACAAATGGCTGTTTAGCGCCTCTGCGCCAAGCTTGCCACATTGCACCACTTGCGCCTAAAAATAGTGACTGCCTGCGCCTTTCAATTCAATTGATATGACTACGACTCACATCCCTTTTGTGTGTGTGAATGAGTGTGTGTGTGTTTGTGTTTGTGTGTGTGTGTGTGTGTGTGTGTGTGTGTGTGTGTAAGTGTGCGCATCTATTTGATGGCCTCTCTCAGTTTATCTATTGGCTCATCCGTTGGCCAAACACTTTTAGACCCATCACATTTTTACATCGCATTTTGTCAAAGACTTTTTTTTATCTAAAATGTGCAGATGTGCATGAGTGTGTGTTAGTGTGTGTGTGTGTGTGTGGATTAGTTGTGTCCATCTAACCATTTTGAGGGACGCCTGCTAGCTCAGAATTTGAGTAAACACAGCCTTGAATTTTATATAAATTTAAATTCAGTGGCTTAGGAAATAAATTTCATTTAAGTGAATATTGAAATTTGTAAGCCACTTTCCATCAATCGATGATACTTCAAAAATTATTAAATTGATTGTGCTTCGATTCAGACACAAGAAAGAAAGATAAAATATGCTTTAAAATATAGAACAGATATTTGTTTAAAGGTGATTTTAGCGAAATATTTCTATTTGGTATTTCTATAAAAACATACTTAATGTATAGTAACACATTTAAGCCAGAATGTTAGAGCCATAATTCAATTTGTAATTGCTAATCTTCATTATTTAAAACCAATAAGACTTCTATATATACATACATATATCTGGAGCATGGCACATATATATGACATATCCGTAATAGTGCAATAATTTAAATCAAAAAAATTTCTTCAGTTGATGAAGAAGAACAAAAGTTTTATTTTCTTAAGGAAATAAGAGAAAACCAGAAAAACAAGTAGGAAAATAAAATCTTGATTAGATTAGAGCCAAAGCGGTCCATTCTGACTTAGTTCAAGCTGCCGGCATGAGAAATACTGACTTATTCAAAGTGTTAGCCATAAATTACCGTTAACAACTGCGAGACTCGGTTCAAGGGCAACAGAGATACTAACGCAAATGTCTATATTAACAATGGCTTATTAAGAAAATGAGTGCATGATTTATGGGCTCAGATACGTTTAGGTCAAATTTATAATACCAACTGCAATTTGTCACAATCTTAATTGGACATCAAAAATGTTGCATGCCCTTAGGCGCAACAGAAATGGCAGCCAAATCGATGTGGCGTGGTCAGCTTAAATCAAATTGAAAACGTTGGCATTCTGTTGGCACTATTAACATGGCCATTGGTAAAATGTGGCACTTGCCTCCTTGTGGGCTGCCACACAAACAAAGCCTGCACATTGTAACGATTAAAGGAGCAACATTTACGGGTTTTTTTTGTTTGTCTCGAGTTTGCTGCCAAGTTTTATTTCACTCAACTAATTGGCAAGGAAATGAATATATTTTTTAGGCAGTTTTCTTCTGATTATTTGTCGAGATCATTAATCGTTTTTAATGGCCACGTCATTTAATATAATGTATTTCGAATGGCAAAGAGTCTCTGCATAAATTAGCCTAGTTTATAACCTTGCTGCCCAGTCAATAACTTGAAAAACAAAAAAAAACAAAACAAGAGTCAAACATGTCGCCACATGCCGCGGCAGTTCGCGTGGCAAGGTCCCCATATCCGGCTATAGATTTCCAACTCTTCGACCCCCAAGCGTGCAGACAATTATATCGCTTAGACATTTTACATTACCAATAAAATATATAGCACATGCAAGCGGCACGAATGACACACCTATTACACACACTCACACACACACACAGTCTGACAGAGTGGTGCAATTAAATGGGCTGGCACTTTATGACTCCATTTTCGGTGGCATTTGTCTACACTTGAGGAAAAAAGATAAGCCTTAAATTACAATCGCCTTAAAGTCAACATCATTTTTAATATCCTTGCAGGTGGTATGTAAATATTATCTTAATGAATAATAAAGATAACGTTTATGTAACTTCAGATCTGGGCGGTATTTAAACTATTTAATTAACAACTTTATTTGTGGCCGAAGCAAAAAGTGCGCTTCTGACTAACTCAGACTCACCGATAATGTAAACTATCGATAGTTACTGAGATAACAATGTTGTCTTTACATAAGAGAGTAAGATTTAACAGAGTTATGTAAAGTAGAGTTAAAGTGACAGAATTAACAGCTGATCATTCGATATCAATTACATTTAAATTAGTTTGACCAAACTCCCCGGCCATCTTAAGAGAATCTGCATCAAAAAATGCACTGGTTTCTGCAACTTTTCACTTTTATTATGCTTTTCGTAATTTTCTTATCCCAGATGCATTTCTCCATAAAATATTGAAATTCAGCTTTATTTTATAATTTCTATAAGCTAATTTTGGTGTTTTTTTGTTTGTGTACAGAAATACACCCAAGCGGGCAGTTTTTTGAGCTGGACTCCCGTTTTAGACCGGACTTTGAATGTTTGCTTGGAGCTCAACAAAGTGTGCAAACTGTTGTAATAAATGTCTGCCTATATGAAAAGGACACCAACAATACACACACACACACAGAGACACACTCATAAACATAAATGTAGCATTGTCTTTTGCTGCGGGCTAGTAGTTTTATATGAATTGAAAAAGCCCTACAAATAAATGGCCAACAAGCCAAATAAAAAGCGAGATCCCCGAGGCGAAAAATAAAAGAATGTTTCTTACTTCCGAGACGAGACCTGCATGGAGTTGTGCGAGTGTGTGGGTGTGTGTAAGAGTGTGTGTGTCAGCGCCGCTGTGTCTGCAGCCCGTCAAATGTCGGGATAAGTCAATGGACTGTGTAGGCTGGGCCCATAAAAGTGACAGCAATAGCCAGGCAGACGCCTAACCGGCAGCCGGCATCTGCCACGTGCTACCATAAAATAGTTTATTAGCATTCAGGAAAAAAGAGCTCGCTCCACTGGATAAAAGAGCTGCTGCCCGTATCGGAGTGTCAATCCGGGTAGAAGGATTCATTGTTATTCATTGCGATATGCGAGATGCGAGCGATGCTCAGAGTTATGTAAATATTTGCAACTCCTAAGCAAACGGTAAAACTGCTGAGCAGCAGCAGCTGCCACAGAGAGAGGGGGGATGGGGACTGATAGGGAAACCCTAACTCAGGTCAAGATAACATGTGACGGATTTAACGGGGCTTTAAAGCTCACCCAGCTAGTTAATTAACCGCATTCTTCTGTTGCCGTTTTCCATACGGCTGCCTTCTCTCAACTGTGTACGGCGGATTGAGCTCGGGCTATGTGTGTGTGTGTGGAACGCACGAATGAACATACGTCGGACATTTAGGGCTGACTTTGAAGGTCGTCAGCCAAATGCAAATGCAGCTGGGATAAGAGGGTAGTACCCCAAAGAGGTGGCCAAGAGCATTAGCCGGGCTTACTTATTATGAAATGAAATGGAAATTTTGCAAGTTCAAGTTTTCCGTAATTTAAATGCATAATTTGTTGTTTTTGGGAGGGGTTGCGAAGGACGTAGGGGAGGAACCTGAGTGTGTATGCGATACAGCATATTAATTTGGTTTTGCATACGAAATGGCAACGAAAACAACGCAAACAAACCACAACATTATATTTTGTGTGCAACAAGGGAAATTAAACTGAAGCTAAACGAAACTCGTAAAGCTGGCAATTAGGAAAAATGTGCAAGACCAGCAAAAAAGAAAGGGTTAACCCAAAACCTTAAATCCTAAAATTATATATGTATAATAAACATTGGATATGTTGAAGTAAATTACATAAATTTGATATTTTAGCCAGTCAACGAAAAGGACGAAAAGTGGCAAATTATTCCACACCCATATCAGGTGGCTGGTGAAAAGTTAAGTTTGCAGTTGGGACAGTGTCAAACGTGACCTGGCCAAGGTAATCTCCAGACAATCGTCAATTGTCAATTCCCAATCATCGTCATCTAAAATGAATGGCCTGCTTGGCCGGGCAGACACTTGAATAAGTGAAATGGATGGCACGTTTAGAGGCATTTTCACACCAATTTGGATGCCGAGTCGAACGCAAATCACTGAACAAGAAGCACACGGCACAAAGGACAAACACACACACGCACACACACACACACTCAAACTTAAACATAGGCCAAATTTGGGGGCTATGACACGGCTTTCCATATTACTCATACGACACGTGTGGTAAGGGTTTGGTTTTTTTTTTTTGTTGGTTTGTGCTTCGCCGTCGATGGGCATTCAACCCAATGGATGGGTTTGGGCTACGCTAATTTTCAGGTTGCGTGCTCCGACGTGTTTTTCTTTTTTCGTAGTACTCGTAGAAATACGCAACGAAAAGGGTGGGAAAATGGCAAACAAAATTATAATGTTTGCAAATTACGCCACTGTGTAGTGTAATTTTCGAAACATTTGGCGTCATTTGCATTACTGTCCAAGGATTCTAGCGAAATCAATCCCAGTGGAGTGTTGACCAACCCCAGCGGCCATTTGGTGGGTCATCATAAAAATATGCGTACAAAAATGGTAAAAAAGGTAAAGCAATACATACAAATATTTTTTGTTGTTGTTGTTGTTGTTGGCCTCGCTGATTGCTGCTGCTGCTGTTGGTGGTGGTGGAGATTTTATGGCCAACTCGGCGTCCACGTTGCCCCGTCGTCAATGGCGATGCATTTGGCGCGATTGCTTCACGGCTCCCAGTGGCAACACAGATGAAGATGGAGGCGAGTATAAGAAGTAGAAGTAGAAGAGCTACAACAACAACAACAAGTCACTGTGGTTGTTTCAGTCACTAAGCTTTACGGCGTATGTTATATCACACACACGGCGGACGCGCGCAGACGAAACGGACGCCAAATGCAAGAAGAAACTGTGACTCCAGCACAGCCAGTTTCCACAAGCGGCGACCGCAACGAGCTAACTTTGATTCAACTTGAGTTAAGAGTGTTTTCGTTTTGTTTTGTTTTGTTTTGTTGTTATTTGTACAATTTTGTCGTATAGTGAAAAAGATAACTGGCATTTGATTGACAGTTCATTTGTTTAATCATTTTGCGTTCTTTGCAGATGGAGAAAATGGGGTGTGTTTTGTGGCGGAGACACGAACTTAGTAGCGACAACAACAACAACAGCAACAAGAAAATAACATAATCCAACCGCAACAACGGCGCGAGAATGAAAATAAAAAAAGAGCTGAGACCTCCGCCAAAATAAAAAGTAGACGAAGCGACAAAACGCCTCAAATGCTGGTCACACACTGAGACCGTAACTTCAGCTCAACGCAAGCAGTGCTAGAGCAGCAGCAGCAGCAGGACTTTGAGTGAATTGCCAGCCGAGGGCTATGAATGAAGCAGCGGCAGCAGCAACATGCTCGGCATGCGCACGAACGCTTTCACTCAAACGTAGTAGCGCGCCAAATGGAAAGCACTCAAAGCAAGCAGAATCACTCAAGACACAGTTGTGCTCTAATTCAACTAACTCGCCTCCTATGCGGTTATATAATCACGATAATGGGCACCAAGAAAAGCACAAAAAGCATACAGAAAGAGAGCGACCAAAAGAGAGTGAGAGAGCGCACACAAAAGTGTGAGAGAGAGTTTTGTAGCTGAACGACCGGCAAGCGTGCATTAGAAGCGCTCAGTCGAATTTCTTTTTTTGGCTGAGTCAGTAGTCATTCAGCGTTCATTGAGCCGCACGTCCACAGCCATGATCCATATGTGTAGTTTGCCGACTCATCGCGCTTAGCTCCCATTTTTGGTCATTGTTCAGCGAGACTCAAAGCACCAAAAAGGGGAAGTGAGGTTATCGCTGAATATGATACTTATCGCTAATGACTTTGTTTTATGTAATTTGTGGCCTTGAAGTGCCTGCATTGTTATGTATGTATTTTTGCCAACATATGTTTCTTCCTACATAAAGGCAAATTTGATATCTTTACAAATATATTCCACTAATACTAACAATAATTTGCATACAAACATAAAAAAATACAAATAAAACGAATCACCCTCCATTGGGAAAAGCTCTGCGCGCCCTTGCTCTTGACAGCAGTAGAGCAGAGAACGAGAAATATAAAAAATAAGAGAAAACCCATATTCCGCATTGGCAAAGCTTCAGTATCCAATATAATTTCAATAGGGGAGGACTGACTGAAATATCGGACAAGTACTTTAAATGGAGACCAGTTACTTAAAGCGTTCCAATCGCTTATTGAATAGAAGGAATCGCCATCAATTGCTGGCCACAGTGATAAGTGAGATAATTAAAACCGTTCAATTGATGCACAAACAATCATAGACTATATATATTTATTATTCTACAGTCAATTTAATATGTTTGGCACATGGCATTGGGATTGGTTGGCTATCGCCGACACTGCGCAAATTACAATCTCCGGATACGCCGCTTCAGTTTCCTATAAACGTCAAAGAGATATCTTGGATCGGTTCAGCGTTGGGCCTGGGCTCCATGACCGGCAACATACTCTCCGCACTTTTTCTCCATCGCATTGGTGGCAGGCTGTGTCTGCTCTTTATGGCTCTGCCACACTCGGTAAGTGTATTAACCATAATATTTTGATTCACTCAAAAAAATATGCTCACAAATTCTATTTTAGTGTCTTTGGCTGTTGGTTTACTTTGCTAAGAGTGTCGATTATCTGATTCTTGGCCGATTTTTGGCGGGTATTACCGGTGGAGGTATATATATTATTCATCCCTTATTTCTAAGTGAAATATCCGATGCGAAGTAAGTACAAATAATGTTTAATCATGTATTGTGATTAATCTATGATTTTATCTTTCAGCATTCGTGGAACGTTAGCATCGATGGTGATGCTCTCGGTGAACATTGGCATTCTGATAGGTTACATTTTGGGCACATATCTTGCCTATCATATTATACCATTAATAGTGTTCATCTGTCCACTTCTCTATTTTATATTGGTATTCATATTTATACGTGACTCCCCGATTCATCTCATACACAAGTGCAACTTTGCGGCAGCTGAGCAATCTTTCAGATACTACAGGAGTATCAAGGAAGAAGAAGAAAACTTGAGTATGATGGCAACTGGTGAATTTAATAATATTAAAAACACGCTCACCAATGATGATAACAAGCCCCATAAAGTCGTCATGAAGGACTTTTGTAAGTGATTAACCCAAATAATTAGTTTTAATATAAAACAAATTTATTTAATCATTTTTTCTTTAGTTACTCGTGCCGCACTTAGGGGATATGGCATGGCGGCTGTGATTGTTATTGCCAATCAGTTTAGTGGTCTGTTTACCATGCTCAACTATATGTCGGACATATTCGCCGTGTCGGGCAGCAGCATGGATCCGAATACCAGCACCATTATCATTGGAATTGTGCAAATTCTGGGCGCTTATTTGAGCACAATTTTCTGCGATGTCTTTGGCCGTAAAATTCTCATGTTGGTATCCTCAGGGGGCGTGGCTTTAAGCCTGATTGCCTTTGGCTTCTTTACCCACTATGCGGGCAAATATGATTTGACAGATTGGGGCTGGGTGCCCGTCGCAATAATGTCCATGGATATATTTTTGGGCAACATTGGCTTGATCAGCTGCCTCTTTGTGCTGATGGTCGAAATGTTTCCCCTTAAGGTTAGTTTTCTTCGAGCACATTCTTTTATTTTGATTCTTTTCATTTATCTATTATTTCATTTTTCAGATACGAGCCAGAGCGACATCTATTGCGATTGTTGTCTGCAGCTCGTTGGTGTTTCTAATGCTGAAAATTTTCCCACTCTGCATGGCCAAGTGGGGTCTCCCAGCCACGTTGTGGTCATGTGGGAACATTACGGCCATTTGTTTCATTTTCTTTTTGCTCTTCTTAAAAGAGACCAAGGGAAAGTCAATGCTGGATGATTAAGCTGAAAGACACAATTTTAATTATTAAGTATAAAACACAATTTAAGACAAGATATAGATATACACATACATACTTATGTAAATATGTAGAAAATTTAAATTTGGATTATTTCAGTATAATGTGCCCAGCTGCCTCTGTTGTAGAACTTACTGTTGTTGCTTTTGTTGTTGTTGTTGTTGTTGATTTTGTTGTTGCCTACGCCTGAAATGATTTGGAAAATACAACGAACGCAAATAGCGGCAACAGCACAGAACACTGCTGTGTGGGCGCGCCGGTGACCAGGCTATATCTATGTACATATATGTATGTATATTTATACACACTTATACATATATATTTATATGTATCTACACATATACATACATCTTATACAAATATAGTAAATATGCCTTTTCATGAAATGCGACAATCGCTGACGCATATTTGTGGCCCAGTAAATTTAGTAAACAGCTGCTCAAAATACTGTTCTGTAAAGTTAATTATTTTGTGGTTACCTTTGAAGTTCAACTAAAAGCACCACAAGATAAAAGACATCAACTACTTATCTATCGATAAGCGATCGGCATGAATAGTGATCGATTAAATGCCGTGTCTCTTCCGTGTGGGTGTGCATCCAATTCGTGACGCAGCTGAAACCTCTGCACAAGCCATATCGAAAGCTCAAAGGCGGACACGCACACACGCACATAAATACGTACATGTACATATATGTATACATATGTATGTATGTATTTGCTATGAGTTGGCAAAGGCAGAAGCCATGCTACTGTTGCTGCTTGCTGCCTTCTGCTCAGTTTCAGTTTGTGGAATTTGCTCTCTCTCTCTCTCAGTCTCTTCGGATACTCAGCTGATGAATATTGTTGTAGTAGCTATTGCCACCATTGGCTATTTATAAATCTGATGTATGTGAATCTTGGCGTTCAAGTGGCCCACGATCGCCACAGAGAGCCGACAGCAGCTCTGATAGAGTTAGAGAGAGAGCGCGAGAGTACAAAAAGAGAAAATACTGTCGAAATCATTTACCAATTTTGGACTTAACTGTTATCCGCTCAGGCGACGACGATTATCAAATTTAGCAAGTCGCGTGGTAACTCAAAATCTCAACCATCGAACGAAACGGCGAGCATTCTTAAAAGAGAGTACGCGAGAGAGAGAGAAAGAGCTTACGCTGTGACGCCGACTGCGACTGCGACGACAACGTAGCCAAAGGTGGCATCGGCATCAAGGCAGCCCCCAAAACAAGCGAACGTTGAAAAAAAGTATTTGCGCTCAGTCGACGAACAACTTTGGTATCGAGCAGTGGACACAGCGACGACGTGGATTATTTTAGACTTAACGGACAAGTGGGCTGGCTACGTCGTGTCTGTGTGTGTGTGTGTGCGTCTCTGTATCTGTGTGCGTTCAACGGCAATGTGCAAAAATAATTATATCTATAGGTGTTGTATATTTAAATTGAATATATAAAATACAAAGCAGCACACCGACACATACAAAGATAGAAAGAGGGGCAGAGAGAGAGTCTCTAACGGAAATACGTAAAAGCCAAAAACAAAAAACAGTCGGAGAGTGCATCCGTGTGCGTGCGCTGAGCTGAGCAGCTGCCGCCGTCGCTGTTAGAAAGTGTAGCGCCAAAGAGTGACATCATTGAGACGACGGCAAAGGAGGAGGCAAGAGCAATTAGCAGCCGTGCTTGTTGTCATTTTTGTTATTCTTGTTTGTTCTAACAGCTAACATCCATTAGCAACAAAAAAAATCAGAAAAATCAAAAGCCGCAGCGAGTTGCGACAAATCGCACTTTCGCATCAAAAATCGACATCGAAACGGGACACGAGACAATAACAACAAACCACAACATACACATTCAAGGTAAACCTGCGTTGCCTGCCTTACGAACATCAACAACAGCAACGGCAGCAAAACAACTCAAACTTATTTCGAAATTAGTCGCTTCGAGACGCGTCGAGCAGAACGGCAGACAGAAAGAGTGACAGGACTTGCGGCTTGTGGCAGACAACATGAAGCCAACTGTGATAGCAGCTAATCAGACAACCGCCGGCGGTGGTGGTGGCAACGGCAACGGCAATGCCACCGCTCCAGGTTCGGCCGGCATCAGTATACCCCTCAATCGAGATTATGTCGGTGTGAGCAATTCGCCACAACAGCAGCAACATCCACAGCATGGCCAGCATTACGCACAGCAGTCGCCATCTCAGTTCTACAGCAACTACGGTTCGCCGCGACAACAGCAGCAGCATCATCATCAGCAGCCTCAGCAGCAGGTTCCCCCCACAAATCAGCAGCAGCAACATTTTCAGGTGAGTGACTGGCAAAAAATAAAACAACGAAAAAACACAAATCAAATCAGCGGCGCCAGTCTCAAGGTCGCCTAGCTGCTTATATGTACATATGTACATATAAATACATATACATATACATGTATATGATATATATGTATGTAGCAGCGCCCGACAAGGCCGCTTTTGCATTGTTGTCGATCGAAATTTAATTAGCTCATATGCTACAAAATGCACTTGACGCGCTCAGCGAATCCTCCAAAAAGCTACGCAAAAAACTTGTACTCGATTCCCTGTCCATGTATGTGTGTATGTGTGTGTTGCCTATGCATATGTGTGTGTGTGTGACTCACGTGCAGCAGTGCATTCACAACCCCTGCAGCAGTTGCGTGTCAAGTGTTATGCACACAATACACTGACAAAAAGTAGCCCTAGGTCCTTAAAACCTAAAAATAAAGTTGCTAAAAATTACAACAAATAAAAAATAAATTGAAAGTTGCTCAGATATGTAAAGGAAAAATAAATATGTAGGTAAAATAAATAAATAAAAATTTGCTGCTAACTGTTGACAAATTTATTTAGCTAACTTTTAAATTAAATATTTAAAATAAGCAATTTTGTATTGATCTGTAAATGACTGTATTTTTTTTCGAGTGCATGCATACACTATTGACCCAATCCGGTTGTACAAACATTCGAGCAACGCTGCGTATGCTTAACGTAGTGCCTCAGGCAGGAATTTTCCAATGCCTCACGAAACAAGAAGAGTTCAACTTGACCAACAGCTGATTGAATATAATATCTAATCTTATTGCTGGCCACTGCAAAAGTATCAAGTGTTGTTTGTTTCCGATGAGCGAGACGAATTGATGACCAGAAATTTGATTTGTGCACGTTGAAAATGGTTCGACAATTTCTAGAAAATACTCGATGATAGAGAAACGCAAATGCTCTGCAGCAGCAGCAAATACATACACATATACATATATGTGTACATATCTACATGTACATGTATGTATTAATGTTGAGAAAGAGAGCACAGCTGAGAGTAAAATTAATTCGTTTACTTTTTGGCTCGCATCCGCTCTCCTCTCAGCACATGCTCAATATTTTACGACTCTGTCGCAGCTGTAGCTGTAGTTGTAGGTGCACTAGCTTACCTACATACAATCAGACTCATTCTTGTGTATGTGTGTTGATGTGTAGGCATATGCATGTGGGTGGGCAAATGCCAACACTTTCATATACATATACACACTTATACACATACATATACGTATACTTGAGATATGCGCGTAGGCGGCGTCAGCTCACAAAATAACAGCATTTATTTCTTAACTTGTTGTTGGCCAAGGCAATGAAGCCGTGACGTTTTGTGGTCAGCTGTCATAAGCATATCATCGAATAGTGACTTAATTTACTTATGTACACAACTTGCAATCTTGGCTACATATGTACATACATACATACATGTAGATACATGTGTATTCAGCTAAAATACGCAATAATTTCGCATGACAGAACATATTATTATCGGAACTGAACTAACTGATTTCTAGCAGATTAGTTTTGTTGTTCTCCGGAAAAAGTCATTTAATAAATAATAAGCGAAATGTATATTTTCTTATACGAAAAAGAAAACTAAACAATATTAAAGACGCATTTTAATATTACCAATCTGACATTGGTGCAGTATATTTTCTAGTTGAGTATTTTGCTTGTTTCATAGTTTTATATTCGTTGGCATAAATCTCAAAGATCTGATTACAGGGCGTTTACTTATGTTAGTTGTGTAACAAGATTTCTTTATATTTATGCTCTCCAAGGAAAATATTGTATGTACTCTATTATATAAAAGCTGGAGTCAACAAACTTTATAAACAACATATTCTGTGTATACATATTATTATAAAACTCAATTTTTTCAAGTAGTTTGTGAGTTAATATTTTTCTTTTTACATATTATTATATACACAGATATGTAACTTATTTCATCTACAAAAAATTAGGCAATAGCGCCTTTTTCATTGGTTCAAAAACATTCTAAATTTGAGCGCAAAATACTTTTTCATCTGTTCAAAATCATTTTAAATTTGAGCACAAAAAATTTGGAAATATTTTAAGTACATCCACACACATAAATCTACATACAGTATGTATTTCGTGTAAGATCATAGAATTGTTTTCTTTTTATTTTTCGTATCTCCTACGATTTTTATTACGAATAATAAATAATATATTAAATACTTTTTGAATACTTAACCTTTTCGTTGGCTGAATAACCATTTTTTGCAAGCACATTGCATTTCTTGCATAAAAACAGTTTCCGTTACACACATGCATACACAATATGCATACATACATGTAAGCAATGCACGCACACATGTGCATTTATGCTGGTTAAACGTGAGCTTTTCGATCGTGAGAGGAGCTGCCAACTTGTGCTGAAGTTGCGAGAATAATCTAGGCAAGCAACTTCGATGTGTTGGTGGGCGTACGTTACGATTTGCTTAATGCTATAAAAGCGCCTGTCATCAGCTGCCGGCTGGCTCATTCACAAGCAAACAGTTGAACGGAAAGTACGTCACGGCAAGTGAACGTCGCGTAAAAAAAAGGAAAGAAACGAAGCACAAAAGAAAATTGCGAAAAGGCTGTTTCGCTGATAAAACAAACAATTAACTTAAAATAGGTAATGAATAGCTGGCAATTAGCTGCCAATTGAATTTCACCGATTGTTCAAGCGGTCAAACAGCTGTGCATGGCTGTAGGCATGTGTGTGTGTGTGTGTGCTTCTGTATGTGTGCGTATATCAAGTGCTGTTATTATTACGCTAAATGGCTAAGCGTCTATTTACACGTTGACGTCACTTGTTTTCTTTTCAAGCTGCAAATTGTTATTGTTTGTCATACAATCACACACACTGACACACGCAGCTGCGATTTTAGTATGAATCATACGCTTATTTATATACACTTTTCGCCCACTTTGCGCTTGTCTTTTTTTTCGTGCTTTAGAATATAAATAATTTCTTTGAATTGTGTTCGTTGCAGCCGCCCTTTGGATTCGAAGCTGATATGGACATGGATATGGATAATATGTTTCCACGCTCCCGTTTGGGGCGATTGCATAACGATCATTTTGGAACATTTGGCGGCGCACGTAAGCGGAATAGTTTGCACGATCCCCATACCCAAACCCATCCCACGGCACACTCAATGCATCCTGACGAAGACTTTTCTCATTATTTCGATGATGCTGCAGACTTTGGATTCCCACAATTCTCGACGATGGGTCGACGTGGACGTGTTGCCGGCGGCGCCAATAGCCACATTGAGCCGGACGATGATTTCTTCAATAGACTGCCATCGGAGTTCCGTCAGTACATACCAGAGAGTTTTGGGACTCGCCGAACGGGTGGCGGTGTCCCTCTCCAATCACGCCCCCCGCAACAGCAACAATATTATCAGCAACCGCCGCAACAACAACAACAACCACAGCAGCAACCACAGCAGCAGCAGCAGCCTCAGATGCAGGTGCCACAATCGCCCTCGAAGCGTCTGTGCGATGCGGCCATCCAAACGGAGGATCCCATCGGTCGCTCGGAGGTCGATTGTGCACCTCAATCCGTCAATCTCAACCAGCATGGATTGCGCAACACGATGGACATGGGCGTGAAGAGTGTCGCCGAACAGGAGCAAGCATTGCGTTCACATTCGGCGCCACCCAACGAGCAACAGCAGCTGAACCAACAATACCAACCACAACAACAACAACCGCAGCAGCAGCAGCAATCGCATCAGCAATTTGGCACACAGACTACGCCGCCAGTGCAGGCAAACTATGGCCCTGGTCAGCAGCAGCAGCCTCCATTGCAATTCCATAAGAGCTACTATGCGCCACAGCAGCAATCGCATCCCCAGCAACAGAAGCAGCAGACACCGCCGCCACCGCAGACGCCCGGCGGCACCAATATACGAACCATACCGATCTTTGTCGAGGGTCGCTCGGAGCCCATCATCAATGCGCATAAGGAAATACCAAATCAAAATGCGCCACAGGCCTCAGCCTCGGCTCAGGCATCGGCACAGGCATATTATGCGCCTCCGCAGCAGCAGCAGCAGCAGCATCCTCAACAACATCAACGTCCTGGTCCAATTAATACTCAACAGGCGCAAACAGCTGATCATCAATTGCCAGCGGATGCTGGTGTGGGCATGCCGCCACAGACGCCACACACCGTGGACTCGATCAAGAAGATACAGGATATACAGAGGGATGTGCTCGATTTGATGGCCAAGGTGGAGCAATTTAAGGGCACGCGCCAAGACAAGGAGTACGCCTATCTGGACGAGATGCTGACTCGCAATCTACTCAAGCTGGACACCATCGATACAAATGGCAAGGATAGCATTCGGCTAGCACGCAAGGAAGCCATCAAGTAAGTTCCATTTATAAATTGCAATTGAAGTGAATCTTTTATTAATCATATATATTTATATAGATGCATACAGGCATCCGTCAATGTGCTGGACGCCAAGGCCGAGGAGAATGGCCGGATAGCAGCTGGCGCTGGTGCTGGAGCAGATGCAGTGCTCGCTCCACAGACCGCGGAGCCGTCGCTTGCCGATGAAGCCGAGTCGGCTGCAGTCGCTGAGCCAGCAACGCCACAGCCATTGGATGCGACCAAGATTCAAGAGCCCATCCCTTTGCCGCCGCCACCGAGTGCCGCCGCCGCCGCTGCCGCAGAGGGCGCTGCTGATAATGCGACAGAGTTGCCGCAAGAGGCACCAGCGTCCACCAACGAGACCACAACGCTGACCCAGTCCTCTGAATGATGAACACATCGCCTTTACAAGGCGACCGTTTCGAAGCAGCTACACAAATTAACCAAAATCAAGTGAATTATTCGCGTGGGTGGGCAACAAAAGAAGAAGAAAAACAACAACAACAACAAAAACAAACTAAAAATGTTTTTAATGTTTTTGTATCGACGGAGGGCAAAAAGTAAATTTTGGATTAAAGAATTGTATTGTTAGCAAATCTGGTGAAGAGTTGGATAAAACGCTTTGCTACTTTTTGGTACACGAATACATACACATATATAATATGTATGTATATAATCTCATCTCACACACACACACACTCGCGATGCCTACGACATTAACACACACACACCACGTACACACATACATGGAGATGCATGTATGTGTGTTAACTAGGCTAAGTTTAAATTTGATATAAATGACAAAGTAGCGTTGAGAATTATACTGGAAAAGCGTTAAAGCATATTTGAAATTATTAATTAATTATTAATTATATAAATGCTAAAAAAAAAAACAAACGAATCAAAAATAGAAGAATGCAGTTTTTATACCATAGATATTGTTGTGTGTTAGGCGGCAGCAGCATCCACAGAGACAGGCCAGAGTATGATCTCATACACACACACACACACACACCCACACACACATATATATATAAATATATATATGGAAGGAAAGTCGCTCGTCGTTTTGCTTAGCTGCGAATTGTTAAATCAAGTAATGATAACTCTAATGCATAATTATTATTGTGTTACTAATTATTATTAAAATAAATGTAGATATTGTTCACAATACACGTACAAAAAAAAACATATCGCAAGCCTGGGGATCCTTTGCGGTTTTGGAATGCTTACATATTTTATATATATATATATATATACATTTATATATATATATATATGATAAGTACAAATAAGTGCATTAAGAAACATTTTTAAAAAGGACGCAACATTGTTTCAGAAATCTCAAAGGTTATTATCAATCCGATATATATATATATATATAATGTATACACAAATGGAAGGCACCTAAATACTATATGGAAAAGAACATGGTGCGTGTGAAGTACGATGTACGATGATCGATGTAAATCGTGTTATATTCAATATATTAAATCTCATTTAGGTATTAGTATGAATTGCATTATTGTTCAAGATATTACTGGGCAGCCGATTTAAATATATATAATAGTTTATATATGTGTGTAAGTAATTTGGATATATGTTCCATAAAATACAGCTATGGCTGTTTAGAAAAATTACTGCCTTGCAGTTGCCATATTTGATACGGATTTTGCGTTAGAAATTAGCTTAGTTAATGATTTCCACATAGTTAGCCGGAAAGAGTCCATAGGTTCCATCGGGGCCCAAGCCCTGCCACCAGCCCTCATCGATTTGATCAATGTGCGTGATAACATCGCCGGGATCGAATGTTATTTCTGATTCATCAGCTGCCTGATAGTCATACAAGGCGCGTGCCCGTAGTCCCAAATCGCCCAGACTCTCCTGGCATATAAAGTCATCCTCGTTGACCAGATCTGTCACTTCATCACAAAGAACACAATTGATTAAATTGCTGCCAGTTTGATGAAATATTTGAGACACTCACATGCATTGCGCTCCAGCGTACTAAGACCGGATGTCTTTACGGATTGCGACTGCTGTACCGTTACGGACACTTTGGTGCGCACCTCTTCCTCCTCAGACTTGTGGACAGCCGTGTCCGTCTCGTTGGACGATGTCGTCTCATCCGGTGACTGTGATTGCAGCGAATTAGTTTTACTGTGCGGCGACCGTTTAATGGTCGAGAACTGTTCACTCTCATGGGCCAGTGGCAGATCCTCAGCTGGCTGCACATCCTCCTCCTCGACGGTAGCTTTCGTGATCTCCACGGCAGCCACGACTGGCGCAACAACAACGGTCGGCGTCGCCTCTTTCACAATCGCTGCTGTCGCCGTCTTAACGGGTGATTCTGGACGTGGAGGCGGTGGTGAAGAGGCTGCATTATCTGGAGTCTGATTGTGATTGAACACATTGATGCGCTGTGCAATTGAATTACGAGCAGGCTTTGCTGGCGGTTGTGTATTTAGCCTGTAAATGTTGCAATGTCATTAAGCAAATCCTAGCGATGAAAATGCCCGGTCAAAAACCCACTTGGACTGCAGCTGACCCTCGCTGGTGTGCTTGGTGAACATGGCCTTGGCGGCACCCACTCGCGAGCCAATCAGCTCGCGTGCCTCCTGATTGCGCGCCTGGCGCATCCGTTCGGCGTCGGTTAAGTTATTGCCAAAGGATGCAGCAGTCTTCTCCGGACTCAGCGGTTGTGGCGAGCTGCAATAGAAGTTGATTGACTGATTAACAACTAAACCAAACCAATATTCACAGGGGATAATCACGTTTTGATGGGCACATGAGCCGGTTGCAGTTTGCTCGTGCTTATGACCAGCTTTTCGCGCTCCTTGTGCTCCTTTTCTTCGCGGGTTCGCTGCTCTTGTTCGATCTTCTGCAGCTCCAATCGTTTTGCCTCCTTCTCAGCCACCAGGCGGCCCTTCTCTTCGGCCTCCTCCTTCTTCCAGAAGTCCTGCATGACGCTGGCGTTCAGCTCTTTTGTGGGTATGACGCGCGTATAGTTTGTGCCCACGGGCACCTTTTGCTCCTCCATGGCGCCACGCGGCTCTTTAAAGCTATACGCCGAGCTGACCGTGCTCAACTTTTTGAGTAGACGCTCCAAATCGATGTCATCCTCATTACGTGCATTGATCGTCAAATGCGCACCCGAAAGTAATTTTCCCACGTCATGAATGTGATTCGCACAGGTGCCCTTCCGCAGCACTGGTGCGCCTTCCCCCTGTAAGATTAGAGCAAGTTAAATTACAGTCTGATAAGATAGCAAATAGCAAATAGCTAAGGAATGTGCCAAGTTTGGCAAGTGACTCACCTGCCAGTTTACCAGCAGGTATTTATTGAGGCCAGTCTTTGGGTCTTCAATGCGTACAAACGCATACATTATTTTGCCGCTGTTCAAATCTTCGCTCAGCTCATCGACGCCCTCCTCCCCCTTGGCAACTACTTTCAGTTCGTTCGTCTGGCCCTCGTAGCCGAAGAGCGCCCAGTTGGTGTTGCTCTTGTCATTTAGCACATCCTTCCAGGCGTCCACAATTTGCGTACGATATTTCTCGAAGCTAATGGCCATCTTTTCACTTTGCCAAATTGAAATAATGTGCGTGGATTCTTCGTCGACGGCAACGCGACAAGCTAACGACCTTGAACAAAGCCGCTAACTGCGACGAAATCGAAATTTCAAAGGTCTTCGCTAGCTTTCACTTGTGCTCCGTTTTTGGCAATGTCACCGTTGCCGTTTAAAGAAAGCCAACGCCCCAAAAACAGACTTTAATTTACAGCTCAGTTGAAGTTTTAATTAAATGCACATCGGATGCAGTCGAGACACTCACACACACACATGCACACAAACAGTTAGACCCACATTCACATACAGTTTGTTGATATTATATCGATAATAGCGATATCTTGCATTTTCGATATAATTCAACATCGATTGTATTGCATTTTTTGAGCACTTTGGCACACTGCATTTTAATTTGAATTTTATAGTATATGAGAAATAAAATTATAAATATACTCAATAGTGCTGTCTGCAACTTATATTTTCACAACTAGATGACAGACTTTTACTCATTTTATTGGTTAAATGATAAAAATACCAGAAAAAAGTTAACAAAAGAAAGTGCAGCCTACACTAAATCGTGGTTACTTTTTTTTTGTCGCATTTGAAATTGAATTTTTTATGAAAGGTGAACAGAGAACACAAAAGGTATTTAAAAAATTGTTATACTTTGGTTGATCCGTCTGAGCTGGAACTTCTATTCCCACTTTCCATTGAACTTATACGTTTATACTTAAATTCATGATTATCATCGATGCCCACAAAATAAGTTGGCAATTTGCCACGCCCCTTGATAAAGGTCATGCCACGGTAGTTGCATTCCACGCCATAATCGGACAGTATTTTGGCCGTCTCTTCGGTCACCTGTATCTGGCCAGCAACGCCCGTCGAATCCATCCGTGATGCCATATTGACCGCATTGCCCCAAATATCGTAGTGCACCTGGGAGGCACCCACAACGCCGGCCATCACCTCGCCACTCGATATACCAATGCTCATATCCGTATCGAATATTTCGCGATGAATTGACATGTTTTTGTAGTCATTGTTGCACACCCAAAGCGTTCTCATTAAATCCAATGCAAATGTGGTTAGCACAAAAACCACCTCATCCCGTCTCCGGCTCATCCTATTGGTCTTGCTAAGAAGCACAAGGGTGCGTCGTGCACGCATAACTGCCAAAGTTAATGAATACCAATACATTTTCCTTATTATTATTAATATTTATATTAAGAATCACACTCACCCTCTCGAATAACGGAATCATGTGAGCTTCTCGGATCGACGTACACTTTGGAGTATCGCACATCTAATCCACATGCTGCCATATACGTACCGCCCACAATTTTGATCTTTTCCACAATATAATCGTCCCTGTAAAAGGTCAACTACAGCAACAGAAATTAATGCTACAGACCTATTGCACAGAGAAACCATAGATCTTACGATTCTATCAAATTCCGATATGATTTCGTTGAGAACACGTAAATTGGGCAAATCCAATTGAAAGTTTTTCAGGGTGGCAAACATAATGGCCACCATCTCGTAATTCTCATAGTAGAGCTCGTGCTTGGCCAGCGCGTTCAGATAAACGTTGACTGCAAAATAAAACTGAATAATTAAAAAAAACTATATACAAACATATATATTTAATGGTGGATCGTACCGACATGAGATGGCAATATATTGTGCAGTAGAACACTTATGGATTGATCGGCTATATAGCCATCATGCTGTTTCTTCAGCAGCTCAGCTCTCCATCTAAATAAAAACATTGTTTTTGGTAAACATATTGGATTGTTAGCTAGCTAAATATTGGCTTACTTGAAGTTGATCTTGTTGTTGAACTCCGTTTGTCGCTCCTTGAAATATAGATTAAGTAGAATTATTAAGACAAATTCGCAGTGGCAATATTCAGGTGGCAAGTACGGATTAGTTGTATAAGTGTGATGCATAATAATTTCAAATTGAAAGAATATGATAATCAGATAGGTTATCGCTGTCAAGGTGCTAACAATGACCTTCATCATGATGGGGATGCGTGTGAATATCAAACTCATGCTAATTATGAGGACCACCATGGTGGTGAGCACCCATGGAGGGAAGCACATAGTATATTCCGGTTCGTAATGGTACAGTTTGCTCTCAATTTGCACCATCTGAAACTCCGACTTGTCGCAATCCATCTAAGAAAATTTTGAAAGTTATACAATATATCATATATATTTTATACCACAATTACCATAATGATCGAGACGATGGCAAAGTACACGGTTATCGTATACAAATAGATACTCATGCGTATTATCAGGCTGCTCTGAATGCTCTCGCCCATGCGGAATATATAGCTACTAAATAGGGAGTATCTGTGTGGTCGATTGGAGTATCGCCAAATGCAGAGCTTCTTGTACCAGGCGACAATAAGCAACATGGTATAACTGACTATGAAAAGAGTGCACAGAAATGAAGCATGTGGAATGAATCCACTCACGAAGGCCATTTGGGTGCAAACCAGGGTGAGGCAAATGATCCAGGCCAAGAGTATACTGTACATAAGCAAATAGTCTCGCTGATTTATATAACTGTTTTCGAGGCGAGGATCGTGAAAGTGCAACATAAAATAGCCAATTTCAGGATCAGTATGTTTCAAATCCTTCATTTCCTTGTCTGTACCCAAGCGTAGTAACGTCTTGATGGTCTTCCATATACTGTGTGTGACGATATACTTTAATAATATTACAATTTGTGATATTTTAGCGTGTTTACCCAGACGGACCCACAGGCATCATTTTGAACTCTTCGGCCAGCTCCTGGTCAACGGTTTGTTTCTGCTCCTTGATGTCTATCATCGAGGATATTGCGTTGATGGATTCAAACTCAGCAATATCAAAGTTAATTGCTTGGTGTGCATAATTGTTTGAGCGTATCAGAAATGTGTTAATATTGTGCTTGACAAGAAAGGGATCCTCGAGCGCTGCCTGAGTACCCGGATGTACCTCAAATTCATTATCAATTATCAGTTCGAGCGTTCTTTCGCTAACATGAACATCTCTGATCACACCAGTTGCCTCCAAATGGTTGGCAATTATCACATCTTTGCCTAAGTTAATTGAATTTTCCCATATTGAGTGGGTAAAAAGTGATCGTAGTTGTTAACCCGCTTACCCCAAATATCATATTGCAGCTTCGCTGTTCCGATAACGCCAGCGAAGACCTCTCCCGAGTGGACACCAACACGTATATCAATGTCAACATTTCGCTTTAATCTGCGAGTGCCTTAATGGACTTAAGGGGGTTTAAGTTTTAAATCATAATCATTTACTACTAACCGTATTTCGCGCATGTTTTCGATCATACAAAAGCCCAGTTCGACACAGCGCTTGGCATGATCGGGATCGGGTGTTATCATCCCAGCCACACAATAATAGCAATCACCCAAAAATTTAATGCGTTGCACCGTTAATCGATTGGCGGCATTATCGAATCGGGCATAGATCTCATGGAGTAATGATACAAGATTGTTCGCCGATAATGTGGTGGTCAGATGGGTATATTTGACAACATCTGCATATAGAATGCTGACATCCGGGTGAATTTGAATGGCCATAATAAGTTCCCTTCTATTCGGCCACACTTCATCGCGATGCTTTTCCCCGTATTTAATCCGACTGTGTATATCATTTTCGATCGGCTTTGCAATTTGCATCGGTAGAATGCTGTGCAGGAATACCTTCTCCTGCTTCCGAGCATTCCTTATCAAAATGTCCTCCATGAAGAACTGATGACGATCCAAGAACGAGGATCGCACAATAATACCGCGTATTATACGAAAAAATGTACCCAATAGATTTAAGCAAATGTGATGGGCAATATTGTTGGATACATAATTTAAATTACGTCTTAATCTATGGTTGACGATATGGTATATAACGTAAAATACGGTTGCCGAACATCCAAGCCCCAGTGGTGGTAATATATGAGGTATTGGTAGAAACACATATATCGCTAACAAAAGATACGTATCGAAAATTGACGTTGTTTCCCAGTCCATAGAGTCATGATAAATAAAGAGCAAGACATCTGCGATAGATAAACAACTAGCAACTAAATATTTGTTATTAATATAAATATATACACTAACCAACGGCAACGATCCAAATCACGACTAGTATCGACGTTAAATACGTTAAATAAAAATGCTTTAGCACAAAATCCTCATAAAAGTTGACCCAAAGTGTGGTCGAAATGGCAACGGCCGAAATCAAATAAACGCTCACATCGATATAAATTGGATCTATGGGCTGTGTGAGAGGGCAAAATGTTAGCTTTAGATTTAGTTAATCATTATCCACATTTACCACACATGTCATTAGCAACAAAGTGCAGTGAAACGCTATAAATCCCAGATGCAGCACAAGGAACACTCCGATGTAATGGGCACGTAATCGCATCTGGTACTTTTGAAACTCGTGTTCCACACCAACCTGCTTGCACTTTTTCTAAATATGATAGTAGCATTAGGATTGTAATTTGGATTGAAATCGAGAATTTTACCTTTAAATATGAGCGCTCCCATTTTAGCTCCTGCGAATAATCTAATCTGCATGACATATTGGAATACTACTACTAATAATACTATTTGATTGTAATGAAGTAAATGCTGCATCATTCAGAAACTGACTGAAATATTCAATATGATCAAAATGACTGAATAGTGCAGGCAAACTTGTGTGTTAACTGTTCTCAATATGTCCCAACAATCATAAACATTCATTACTATTACTCTTTAAAATAGAGCAGAATGTGGAATGATTTCAACTATGTTTTTATAATTTAAAATATATTACGTTCAATTAGCGCTAAAGTGAACGTAACCGCGAATTAAGCAGACAACGCAAAAGTGAGCAAAATGAACGCACACGGAGAAACGTAGAGCAAATAGAGTAGCTGACGCAAGAAAGCGACACATAACGCAACGCATAAAAAACGCTTACCAACACTTAATGTGTTGTTTTTCGTGTATTTCACGGTGGAGTTAAACAGCATTTCAATACAAGTCGGAAAAAAGCAAGTAAAACTTTTGCCTGCTAGCGACAAACGCACATCATCCAAAAGCTTACAAATATTGCCATAATCTGCAGCTTAAGCAACGGTTAACGTGGAACATAAGAAAAACAGCTGTAATATTATAACGACAACAACATTTTTTGGAGGCGTCAAAGCAAAGGTAAATTGGTAAAAAGCCAACCAAACAAAGCAGTAGCAGCTAAAATAAAAAGACGAAATTACTGCGACTGCTGATGCTGCGACTGCTGCTGCTGGCATGCTTGACAACACACACAATATGGCATTTTGGTAAATCCGTTTCGGCACCAGCTGCTGCTGCTGCTGCTGTACTTGGTCATTGCCAAATTTCGGCTGCTGTTGTTGCTGCTGATGCTGCTGCCGCTGTTGTTGTTGCCTGTCTTCAAACCTGTCCCAAAGTGCATCGTGTTTTGGGACCCTCCACCCCCAGTCGACGCCAACGTTCAAGCAGTGGCAGCAGCAGTGCTGGCAGCGATGCAACGATGAAAACTGAAAACTCTTTTTCAGTCAGCAGCAGGATTTCGCCTTACTTGTTTTAGTCAGTCAGCAACGGCAGCAACGTCAGTCTTTGTTCACTTTTGCGTTCAATTTACATACACACATATATATATATCTATATTTATATATATATACATATGCATATATGTTCATATATCCAGTTTGTGCCTTGGTCAATGTTTGTTGTTGTTGTTGTTGTTGTACTTTTCAGTGTGAAACTCATGCGGTGCAGATTGAAACGATTCACAGACAGTCCAAATCCACGGCCATAGTTGGGAGTCCGCAGCACGCAGCACGTTCCTAAACAATCTTCGCACACTATATAAATATATATATATATATATATACATAACTATATATATATTCAATATGGAATCGGCGCTGGATGTGCTCTCGAGAGCGGCCACCATGGTGCAGAATAATGCGAGTGGTGAGTAAATAATCCATTCAAGTCTTTGACACATTATTTGGTCATGTGTTTTTGTTTGTTTATTTGTCCACATTGTGTAATCGCCAAAATCTCAACGGACGCCCATTAAACAATTCCGCTTAAATAACAATTTGATGGATGTTTACGGTTCTTGTTACCCCCACCCCAACTCCCCCCTTGCACCTTCCACTAGATAGTCGTCTTTATGGTTTTCACCTTTGCGCCGGCGTACTAAAAGTCACACAAAAATAACTTGAAAGTATTTCAACAATGTTCTTTCGTGCTGTTAAATTCATATGCACATTTATTGCTTGAATTTATGTGTGTGTGTGTAAGTTTTTGTGTGTGTGTGTGTAGGTAGGCAGGCAGTTGTCATTAAGTGGTCCGCTTTCAAACATGAAGTTTATATTGCCATCGCTCTTTAGTCGCCTGTAGCATGATTCATAGCCCTTGGTATTCTCAGCTGAAATGCATACTTTAAAACTCCCAAGGCATTTTCAGCGACTGCGCTGCAACTTTGTAAAAGGCTTTGCTGCTGCTGCTGCTGCAACCGATAAACTTATAAATGCATACACACACACACACACACACAAGCATATGTATATATGCACACACGCATAAGAGTTTTTTTTTTTGCGTATCATGAGCGCACTGAAAATAAAACATTTTCAGCCGAACAAAACATTCCAATAAAATGAGTTTGCGGCGCATTCCGATTCCGATTTTCATAAATGTGTCAAATGCCGCATTTTTGAATACGACAACGACGTCGACGGCGACGACAACGACGACGACGGCGACGAAGACGATGGCAGCGGTCTCTATGCACCGCGTGCGGGCGTTATCAATAGTTGGAACGCTCGAGTTTGGCGTTGGCGTTAGCTTCGACGTTGACGTTGACGTTAACGTTAACGTCGAGACGAGCACGAATGTGTTATATACTTGCAAATGTATTTGTGTATTGCATATTTTTGCATTGGCGACACATATTCATATGCATATATAAATATGTGTGTGTGTGTGTGCCTTGTACTTATTTGCAATTTAAAGCGTGACATGCCAAAGAAATTGCAAATACTTAAAAGTTGTAACAAATCCATATACAAAATATGTACATAAATTTATTTATTTCATAATTATTATTTATTGCTGAATTCCTTAATTTCTGTTAAGTGAGTTGGGTTCCTAGTTTTGGGCTGATTAAACTTTAACTCGCTTGTGGCCAGCTTCTCCCTAGAGAGTGCTGATATTGTCGGCTATACAAATTTATAAAATTTTTGGCATGCAAAAGCCAAATACATATCGATAGTGAGGAATGTGCTCTGATAAAACATTGGGAACACCATTAGGGAATACCTCCCCTCCCCCATACGCACACACACACACACACACACCCACCCGCACCTTATCCACACGAGTTATTTATGTTTGTTTACTTTTGGTTTTGGCCATTCGAGAGATGTCTTTATCAACATTTCTCATACATATTTTGACAAATTTCTTGGCAAAATAATACATATTTATCTCTATATATATTCTATATATTCATATTGCTCTCAACACAGACCTGAAAATATTTAATAAATACTTATGTCTGGCGTACATACACACATATACATACATACATACGTACATATGTCCGGCAACAATAAATTGTGAAAAATATGAGAATATTTGAAACCAAGGAAAGCAAAAAAAGAATTGAGCAATTTGCGTGCGTTTTGTTAGCGTTTTTAAACGCTAGCGCAGACCTCTGTCACATGTCTGCAGTTTTTAATGTTTAATATTTGTAACATGCTGCCAGAAGACCATGGTCTATAAAATGCCAATCAGGCCCTTTGGCTTGTGGTGTGTGTGTGTGTGTGTGTGTGTATGTGTGTGTTTGTGATCGTCACAACATTTGATTGATCAGCCAAAATTGGAAATGCAAAATGTCGTTAACCTGGCTATGATTAATGAATTTGTCATAATCGAATTCGGCTGAGCACACACACATACATATATATTTAGAGGCATACGCATTTTGTTCTTCATAAATCACACGTGGCTGGGCCATGCAACTCAGTCAGTAAGCCCTAAGAAAAGCGGGTCGATTGGGGCCCAAGTCCAAGTTAATTAAGCTGGCGGCAATTGTGCTTGAGATTTCGGACTAAACAGCTGCCTCAGCTGATGTGTAATGGTGTGTGTATGTATGTGTGTGTGTGTGTGTGTGTCTCTAGGCCCATAATTAATAAACAAATAGTCGTTACAACAATTGTGTGGCACACAACACACAACGAGAAAAATGGAAAAGCAAAGCAAGCAAAAAAAAAAAAATGAAAGAAAAATTGTGGCAATTTCAAGCGATTCGAGTTAGTTGAGCGCTCAGCAGGCACAGCTGGATACGTCAGCTCATCAGGTAATTTACATGGCCTTTCAATTCCCCGTTGCCAACTAGCTGTGGCAAACAAACGGACAAACGGGCAAACTGGCTAACTGGCGAGTTGCCAGTGCCAAACACTCTCTTCCTTTTACTAGCCAAACGGTACGCATAATTGCCGTGAATCTCGACCAGAAGAAAAATGAAAAAAAAATAAAAAATAAAAAAAAAAATAGAAACTCGTTTACTCGGCCCATTCCCGGCAAAACAGCTTGTGGCCAGATGACCGCCAAGCTCCAACTCCAACTCTGACTCCGACTTGGAGACTCAGCCTCTGGTCTCATTGCCTTTCTTTTTGCACTCGATGCTGCTGTTGTTGTTGTTGTTGTTGCTGCTGTTGTTGATATTTATTTAAACATTTGACTATTTGGCCATGCCATAAATTTCGCTTGTCACAGCATCCGAAATTTTCGACAAACTTTATAAATATGTATGCAGATTTCAACATTTCTCGTAATTTGGCCAAAACTGACATTTGCATTTGCCAACAAAATGCGATCGAAAATTTGGTATTGATTTTTTCTCACGCTAAAACTTATAGCCGGATGATATTTTGGAATGACAACTATATTTATGATATTGTTCTTATTGCCATTGCCCGTGTGTTCTTCATGATTAAGCTCTTGTTGCTGTTGTTGTTGTTGTTATTATTATTTTTATTATTGTTGGTATATTGTTGTTACTTTTAGCCAATAGGCAAACTGGTTTGGAAACCGCGCGCACGCTCGCGTTTTATTTAAATTTTGAACTGGTTTCTGCTGATTTGTGTTGCCTTTCTGCGCATATTATGTTTGTATTTGTACATTTGTATATATATATGCACACATGTACATCTCGTATCTTATTGAATTTCATAAATATATAAATTGTCTGCCGCTATCTGTCAGCTTGTTCTAGAAATTGACCGCTATCTTCTTCGACTTACGTCCGTCCGTCCGTCCGTCGTTGCATCCGATAGAAATTTCATTCACTGGCCATTCACACTTCCGTATGCCAAAAAAAAAGCAAATATGATTATTACTGATTATTACTTGACCCATTTGTTACTCATCGCTCATTGAGACCTCTCAAATTTCTGCACTGATTTCTAAACAAAAACAAAAAAAAAAACATAAATATAAAAAACTGCATACATCATTTGGCAACAATTAGCTAAGCATTTTCTGGGGTTTGCGGCACCAAATGCAAAACCAAAGAATGGCGTAATATTGAATTGCTGCTCAGTTGGTTGACTAAGCACAAATCCAGAAGAGCAACTCAATTCCACTCCATTGAGTGTCAATTACCAACTGACAATTTTCTATGTTGTTCAAATCCCAATAAAATGTGTAAAAATACTCTTATCAAAGCTGATCTTATCCTTAAACTGCTGGCCCGTCTTTGAATTTGACATTTGACAATTGACACTAAGTTGACAGTTTGTCATCGAGTTATCGAATATTTGATGCCCTTTAGAATAAAACTTAATGATTGATTGGTTATTGGTATCTACGTGTTTTTAGTGACTTTATTGCTTAAGGTAGCTTTAGTAGAGTCCGAGTACAAGGGTTTTTTGGGCTCGTCTAAGGATCTGGTTGAATTCGTTTAAATCTGCTTCTAAGAAAGACCTTTTTTTTAAATACAAACTCAATTTAATTATGATAAGTTTTGGGAATTGGAATTATAAATTGGTTGATATATTTACAATCACTAAAATGAAATCTGATCTTTTATGATTTTAATTTAGTTTTGACTTCAGTCGAAGACGTCTCCATTCAATGGGTTGCCAATACAATAATACCCTCTGCAGTGGCATAAACGTTAAATTTGTATACATATTTAAATGATGACTGATTGAGTTGTTTAGCTCATCAGTGCAAATACATTCATAAGTGAATATGTTGATTCATATTCGTCAATCCTTTGAATGCCAGATGAGTTAACTTTGCGACTACTATGCAAATATAAATGCCTAGTTAAATTTGTTTACGAGCTTTTTTGTTTATGTCTACAACGTTTTGGGTTGCTGTAATTTGCAATTGTTGCTGCTGTTGCTCTTCTTGTTGTTGTTGTTGTTGTTGTTATGTTGCTGGCTTGATTGCCATTCGATTGACCTCGTTGCGCATGCGTGCGCATGTTTCACGCTACACTAAAAATTTTCGCACACCTAAAAAAAAGAAAAAAAAAAAAAATCAAGAAGAAGAAGAGGATGAGGAGGAGTAAACAAAAAAAAAAAAAAAAAAAAGCTCGTGCCGTTGATGAGTAAGCAGCAAGAGTCAAAATGTGTCTAAGCTCGCCCCACGAGAGACGCTGCGCCGTTTGTCAGCCAAGTCAATCACTCACAGGCCAGCCAGCCAGTAAGTCAGTCTGTCCGTTTGTCTATCTGTCTGTCTCTGTCCGTTTGTCAGTTGTTCACTCTGTCAATAATTTAACAGTGAGTTTTGTTTAGTTTGAAATTGGCGCGCGCTGCGCAACAGAAAATTGCACATTTCGTACACTGATTAACAAATAGTAAAACAGCAAAACTCTATTTAACGACGAGATATACACAAATGTGTGTGAATATTGAAAGATCCAGAAAATCGATGTTGAATATCGATGGGATTGCGAGAGTGAGTGGAGCAGAGCAACAGCTGAGCTTGCAACAGGCTCTCGCATATGTTGGCAACACACATTAGCTGGAATCATCGATGCTGCTCTCTATGAGTATTGACTGCATCGATTCTTGTTGCTGCTGCTGCTGCTTCTGTTGCTACTACTAAAGTTGTTGTTGCTGTTGTTGTTGTTATTGCTGGGGCAACAGTAGTAGTTGTGCTACAAATCGGGCGTAAAATTTCATGGGCCTGCTATTGAATTAAAAACAAGTTTGCTTCATGTTGTTGTTTGTTGTTGTTGTTGCTGTTTTTTTATTCTGCTGTCGCTGTCGCTGCTGTTGCCTGTTGCTGTCGCTGTCGCTGCTGTTGCTGCTACTTCTGGTTGCAGTAATGGCCGCCGCTATACAACACAGCCAGCAGCGCCAAGCCCCAACACAACGTGCCGCGGCAATAACAACAACAATGACAACAGCCAAACACAAGCAACAGTCACTTTTTAGTTGTATTGCTGCGATTGTTGTTGCTGTTGTTGTTGTCGTCGTCGTTGTTGTTGTTGTTGTTGTCGTTATTGTGGTTGTACTGCCGACCTATTGTTTGTTTCATTTTGTTGTCATTTTCGCAAGCGAGTTTGCAGCCCATACAAATACATTAAAATGAATGCATGTCCAACTATAAACATACAAACATACACACATACATCTTATGCTTAGAGTGTTTGTGTGTGTGTGTGTACAATTATGCTGGTGTGTGTATATGTAGGTGAGTACCCAGTTGAAGTTTGGGGCTTAAAAGGCCCACTGTCATTCTTTAAGATCTGAAGTGAGGGCGATCTCTTATTTATAAAAGTAGTTTTAGAAAGAATCATTTTTGGTAGGCTTCAAGTCTGCGATGTTTCCGGCCTTTTAATTAGTACAATTAAATATCCCTGAAGTTCATATGCAGCATGATTTAAAGTTAAACAAGTCCGAAATTCGAGGAAAAGTTGAATTTTTAAGGATTTCACTTACTTGCAGACTGAAGTAACCCGCTTTAAGCACTCATTCTAAAAACTCACTAATTGCTATATAATGTACTATAATCAGATGATTGCAAATTAAGTGAAAAGTACATTAAAAAACGCCCATGTTATTTTGGGCTTAAATATATTGAAAAGCAAGGAAAATCGGGTTTGCACCGATTGTTCCCATGGGAGTGGTCCAAAACACAGCTCAAATGCGTTACACAATTCATGACAAATTTAAGGTGCCCACTGCAACCGTAGAGTGTTGTCTTTGTGGTTAACTTTAAATTAATCTGCATGCAATGAGCGGGCCCAAAAAATCGCCTACACGATATGCTGGGGCAGCTTCGTCCAACCTCCCAACTTCAACTTCGACTTGTGCCCAACCCAAATTGCAAACGACATCAAACGAGCCATATAAATATATATATAATTTATATATATATGTGTGTGTGTATGTGTACTCGTCACCCTTTTTGGACAATTATCTGGCTGGGGGTCAAAAGAAGTGTGGGGTGCGGCATCCTGCGCATAAGCAACGTTCATTTCGTTACAAAAAAAAATCACCTAAAACCACCAACAACCGAAATCCGAAGAAAGCAGCTAGCGAAACAATAGCAGCTAACCGTCAATAACCCAAAACGGAAATTGGTAAGAAACAAAACACACAAAAAAAAAAAACAAAAAGAAAAAAAAAGAGGGGAAAAAAGAACAACGTCAACTTAAACGTAAACAACAACACAAACAATATGAGTGCCAACTGTCGCAAGTGCAAATGGCTTTTAGGGCCAGAAGTCTACACGGGACGTGCCGAGATGAGAGAGTGTTTTGCTCAAAGGAGGAGACGTAGTCACAGATTGCAAGAAAAACAAAAACAAAGCAACAACAACATCAACCAAGAACAAAAACAACAACAACGAACGTCCCGTAGGCAACTTTTAGCGAACGAGAACGAGCGCGAATCGAGCGACGACGACGAAGCTTTTTGGGAGCCCGAAAGCTCCACAGTCTTCAAGTCGTCGTTGTGATCGTCGTTGTCTGGCGATCAGTTCAAGTTTGTTCGTCGTCGAGCCACAAAGTGCTCAGCGCGTGGCAGCGAGGCAGACGCAGTGCCAAAGCTCGAATAGTACAGCTAAACAAGAAGAAGCAGCATAAGCAGAAACAGTATAACAAAAATAATAATACAAAAAAAAAAAAAACAACAGAGAGCAGCAGAGCAAGAGCAGAAGAAACTGAAGCCTCACATTGATCGTATTTGGATTCGTATTTGTGGTCGTCGTCGACGTCGTCGTCGTCGTCGTATCGTCGTTGGTCAGAGCTGAAAGCGAAACTGGCGCTCAAGTTCAGCAAGCGAATCGACGTCGCTGCTGCCGCTGCTGTCGCCGCCGTCGCCGTCTTCGTCGTCGTTTTTGTCGATTTCTATGCAAATTATTACTCAGAAAAACATATATAAAAAGCGTGCTATTTATATTTCGCTAAATGTCGACTTGAAGCGCCGCCGTTTGCCGTTGCTGCAGCAGTGGCAGAGACTGTGACGGGAACGGGAGATTGAAAGCGTGAACGCGGGAACGTGTACGGGTACGGTTGCGGGTACGGGTACGGGTACGAGTGCAAGTACGGGTAACCGGGTAACGGGTGCGGATGCGGGTGATGCAGGGAGGGACCTGGATTGTAACCCGAGACCGAGTCGCTAAGTCGCCAAGTCGCGCAACACGACAAAACAACACAGATCGTATCTGTATCTATAGCAGTGACTGTCGCTGTATTTGTATCTGTATCATTGTGTATATACGTGTGTGTGTGTGTGTGTGTGTGCGTGTGTATCTGAAGCGGCACAGAGCACAAAAAGTAATCATAAACTAAAGCAACAATAAAGCAAGCAAAAACGTAAAAGGGAAAAAGTAAGCTAAAAAGTCTCTAAAAAAAAAAAAATAAATAAAAAAAAAATACAAACAAAAGCAAAAAAGAAAGAAACACCGCTTTCCGTCGATCGACAATCGACAGGCAGACAGAGAGACAGACAAACGTTGCTCGTCAGCGATATTGAGCTTCAGCTGCTCCCCTTAATCGTGGGTGATGATAACCAATGGGATTGTGATTATTTTTATTATTATTGTTGCTGTTGTTGTTGTGATCGCGGCACAGGATATCAAGTGAAAAACCCAAAGTGATCTCGCTTAAGCTGCATCAGCAAGAAATGTGATTAGCTTTGCGTATATATATAAAAGAAAACAAAAATTATATATATATAAACAAATATATATATATATATACATGTGTCCCAGACAGAGATAACTAACTGATAGCCATGGAATATTTATGCATATTGAACGCCTTCGAGCAGAACTATTACAATCGCATCAAGGAAATCGAAAGATTGACCGCTGCAGCCGCCTCCGTCTCACCGCCGCAACAGCAATCGGGCTCAGGCTCCGTTTCAGCCAGTGGTGCTTCATCATCATCGGCAGCATCCTCAACGGCCAGCTCGCCCACGGCAGTGGCTACAGCAGCAGTTGCCGCCACAGCTGCCGCATCCTCATCCTCGTCGTCTGGATCAACGTCGTCGTCGTCGTCGCGCCACTTTCCGGCCACCTTTGCGCACGCAGCAGCGCTAGCGGCGAGGCAACAGCAGCTGCAGCAGAGATTCGCTGCGGCTGCTTATCAACAGAGCCAAGCCGCCGAGTTTCCTGCGCAGTCGTCGCCACTGTTCTATCAGCAGCAACAGCCGCAGCAGCAGCAGCAGCAGCTGCCTGGAGCTGCCCATCAGCAGTTTCAGCAGAATAACTCCAACATGGCCAATAGTTTGATATGGCAACCGTGGCGTGATTTGCAGCAGGCAGCAGCCATGCATCATCAGCTCTACAAACAGCAGCAGCAGCAGCAGCAGTTGCAAAAAGGTTTGTGTTTCATGTGGGGAAATTGAATGAAAACTGTTTTGGAAAATCATGTTGACCTCCAGCAAAAAAACATCAAAAGAAAAAAATTCAATTCGTCACATACAAGTTTCTTGCGAAATACGAAACAAAGATGACGAGTGGAGGAATTGGAAGATTTGCTCATAGCATATTACAGATCATTTCCATATGCTGACGAACAAAGCACGAACCAAGGCAAGATATATTTGCATATCGCCTTCTACACTCCAAACAAAATGTATTCCCAAGAATATTGAAAATCGGCCAACTTCTTGATGAGTAATGTTTGCTCATTTTGTAAGCTATCATTTCAGAGCAATAAATTCAATTCTTAAATGCTAAATTTACATGTCGGAATTTTGTTTATATTTTAATTTTAGTTAGAAAGTTCTTAACAATAAGGAACGCTTTATGCTTGTTTCTTAAATGAAGAAAGTATTCCTGAAAATAAGATGCTTTTAAGGAACATAAATGCACAAATATAGAAGGTAATCCTGTGAAGTAAATTAGAAATTTTAGATGTGTCGACCACTTTTAAATACAAAAGATATTACTGAAAAGTAACAAATATTTAAGATATGTTTAGGAATTACGGACTAAGGACATCTTTAAAAAATTTAAGGAAATTAAGAAATTATTTGCTAAAATCACTCTTAACCAAATCGCGAGTGTTTATGTGTTGATTTTCTTATCTATATTAGTTGTTTTTCTCAGTGTAGTCCACAAACAGTCGTTGTCTCGCCTTTTTGCAGCAGTGGCTCACGTGAAGTGTGATAATCTGGACTGCTGACGACTCTGGCCAGCAAAAGTTAGTCAATCAGTCGGACGATCAGTCCAGTCAGGCAGAGAGTTCGAGTCTACGTGCTTTATTCATTGATTTGAATGCACTCAATGAATGAAAGTCCACCTTTTGTTTATCTGCAGCTGGCCAAAGCGTGGCTAGGACGTGCTTCTATATATAATATATATAATATATATATGTAATTGATCAGTTAGTGATCAATTGTGAATGACTTTACACGGTGCATGAAAACGTGTCTTGTTACGCAAACTGATGACGCCAATGAAGTTGTGGCAATGCACAAGTGACCCATTTCATATTCGGTTATTAGCGCGAAATTGGTAATGAAATTGGCAACACTTTTACGACGGCTAACACACGCAATTGGCAACGCCCGCCATTAATTGGCCAGCCAGTCGTTCGATTTACTTCCGTCGGCGTCATCTTCGCCGTCATCAACGTTGTTGTTGTTGTTGATGTTGATGTTGTTGTCGTCAACGTTGTTGTTGTTGTTGTTGCCAGCAGTGTTGTGCTGTTTCTAATTGCTCACATTGCACAAATCACACAAATGCTTTCAATTACATGGCACAGACACAGGCGCCGCCAACTGAAACGAGCGACGCCTGGAAAAATATTAAAAAACACCAACATACACACATATGTATACATATCTACATACATACGTACACACGTACATATGTATGTTGTTTCTTACTTTTTTTTCGTATACCCCGCAGACCTTAGAAGAATAATGTATGTGTTAATGAGATATTTTAAAGTTGTACAAATTTAATAGGCAGCAGAAAACATTACCAAATTTATAAGTTGGGCTTTTATATATATTATGGATCAGCGTTGTTAACAGCCAAGCCCATCTAACCATATCCGCCTGTCTGTCTGTCCGTAAATCTCAGTCACTTTGAGATAGTATATTAAAATAAGTAAAAGTTGAAGTACACAAGAATAAGTAAAAGTATAACTACAGATACAAGTAAAAGTATAACAACAGCTACAAGTAAAAGTATCGACAGAAATAAACCTTGGCAAATTGCTGATAAACTGTAGAAATTTAATTAATAGCATTTAATAAATATATAATTTGGTTATAAAATTGTATATTCATATTAACTAAAGCAATAGGGTTTTCTGTAGATATGAAAGAATAACTCCTTTGTACAGAGTATCTCACAGTCAAATTCTTGACTTTTTCTAAGTTTTTTGTGTTACTTTTGTTGCTGTAGTGTTTTTCCTTTTATTTTTTTTTTGTAAATTTGTTGTCATATTAAAACCAGATTTGCAATCAAGTCGGGCACAAGCATGACTCACAAGCCGGCGCAAAAATAAAAAAAAAACAAAAAAACAAATAATAATAATACAAATAAAAACAAGTGAGAACGTAACGGGCCATCGGGCGTAGCCGACTACAAAATACTCTGATATGATAAATAACACCATCTGTTGACAGGTGGTGGACACTTAATTTGTTGTCGATCTCTTGGGGGTGTTACCAGTAAAATACTTTTCAAAATGAGTGTCTTGCTTACAAATTGTGGAAGATATGCGCACTTGAGATTTCTAAGGCCGAAGTTCCTGGGAGCGGCGGTAGTCGGCAAGGTCGGAAAATGTATATACAGATCGAGAACAAGCCAAATGAAGTGACTGAAGCTTGGTGATATGTGGATTTAGCGATTTGCGATTATCGGTTACCTATCCTCAAAATTTCAAGTCTCTAAGGGATTGACGGACAGACAGCACGACGGATATAGTACAAAACCAATATACTATGATGCCTTCGGTGTCAGAGTATAATAAGAAACGCCTGCGACAACACCGACGAATAATAATAAGTATACAAACTTTGGCTAAAACAACAACAATAACAAAAACAACAACAAAAACAGCACAAAACGTGTTTGCATAAGCAACAAATGTGGGGATTTTTTTTTTTGATTTTTGGTTTTTTTTGTTGTTGTATTTACTTTGCTATTGCGAGTTGACCAATTCAAATGTTCGACTTTTCAACTGGTTGGTTGGTTGGTTGGTTAGCCAGCAGTTCTTGATGCGATCGCCCTTCAGCGTGCGCAGATTGTTTGGGTGATTAAGCTAAGTTTTCGCAATGACTTGACGGGATTGGGAAGCGCTTCACATTATCAATGGTCGCTCACTTGCAGTTCACAGTTTTCCCCCCTTTCCCGTTTCTGCCAATTAGCTTAGGTCGACGACGACGAGAGTTTATTTAGCTTAGCTGTGCCCTGCTTTGCCTTTGATTAAAGATCACTCTAGAAAGAGGGGAGGGAGACGGGGACAAACCGACAAAAGCAGACAGACAAACAAGCAGCAACATAAATAAATAATAAAAAATAAAACAGAAAGCAGAACACAACTTACAGAAAATGGGCCCACAGCAAAGAAAGCCCCAATGATGAACCCCCAACTGCAAAAACAACAAAATAAAAAAAAAAAATGAAGAAAAAACATCGCTTGGACAATGTTGTCTTTTGAGCGACGACCGGAAATGTGCAATAAAATTTGAATGTTTCTTTATTATTATCATCATCCCCATCATCTTCCGCTGCAACAGGCAGCAGCCCAAAGAGTTCCACTGCGATTATTGTTGTTGTCGTTGTTCTCGGTCCACTCCGGTCCGGTCTGTTATTTCATGTCTTTTTTTTTATTATTTGCTACGCAGTTGCAACTGCGTCCACTCCACTCCAAGAGGCATCGGAGAGCAACCAGTTTGTTGTTGGGCACCTTTCGTGACGCAGGCGCACAAAAATAATAATAATAAATTGCAGCCAGCGGTGACGTTACCAAAAACAGGACCACAACAACTGGTTCTTCCGTCACAGCTAAACAGCCAACAGACACATCCACATCCACATCCAGGGGCACAGGCACAACGATTGCCGCCTCCAACTCCACCAACGCCAGCCAGCACGCCTCCTTCATTCATTCATTCATTCATGCGTTCGACGCCTTGGCGGCCAAAGAGGAGAACCAAACCAAACCAAACCAAACTGAACTGAACTGAACCGACAACGCTGCTCGAAATGTGCAGAAGTCGTTTGACGGGTTTTTTCTGTTTTTTTTTTATTTTATTTTTATTTTTTTTTTTTGGCCTGGCTCCCCCTTTCAATTTGGGCTCCAAGACGCGCTTTCGAGTGGCCCGAGCGTAATTTTGAACTTTATTTTTAACTCCGTTTCCTGAGAGACGCAGCGACGCAAAACAGAAACAGAAAACTGCACTGTACGTAAAAATTGGAGTATGCATGTCTGTGACGTAGAGAAGGAAGGGAAGGGAAGGGAAGGGAAGTGTATACACTATACGGTGCTAGTTGGTAATATGTTCGATGCCCACGCAGCACCTTTGGCTTCCCACGCCAAGTTTGAACGCAAAACCCATTTTGAATGCCGGGCACGTTTGGCCAGACTTGCGCACATCGTTTTGCTCAGTGTAAACGCTCCACTCACACAGAAAAGCACACACAAATACACACACACGCACACACTGATAAATTCCCATGATCGTAGAAAAACTAGTTTTCTTAACCAATTTTTATTGTGATTCGGAGTTTCGATTGTGTTTTTTTTTGTTTTTTTTTTTTAGTTTTCTGGCTTATTCGCCATTGTCACTGTTTGTTGGGCTTTTATGCATAATGTGTTGTTGTCTTTGTGGTGCCCACCTCCTGGCTGGGCCTGTGTCTGTGTCTGGGTCGCTCACCGTTGCCGTCGCAAGTTCGAAAGCTCCGTTCGTTCGATTGAGCGGAAATTCATTGAAAAAAAAAAACAAATCGAAAAAAAAAAACGAAAGACTTAGGCAACAAACTTGAACGTGACTGCGACGCCGGCAGAATCCCCAACTCCATGTGATTCATGACGCCCACATCAGCGTTGCTCATAATCAAAATTCAAGACAGAGTAAGAAAGAGCGCGAGGCAGATCAGTTGTGGCAGGGAGAGGGAGTGGGAGAGAGAGAGATAGAGAGACGAAAACCGCAGTGAAACAAATTAGAGGATTAGAGTGAGAGCCATTCTTTAATTTATGGTCTTTAATTGAAATGCGATTTGGCCAACCAAAAATAGAAGAATCAAATCTTAAGATCAATATCAGATCTTATAACTTGTTTTCTAATGTCCAGTTTGTTTAATCATTGCAGAAACGCGCCTCACATCAAAAGAGCTGCCAACCGCCAAGTGGCGTCGCGAACGTCGCCAACGAGCCGCCGCCGTCGAATATCAAGTCCACGATGCTGGCAGCGATAGGGAGCGTGAGCGGGAACGGGATCGCGAACCCGACTTGGACAGCCCCATTGACATGTCCGTGACGTCGAGCACGGTGAAGCATCAGCGCGCCTCGCCGCCTCCACCGTACCGTGAGCCACTGGGTGGAGCGGCTAGCAGCCATTGCTATGCGGCCAGTCGGCCCAGCGTTATCACGCAAGCGCCGCCAAAGAGGGAGCAGCCGGAGCATGTGCATCATCACCACCACTCGAACTCAAGTCGCGAGCATGACAATCGCAGTACGGGTAGGTTGCCAATTTTAATGTGCGCCTCAGAATCCGTTTCGGTTTGTGACATCGAAGAGCATTTTCGACGCTCCCTGGGACCGGACTATGCAGCGCTGTTGAAATCGCCAACATCCAGTTCGCCCACACCGTCGCCACAACCACATCCACAGCAGCAGCAGCAGCAGCAACCGTCACAGCCGGTGGTGGTGGCTAGCAGTGGAACACCCATGCAGCAGATCTCGCCGCAAGGCTATCGTCAGCATCAGCCTACAACTTACCAGCAGCAACATCACTCGCCGTTACCGTTGCCGCTGTCACTGCCCCTGTCCAAGCTGGGCTTGCCCATCGTGCACTCACCCACGTTGCACTCGGCACCGGTATCACCACAGCACGAACTGCCGCCGCCGCAGGAGGAGCCACTGTCCCTTACACCGCCGCCCGTTCGAGCAGCATCCGCATCCGCATCCGCATTGACAGCTTCCACACCACCGCCGCCGCAGCAGTTGTCGCATCCGTCGCCGTTGTCGGCGACAACGTCAGGCGCCAGCCTAATTTTAGATATGCCTGTAGCAAAGAAAGAGAGAGCCCTGGACACGCCTCATCATACACCGCCCAGATATAATACACCACCGCCCGCCTATGGCAGCGTGCTGGCACCGTCGACGCCAACGCCAACGCCGCCCACAATGCCAGCAATAATACGTGTGAAAGCTGAGCCGGGATTAGCCGCCGCATCATCGACGCATACGCCGCCCGCCTCGCCTACCTCATCCACAAACATTTCGATATTCACCAAGACTGAGGCCTCTGTGGACGATCACTTTGCCAAGGCACTGGGCGATACTTGGAAAAAGTTGCAGGGACAGGGAAAGGAATAGACAGATGGACAGACAGAGAAGAGAGATGCAAATGCGAGGACCAACTCAAAATGCTGTTCTGATTTCAAACTACACAATTGATGTTTAAAGATCTCAAATGATGACGATGTGAAAAATTCTTCAAATGCGAGTGTATTACAAGTTTCTTATTATGATTTTATTAATGAATATACATAGATATCGAAAAGCGTATACGTACATGTGACAAAATTGGTATTCTTAATGCATAATAGTTGCATAGATAGACTAATCCTTAATATATATATATATACATATGTAGATGTATATATTAAAATATGTGTCTATATATTTTTATATATTGATTTCATAATTCTAAATTGTGAACTTAATGTAAGCTTATGGTTATCCAAATGAATCCTATACAACTTAAAACTAACGAGTGACAAACAAACACACAGTACTCTCTAACATGCACTCTATTATTACTTAAGTAAAATCCTACAATAAACATTAAACATTAAAAGAAAACCATTTTTGAGTATTTGAGTATTTTATTTTTAAAAACCGATATCGGTAGCCCGCTTGTTTTGGCAATTCAAACTACGAGAGCAATTTGAAACGTTCTGGCAACACTGTGGCTTGTACATAACGACTTTACTGACTGAACTATCGTGTGCAACTATCGACTGCCAGTGTAACCACATTAAATGGTATGAATATAAATGCTTATGCAGCTGAGTTGCTAATAATAATAATAATTATTATTTATTACATGAGTAGCATTTATATTTACTTTAACTTGTAATTAATGCTAGGTTGAGTCCTTTTTTGCATTTTTAATTCAAAAATGCTCGCATCATTGTAAGCCCATATTGTGTACCTATCGATATCGATAACACAATTATTGGCTGCCAGTGTGTACGCGTATTCGGCGAGAACGTACCATTGCAAAACTAAACTTTCTGCATAAAACATAAAAAAACATTAAGCAAATTAAAAACATTACAATTAAGATATTCCATTAAAAGTTAAAATAGACGTACATGTGCATGCGTTGCGTTTAAAGTTACCAGTTCGTGTTTGTGTGTGTGTAAAAAGCCAAAAAAGACCGAAGGCGAACGAGGGGCGAAGACGAAGAGAAAATGTCACGCAAAGCAGCAGCGACAGAAAAAGAGTGAAGAAATTACATTTTGGGGGAAGGAAAAGCGCATGAAAACTCAACAATAACAATATTAAAAGACTCGCTCTGTGCGAAAAAAAGGCGCAATTCCAATTCCACTGACAATGCTTGCCCCTTCAAAACCAAAGAATTTGTATTGAATAGACATTGAGAGAGAGAATCGAAATCGAAAATAACGAGTTGTTGTTGCTGTTGTGCAGTTGTAACACAAGCAGGCTCAGACACCTGCAAACGCAAGGAGGAGCGATGAAAACAACTGAACTGATCCTGGGGAGGCGCCTAACCATCACCACTGTTCTCGTACAGTACTCGTACTCGTTCCTTAATTTGAATGTCGTCGTCGACGCCGTCGTCGTCGCTGGTGGGTTCTGAATTTGTACTCGGTTGCAACTGGAACTGGGATTGGGATTGGGACTGCGATAGCGTTAGTAGCGTTACTTGCAATCCTCCTCATTGGCACAATGCAAAGTTTGGACTCATCATGCCAAGAAGCAGATGTAAGTATTTCTTATTTGTATGGGATCGCAATGTAGAGAGAGCACAATTTTAAATTTTGTGGCACTTAAATTTTCTTTTACATATTCGCACAGCTATTCATAAATGACACGCTTAAGAAGCTAAAAGGCGACAACCCATTGAATGCGAGTGCTCAGGGCCTGACCCATGCCGTTGGCTCGGCCGTTCAACAGCAGTTTGTTTATCAGACGCAGACGCAGAGTTCACAGGCGTCGCCACAGCCACAACAGTCACTGGGTCAGCAGCAGCAGTCGTCGTACCATCAATTACATCCGGTGCTCCAGACCTCAGCATGCTCACCCACGCTTGCCATCAACAATAGCCAGCAACAGCAGGTACCAAGTGCTCCGGTTACGGTCAGCGTGCGATCGTATGTGGAGCCAAACTTGCTGCAGGCGATACCTCAAATACCTGCCCAACCGCCAATCTGCATATTCGATGATGACGAATCGCCGACAGAATTGGGTGCGGGTGTTGGCAACATTGTCATACTCACGGAACAGTCGCACCATGGCACAGGAACGGCGATTGCGATAGCTCCGTCGCCGTCATCGTGCTCCTCATCGACAACGACACTGTCAAATTTGAACTCGATCACGTCCCCATCGCCGATAGTTCCTGATCTGTTGTTGTCAACGCCACCGGGTGTTAATTCCAGCTTAAATAATAATAGTAATAGCACCGCCGTCACCAATTCACATATTTTCCAGCATCTGCAGCAGCATCAGCAGCTGCAGTCCCACAGCATCAGCAACAACAACAATAACAATAGCAAAAAAGCTGACAGGCGGCCAGCCTCAAGTGGCTCAAATGCGTCGTCGGGCAGCGGCAGCAGTCATCATCAAAACCAGCACCACCACCATCATCACCAGCAGCACCAGCCGCACCTCCAACAGTCCCAGCCGCACAACCACAATGTCCTCTCATCGCCCTTATCGTCGCCTAGCAAGCGACAGAAAAGCAGCAGCAGCAGTAGCAGCAATAACAACAACAACAACAAGGAGTGCAGTTCATCTAGTCGCAACACAGCTCCAACGTCCGCATCATCGCGTGCTGCCGCCGGAGCTGGCTCCAACAATACTATCAATGCCAGTAGCAATGCATCAACATCATCCACCTCCGCCTCCACATCCAGCTCCAGCAAGCGAGAAACGCCAACCAAGTTCTTTAATATACACGACAAAATCAAGGAGCTATATCTGCAATTGCTCAGCAACGATATGAATCACTTCACGGAAACCGGGGTAAGATTGCAAGCAATTTAATATTGTTTACGTATAAATAAATAAATAAACAAAATTGTTTATGAATTGCAGTTAAAGCAGCGGAGTCGCTCTTTTATACTGGAACGACTTGTGGAATGCGAACGATTGAACACCATTGTTGTCAACCTGTATCCTGGCAATAAGGGCTACTCCCTGGCCCTGCACTATGACGAGCAAGCAATGCTTAATCCACACACAAACGAATGGATTATCGCGGACAGCACCCACCATCTGCACGGCAGCGAGAATGCGATCGACAAGAGCACCACCACCGGTCGGAGCAAAACGCAAAGCGCCGACAGCGACGCTAGTAACCCGTTCCGCACAAAGGCGAGACTGACCGAAAACAACGATGCCATCGGCGGAGATTCGGCGTCTGCGCCAGCATCATCGGGATATGGCCTGGTTGAGGTGCTGCGCTGGCCGTATGAGAACGATTTGCTGTTGCAGTGCATCGATCGAGAACTGCTGCCCGAGTTCCTCATGGATCTGCTGAGCGCGGACACCGTCAGCCTGAGCTCACCACAAGATGGCAGCGAGGGGTCGCGGGTGTATGCCAAGCCCAGCGTCTTTTATGCTGGCTGTGTAATTGCGCAGATACGCGATTTCCGCCAGACGTTTGCCACCTCAACAAATATCTGTGATATGAAGCACATCCTGCTGCGACCGAGCAACGCAACGCTTTTCGCGGACGTTCAGCAGCTGGGCAGCTCTCTGGGATGGGCGGGCGCGACGCCCGAGGATCGACTGACCCTCGAGAGTCAACTGGTGCTGGCGACGGCGGAGCCATTGTGCCTGGAGCCAGATCCAAGCATTGGCCGGCAGTCAATCAATGCGCAGCACGAACGCCAACGCTTCAACTCGCACGAAATGCGCCGCCAAATGAAGAAGTTCACCCAGGTGGCGATCAATCGCAAGCGTAAGCTCGATCAGTTCACGCATCATCAGGGCCTCGAGCTGTGCGACTATCTGACGCGTCTGCGCCAGCGGCCGCGCACAAGTAGCAGCAATCAGGCGAACGCCACACCCGCGACGGCGCCCAGCAATAATCCGTTGGTGGGCGCCATGCTCTCTTCGTTCACGTCAAAGGTGCCGCGACGACCGCACGAGGTTATCCGACCCATAAGACCGCCCACTCTCGACTATCCGGCGAATCTGAAGGTACCCGAGCACGTGATCAGCGTGGAGAAATATGCCAAGACTTTTGAGCCACTCAGTGAGTTTAGCGATGCGTGCAAGGAGGCCTGCCAGCCAAAATGTCGCCACAACTTTCAGCCGCAACTCATCGAGGAATATGTTTTGGAGACGGAACGCGAGGCGAGCGAGGGGCGGCGTGCTCTTTATCACATCAAGCTGTCAATCTACCAGCGTCCCTCCGATGCCGAATATTTGGGTGAACTCTATGTGGATCGCGACTATCGCGAGGGCGAGCGCAACGGGGAGTCGTGTCGCTTTGCGCTGGGCACCCGGGTCCATGCGAATCGCTATATTCAGCAATTCCGCGAGATATTCACTGAGGAGGGACGCAAGGCTGTTAAAATTACGCATCTGAGACCTGGACATTTGCCAATTGTTACCCACACTGGACTAACCAATGAGCAGCGATTGTTATTGCAGCAACAGCAGCAGCAGCAACAACAGCAACAACAACAGCAGCAACAACAGCAGCAACAACAGCAGCAACAGCAGCAGCAGCAACAACAGCAGCAACAGCAGCAGCAACAACAGCAGCAGCAACAGCAACGACAAGTCCAGTTTACTCAACAACAGCAGCAGCAGCAGCAGCAGCAACAACAGTTACCTGCCACAGTGCATCATGTGGCGCAAACGCATCCGAACGTCACTTTATCCCGTCAACCAATTATCGCCAAGGCGGCCAACAACACGATTAGCATGCAGCAAACGTTTCGCCAGCAACAACCACTTGCTACCACTCAATTTAACGTTGATGGTGCACTTCAAATCCAGCAGCAACAACAACAACAGCAGCATCAACAGACGCAGGTTGTCAGTGGCAATAGCAACGTGGTGCAGCAGCAGGCGCCGCAGCAACAACAGCATCAGCACATACATCTGCTTACCACCAGCGGCAATGCAACAAGTACCGCCGCACATCAGATGAGTCTGGGTAACGGATCACTCGTACTGCTGCAACAACAGCCGCAACAACAACAACAACAACAGCAGCAGCAGCAACAACAGTTGACCACAACCCTACAGCACTCGGGCATAACTATACAGCCAGCCAACTTGCAGCAGCAGCAGCAGCAAAAAGCAGCAACAGCTCAGTTGAACACGGCCATAGGTGCCAACTCCGCACTGCGCGCCCAGCTCAACTCCAATGTGCCAATTCTCGTATGTATAATACAGTTATCAATATTGCTAAAGGCAAAAAGTTGTTTACCTGATTAATCCATATTTGTAATCAATCTATTTTGGCTTTAAGCTACCTCCTACGAATCCTCCCAATTTGTAATTGGCATTCAATTTTTATTATATTCAAATTATTGAAATTCCCAAGTATTGTAGACAATAGAGAATCTGACTGGTGGACAAATTAGCCTAACATACATCATCGTATTTACTTATCCTTATGATTTATGTAGTCAGAAACACACTTGTTTACTCTGAGCAACATTTTAGTGCAAGAAAATATTCATAATGTTCATAAATTGGACAAGGCTAGTCCAAGTCCAAGGCTAATCCCCAAATCAATCAGTCAGGTTTTATCTTATAATTTATCTGGATATATTAGTTTTAAATGACAAAAACTAATTTCTATTCCTTTGCGCACAGCAATCGCAACTGAAGGCAACTCAGATTGTTACCACACAACATCAATTGCTGCAAAAACAACAACAACAGCAGCAGCAGCAGCAACAACAACAGCAGCAGCAATTAAGTGCATCAAATAACAATAACATCAACAGCAACAATAACAACAACACGGCCATGCATCCAAATCCTGCGATCAATGCTATAGTCACCAGTATCATGAACTCTGCCAACCAGTACCAGCAGCAGCAACAACATCAGCATCAGCAACAACAACAACAACAGCAGCACTGTGAGTCACATATTCATGTTTAAAAAATAATAAATTTCATTGCCTACCTTTACATATTTTATCGTTTAATATATTTACAGCAGGCAGCACACCCACCAGCAACAACAACAACTCGACAGCAACCATCAATATTGTCAGCAACAACAGCGGGAACAACGCCACGACAACAACTCTGAAAAATTCTAGCAATGCTTCGATTCTGAACCTGCTTAATAGTGCGCCCGCAGCCATGACGAGCACACCAGTCGCCAGTGGCACTTTTACCACCTCAGCCAGTGGTCAGCAACAAACGTTGACATTAGTGCAACATCAGCAGCAGCCGCAGCAGCAACAACAACAACCACAGCCGCAGCAGCAACAGCAACAACAGCAGCAGCAACAATCGGCGCCGACAAATGTCGATGCAGCTACAACCACCTACGTGCAAACGACTCGTGGAACTCCGACGCTGGTGCAACGCAAACAGTCGTCCAACGAGGTGCTGCAGAGTTTGCTTAATCGCAAAATTAACTTGGTTGGCACAAGTGGAGCCACCACATTTCGCACCAACTCGGCGGGCAACCTCATTGCCGTCAATCTGAATCAGCCACAGGGTCAAGCTCAACAGCAGGCAGTCGATGTTAGTCATGCGGTGCGCGTATCAATGTCAGCGCTTGCCTCGCAGCTGGCATCGCCACCGGCCGTCATGACGAATCCCCCCACTGGTTATGGCACCTATACGGTCAGCACGGGCGGAGTCTGCAGCAGCCTCAAAATACTCAATACGGGCCAACAGCAGCAACAGCAGCAGCAACAACAACAACAGCAGCAACGTCTACTGAGCTCATTGCGCAGGGATAGCACAACTGGCCCGCCAAATGCCATTGTTGTCGGAATGGCGGCGCCGTCGCCTGGTAGCGATTCTAATGCATCGAATGCTAGTGGATTTGCGGTGCCCACCAACCTGTCATCTGCCTCTGGCAGTGGGGCGCTTAGTGCACTGCTTACCAATGCTGCCACACCCTCGCCGTCCGGTTCAGATCACTCGCAGTCGTCGCAAACGCACCAGAATCAGGTGCTGCTCGATCGGCTCAGCAATGTGACATCGAATGTGTCCGCCGTGTCATCCGTAGCCATGCCGCACATGTCGCCGCAACAAGTGGGCTCAGTGCAGCAGCAACAGCAGCAGCAGTATATTACCAAAACACTGGTGCACTCGCCCGCCACATCATCCATACACTCGCCCATGTCTAGTCCACACCCGCAGCCGTCAGCGTCGCCACAGCAGCAGCAACAGCAGCAGCAAACTGCCACACTAAATCTGCAGGGCATCAATTTGTCACAGCTCCAGGGCGCCATGGCAAACTTTGCTGGTTTGCAGAATGTACAGGTACAGATTCCCGGCTTCACGCAGCCCATTTCGCTGCAGTTCTCCAACAATGGCTTGCAAGCGACGTCAGTCCAGTTGCAGCAACAACAGCAGCAGCAGCAGCAACCACAACAGCAGCAGCAGCAGCAGCAACAGGCAAACACAAGTAATGCCACAGCGAGTGGAGCTTTGACGCAAGCGCAGACGCAACAGCGCAGCGTGTTAGTCTCTGTGCCCGTATCGCAGCAACAGCAGCTGCCACACACCATCACATTGCAGACGACACAAACGTCGCCCCAGCAGCAACAGCAGCAGCAGCAGCAACAACATCAGCATGCCCCGCCGACTGGTACCATTGTTAACCTGCCCTCAGGGATGTCCGGTACGCAGGCGGTGGTTATTACAAATAATGCAGCTGCCAGCTCGGGTGGCAGCGTCGTAGGCGGCGGCAATGCCAGCGGCGCAGGAACGACAACGACTATGCTCACGCTGCCCATTGGTGAGTGATCCAAGTAGCAACTAAATATGCGTGCTGCACTCTTCGACTCTCGCTTGAGAGCACCACAAAGACGTGTTGGCGCCGCGGCAGAGCGGCTTGTTTTTAATACTTGTTACGATTTTAATTTATATACTACACACAAATACAATTATGTATTTATATATACGTATAGATATATATTATATATTTACCTATTTTATTGAACATGCTTAATTTTGTTCTTTTCTGTTTCTGTTTTCTATTTTCTATTTTTGTTTCGTTTCTTGTTTACACAAACCCGTTAACAACTCGTTTCGATACACTCATGCAACTAAACTGTTTATTATTTGTTTTTGTGTTTTAACCCACGCCATCAGTTTGATACATTCACCGCCTAACTGACCCTTAGTTGGGGCCATCGGTGGCAATTAGATAGCGTCTCTCTGACCAACAGATTCATTGTAACCTAAAACAACAACCAAAAAAAACTCCCCGCACACCCGTTCTGCTTTCTGTTTACAGCTCAACTAGTCGGTGCCGGAGTACAGAAACTAAATCCTCAAACTATACGTACCTCAAGCGGTGGTGGTGTAGGTGTTGTCACAACAGCAGCCACCGGTGGCATCCAGCCTCGTCCGCGCAGCGTGCAGGTTGTGGGCACCAAGCAGCTGACCAGCAGCCGACAGCTGCTCGCCACGCAACGTCAGATTGGCGGCTCAACGTTGAAGATCGCGTCAGCGACCGTTAATGGTAGATTAAAAAATCCTTTATTCCGTACTAAATAACTTATCTAAACAAACTTATTTTCTTGCCCGATGCAGCCAATGCCGTCACTAACAGTGCCAACCTCAGTGCTGGGCCCATTTTGATGTCTGGACAGAAGGTGCAACTGAAGACCGTCAAGGCGCCAACGCAGCAGCAACCCCAACAACAGCAGCAGCAGCAACATCGAATACTCAACCAGAGCACTGTAACGTCCGGCTCCCAGGCGCTGCCCAGTCCAAGCCAGGTGGCACACCCACAGCTACAGCATATTCAAATCGCTGGCCGTGCTGTTCCGGCAAATGCAAGTGTCATGAATCAACGCACCCTGACGGCGCTGGCGGTGGCGAAACAGCAACAACAACAGGCAGCGGTTAATCGACGGCGCTCCACCACCGATGCAACCAAGTAATGGCTCTCTCACACACAGTACGTTGAGTGAAATGTGAGATAAGCTTCTCCAGGAATACTGTTTGCAACGGGCGCAGTACTTGCTAATATTGCAGTCATAGCGATCTATTAATTTTTGTTAATTGAGGAGAGGAGACAAGTAATAAGGCTACGCGTTGTGTATTTGCATGATATTATAGTTTATGTTTACAACTTATTAAATAGCACTACTAGCATACATTGTATACCCATATATCTGCATATATATCTTTTGATGTGTATAATCGTAAGTGTAAATTATGTGGGCTTATGGAGTGAGTGCTCAAGCCGTATGAGATCAACATAACAGCTCATTTAATAACGCAAACCTCTAGTGAGTTCGTTGAATTGGCATCAGTTTGGCCGGAGTTGAGGATGCCAATTTGGCGACAATTTAGGTGAAGCCGATGGCGACTGCAATTGTCTGTGTCCCTTGCAAAAACTACTGCTAAACTACAAAACGAATTAAGTGTAAAGCTCTTATTAATATTTATCTAATTGTACATATAAATTGTTTCATATTTACGTGCGCCGAAAAGCCATTTAAAAAAAGAAAAAACAAAGAAAAAAAAAACAAAAAAAAAAGTCAAAAACAAAACAATGTCTTATCAGTTTGGCTCTCCCAACTCCAATTTGTTACAACGTAAGACTAGCTATGTAAGCGTGCGTGCTAACTTTAAGCTTAAGCAGTAAGCCGGAAAGGCCCTCTAATACAAATGGAAATAAAACAGAAAAACAAAACAAAACAAAGCAATAATAAGGAAAAAAAGAAAACAAATTGTAAAATTGTAATTGATTGTAAAACAGAAATAGGGCTAACTATTACGATTTGGATTAGTTACGAAGGTATGAACAGGTGTAATGGTTCATATAAATATAATAAATATACATATTCATATTGTACTATTATAAATATTATTATTGTAATTCTAATTATTATTGCTAATTATTTAAATGCTTAACCTAATTTTATTAAAATAAAAAAAAAACAATTTTAGTTTGTATTGAAAACAACCAACAAAAAACAAATTTAGTACTCGTACTTCCTATGGCAATTTACAAAAAAGAAAAGCAAAAAGAGAATGAAAAACGGAAAAGCAAAAGTAAAAAAATATGTGTACAATTTATTTGTAATAGCGCAATGTAAATCGAAAGGAGACGAAAGAAAAGCGACCGAAATTAACCATCATTTAGATACACACATACACATAGGTAACTAAGTAGTTTCGAGCTGAAAATTATCGCTAAATATATATATATATACATATATATTATATTACAAACATTTTTTTTGAACCAAGACCATCTTTGTAGCATGAAATTATTTATTTAAGTATTTTTTAATTTTGTTACAACTTTTGCTGTAATTGTAATTGTTCGGCAAAGTTAGCTTTTCTGTACAACAAAATTGCCTATTTAATACAAATACCCTAACAAATAATTTAAAAACAAAAAACAAAAACAAACACAGAGATACCCAACTATACACACACATACACTCAAAAGTAATTTACTCAATGTTATAATAAATGTGATTTAAGAAAGAAAACATGGTACTACCTAAAAAAAATTATAAATGTTACGATAATACCAGGTAGTCAAGGCAGAAAATGTGCACCAGTCCGTTTTCTGGAGCTACTCCAGAGCAAAAGTGAAAAGAAAAGAAAATTAAAAAATTTAAATTTAAATATAATTACATGAAAGTAATGCGGAGCAATCTAAAGAAGCATAAGATATTAAAATACCTATTAATATAAATGTAACTTCAATTCAATAACTGCTTATCTAAATACCTGACGTAGAATCTTTTCATTTAAAACATAAAACCAATAATGTTTCAAGACAAAACGATAATTACTTTCGAGAGAACTGAAATTAGGCGCTGACAAAAGTGTCACTCATGGATGGGTTAGCAAGCAAAGGCGGCATCTAAGAAAGACTTATAATAAATCAATAATAAAACAGTCTTGTTGTGTGAATGTACAAAAGCAGTGTGTTTATTTCAATGCAGGCGCTGCATATTGCACCAGTTTGATTCGTATTCGTAATCGGATATAACACATCCGAGATATTATTTATTGCATATATTAATAAAAACATATTGTTTACTTATAACAGCTATTCGATATCACGGAAAAGCAATAAGTTTGCATAGAATCGGAGGCCCTCAACGGATTCATCGCGGCAAACTTTTCCCAATCGCTCAGCGACCAAAAGTCGCTCCTTGGCTAGTAATAGTGATATGCCCAGTTGCTTGGCAAGCTCCTCCACGGCCAGGGACTCGGCCTCACGAACTTTCTCCGATGTGTCAATGGCAATTAGTTCATCGTCTTGGGATTCCAGCTGCAAAACCATGGCACCGCTTGGAAATCGACGAAGTTTTATGGGACCACTGAGCTGCTCGCAAGCGTGGAGTAAATCCTCTGGCGAGAGTAGTTCCATGCCGCGAGCACGATTTACGCGACAATATACATCAGCCAGTGACATCATACCACCGTGTTCCTAATCAACATCAATTTAGAAAGTAATTAAAGCAAGTTGGATAAGACATAGAGATATGGATACACTTACGTCAATGGGATCGAGTAGCATTTCACAGATTTGCTGAGCCAAACTATTGAAGTACGCCGTATTGCTTGTAAAATTGTCGCGCGTCACCGGATCATCAATACCCAAGCTGAGCAGATAGGATTTGAAGCGCACTGTTTCGTCATCGGATATATCACCTTTTTGCTCACGTATTTTGTTGCTAATATTCTTGGACAGACCAACCATATCCTTTGCCATGGCCATGAGAACACTCAAATCCTGAAAAGCAAGTGCTATGTTTTCGTCCGTCGCCTTGGCCTTTGCTTCGAGATTACGTTCTATGCCGCCAATACCCGTTCGCTTCTGAATCCTCGCGAGCCTATCGCTAACATTGGCCACAGACTCGGTTTCTCTCACTATCGTCTCACTTGCAAATGAGATTTCCCAGACGCGTGCGTTCAAAGTCTCTCGCAAGGCGCTATGAAACTCCACGCTTAGTCCGTTTTTGCCTGAAAGCTTTATGTGAGCAGCTCGACTTGTGTCCATTGGTCCAGGAGCTTTATCTGGATTGGGAGGTCGCAGATGCATTATAATACGCGTTTTGCGTCCAAAGAAATTGGAAGCTGTTGTTTCCTCACTGAGTGAGACCACATAGCTAAGTGGCAGGCAAAGAGTGACGGCAGCTCGTGCTATCTCCCCTGGCCTGCCCCAGAATAGCCTGTGTGTGGTGAGCACCACTTCCCCGTCCTCGAAATCAGTCTGTAATAAATGCGCACAAGGACATTGTGGTAAAATCCAACTGGTGCAAAATGTGATTCGATTTTAACTACCTTTTGATCGCCATCGTAGATTTTGACGTTCCGGTCGCGGCTTACAAATGTCTCGCTTTCAACTAAACGAGCCTCCTGGTAGGCAAAGCGATTCATTGCTTAATATCCTAATTAATAAACTTCTATATTTGTTTTGATTTTCAACACTGTTGAGTACCGCTTATGTGCGTGAACAATACAGGCATGTTCACTCTTCTTGCTCATCAGTTGTGAAATAGTTTACCAGCACTAATTTCCAGTGTATGCATACAATGTGCATATATGACAATGCCAGGAGCAAAATAGAAATTTCAAATTGGCGCCATTGCATTTTGAAAAACTATTAAAAAGGAATTTCAACATAAACTAGTTAAATACAATTTATGTTTCTGTAGTATACAATTTAAATCTAACTTCTAGTGTGGATACACATAAAATAATATCTTAATCTAGCATGCACTATCGATAGCTAATAATTGGAAATATCGATAACATCAGAGGTGTTATCATGTGCCTCCAATAGCAGAAATTTTCATTTGTTGCTATTTTATGTTGTTTTTGTGCTTATTTTTGTGGTAATATTCAGACAAGATTTACAATTTGGAGATTCCAATGTAAAATGTGTCATCTTTCCATTGAATAACTAATTTAATAATGCAGCAAGGCGTAAACTGAAAATTTTACGTTCACATCGATCACCGGATACGGATTACTGTAAAGCTTCGACCACGAAATTTTATGTATCATGATGGCGACAGCCACAGCACCTTCAACCGAGGCGAGCAAAATGCTCGAGGCTGCATTGCAGCAGATGGACGGAATTATATCGAATTCAACAACAGCAACAGTTGGTCAACAGCAAACCCAAGCCCAGATTCAGCCAGGATCGGCAACCACAGCTTCGCTGACTAGCTTTTGCGAGCGTAACTTAATATCTGCCACAAATGTGTTATCAACAGCTAAAACATTGGCGCTGGCTCTGCAACAAGTGAGTCAGAAGCATAGTTTATACATTATCATGCATTATATTCTCACTCAATCTATTTATGTAGGTTGGTTTGGCAGCGCCCGCTCCCGACCCCGTAACCGCATCAATAATTAGCGATTGGCTGGAGACGCACATACCGCGTCAGGACTCCGATGAACGCATGCGACGCTTGCAGCGTGACAAGGAAGGATTGGCCCTGCAATATCAAATGCTGGCGGAACGTGTTTCCGAGCAAGCGGACAGGATCATTGAGCTGGAGGGTATGCTAACGGAAAAATCCCAGCAGCTCTGCAGCAAGGAGGATCAGCTGCAGCGACAAATGATTTCACGATCCGCGCTGGAGACACAAAAATTGGAATTGATGAGTGCCTTAAGTGAGCTGAAGCTGCATCGCACCGCGCTAGAGTGCGAAAATGACCAGCACATCGGTGAGGGCAGCGGTTGGGGTGACGGGAGCAGCATGCCGTACGGCAGCATGGGCAACATAAACCAAAAAAACTACACAACTGACGGTGGCGCAATGGCACCAAAAACTCCACCCTCAGCTTTGCGTCACCAGATTAAACCACAATTTCACAGCTTGCCCAGGTCCCATGGCGGTGCAAGCAAGCAGGCGCAGCGCCTGCAGGCTAACAACAATAACAATAATCACACTCTCGACGTGAATGCAAACAGTAGTGGGAAACAACGTAATGTGGCATTCGCAGCTAACGAACAGATTGTAATTGGCAATAGTGTGCAGAACGATAGTTCCTTCTCCACGGAGAACGACATGGAAAAATACTCTATTTTTAGATCCCAATTGCAATCGACGCCCTCGCCAAAGTTGCGCGAGCGTTCTGCGCGCGGATTGCGCAACATTTTAGGCAAACTACGCCGCAGCAACAGCAGCAACTGTGAACTGACTGCATTGGAGCAAGCTGAACCTGAGGAGTTTCGTCGCGGTGGGGCGCGTGCAACTGCAGGTGGCCGCATCGAATGGAGCGCACAGTCTCCAATGTTCACTGATGCCGATAAGCATTACAGCACCTGGAACCCACAGGAGGTGTGCAACTGGTTGGCGCATCTAGGTTTAGGCTATTATCAGGATAACTGTAGGTGAGTATGCCTGAAATATATTTTCTTTTGTGATGTTAAAAAATCCACGAACTATATTATGGTTCAACAATATTTACCTATAGATTTTTAAATAATCTATACTTTCTAATTGTTATTTACAGGAAATGGCTGAAATCAGATCCAAAAGTATGCTTCTTTACCGCTTCGCCGGTCGACATCGAACGTGAACTGCATCTGAAGTCAACACTGCATAGAAAGAAAATTATACTGGCCATTGACGATGTTACGCAGAAGGAGTCTGATGAGCTGACGCTGAAGGCTTCCTGGTTAGATGTGGGCTGGGTGCTGCGTTGGCTCGATGACATTGGTCTGCCGCAGTATAAGGATCACTTTCTACAGGCCAAAGTCGATGGTCGCATGCTGCACCGTTTAACATTGGAGGATCTATCGCAATTGCATGTCAGCTCTTGCTTGCATATCGCATCACTGCGTTGTGGTATTCTTTGCATGCGAAACATTCGCTGGGAAGCCGATCGTCTGATCCGGCGCTCAACCAAGTTGAGTGAACAGAACGACGATGCTGTCAGTTCCGATAAGGAGAGCGTAGATCTGTGGACGGCCCACCGTGTCATGGAGTGGCTAAAGACCATAGATTTATCAGAGTATGCGCCAAATCTACGTGGTGCTGGAGTCCATGGCGCACTGATGATCTATGAGCCGCGTTTCAATGCCGATTTGTTGGCCGATTTACTGTCCATACCGCCGAGTAAATCCTTGCTTCGTCGCCATTTGGCGATGCATTTTAAGGAATTAGTGGGACGAACAATTATACATGGTAAACGAGATGCCGAAGCAGCTCCTGGCTATCTGCCACTGACGATCACTGCCAAATTGAAGCCACCGAAACGCTCTCAATTTACACTCAAACGTCGTAAGAGCACAAAGGGGCAAACTGATGTCGATTGGTTGGATTTTGTTTGTCCAATGAATGCCGTTGTGCCAGCTCTGTCAATAACAGAGGGGTCTAAGGATCACGACGGTTCGTTGAGCTCCAACTAAACGGTGCGAACTGTAACGCATATAATACTACGCGTAGGATTCTTATAATTATTGTTAATTTAGTTTTAAGTACACGAAGAAACTGATGAACTAACGAATTAAGCAACAACCAAACAAACCGACTTACAGACGCCGAACTGTATTTGCAAGAATTTAACTTGGCGACATGTGGCACGTGGCATGCGATGCCAAATTTGAAGTAATTTTTTTTTTGTTTCGATTTATCGAACATTTATCAAATACGTATTAACCATGCAGGCAGCTAACTGCACAAACTACTAAAACATACCTTTCTGAAATTTGCACTTTTTTGATATAAACATACATGTGTACTATTATTAATATTATTAAATTAACTAACAATAAGACGACTTGACCCATTAACGTCTTCCAAAGTATGCTTAATGATGGAAAACTGAAGTATTTGAAAGAGCATATTACCGAACTGGAAAACAACAAGCCAAAGTCTGGCATGACGCACAATAACTGAGTTTATACATATTTTTACTAACACTGAATTGTACGTATTAGCCCAATATTTAACAAATATATAACGCCTTATACATTTTGTACCGAAAATTCATTTCTTCCAATTTAAAAACATATATATATTTTTGTTAGATATTTAGTTTATTGTTAACAATAACATGATTACAATTCTATAATTGCTGAACGACTAGAGGCACGGCTATCAGCTATAAAAAAAAACAGCCAGCTTGGACGGAATCAACATATTTAGATGATTGCTGTCTTGTCAAAGCTTGTTCGCTTTCCTTGACCAATCCTTTCTTAAATCTATCAATCTTTGGCAGTGCTTTCGGAGTAAACATAGTAAAGCTCGTGATTTGGCCGATCCTAGGTGCTGGCCTGGTTCGCTGCAGTCGACACTGTGCCCAAATTCTCAACACCCAAGCCAATTTGCCCGGCCAGTATATTCTCAAGGACGCTGTGCTGGCTGCGAGCATCGCTATTTTTGACCTGATGCTTGCAAAGATCACTCTCCGGTATGTGATCCTTCCAGTTGCGGAACAGATAGCGCGTAAACTTCTTCAACTGCCTGAACTTACAGTAGGTGGCACCCTCGGCTGATTGCAGTTGCTGTGTCTGGATCAGAAATCCCTTTTCCTTAAATGTCTTTTCTAGTTTTTCCCGCTGCTTTGAGCGTCGGGACGATCGTCGCTTTACAGCAGCCACCGTCACGGGTCTGGGGCTCTCCATTGACCGATGCTGATCGATGGCATCCATTCGTTTGTGGCAATCTTCTGGTGGATGCATGGGGCTATGAGAGTTCGAGTAACTAGACGGACTTTGGGGTGCGACTGGCACTAGGCTGCTGGATAAGAGCAGAGACGATGTCGGTGATTCGGATGGTATGTGCAGCAGTTCCAGGCTGAGATCAGTCGAGGGTGGTGGTATATCTATATAGAGTTTGTCATTGCTGCCATTAGATGGGTTTAGCGGTTGGTGCAGTTGTTGCTGTTGTTGTTGCTGCTCCCTCGAGATAAACTCATAGCCACGCATTGTTCTGTCACCGGTGCCATTATAATAACGATAGTTGCCCTCCGCATCCACCGACAACATCTTCTTTTCCTGTAGCGTAGGCTTTGCACCGCCCGTAAACTTAAACTTGCAAATGCTGACCTCAGTGGATGGACTGGAGCTGTGATCCGCCTGCATTGGTGGTATGAAGATTGCAGAGCGTTTACGCTTTCGCATCGTAGTGACAGTCTCTATCGATTGCTCCAGTGGCTCACGTTTGTCCGCTGTGCTGCTGCTGCTGGTGGTGGTGGTGGTGGCGGTGTTGGTGGTGGCAAAGAAGCCATTTGGTATGGGTATCTTTAGGGCTAGCTGGTTGTCTTTTTCGATTGTTTCCAAGGGCACACCCAAGCGGCAATTTTCCATTAATTGCTGGTAATACAAGCCTACAGGTTGTAACAGCAACTTTGCAGAAATCCTGGGCTTTTCCTCTACTGATAATTTCAAAGCTGGCGACCCAACAGAAATGTGCTCCACGATCAGCGGCGTCACTCGATGTGAGGAGCTTCCACATTCCGTCGTTGATGTGGTTGCATTAGTTACCGTTGACGGCTTGTCACTATCGCCACTAGAGATTGAATAGCGATCGCTGGACCGGTCCCTCAGGCAGAGATTTAGAGGCTCCTCTGACGGGATGGTGGACGCTCTGCTGGACACAGCTCGCTGTGTGGGCATCGGTGCAGTTACTGCAGTTGCTGCAGGCGAACGCTTCGATTCAACGACTGGGTAATGCTCCGCTGCTGGTATAATTGTGCCATAGTTTTTGTAGATCAAATGACAAATGTCCGCCTTTTTTGGTTTGCGACCCCGTCGCGGCTTGTAGTTGTCCAGTGTAATCTCGCCCATATATGGCAGATCGGCATATTTGATTGCGTTGCGCTTGGAGCTGGACACTGGCTCAGCCACTGGCTCTAGTGGCGTTATTGCAGCTGTTACGGGCTCCGCTCTCGTCGGTTGAGGTCCTTTACCGGATTCATGCGCCTGCTGCTGACGCTCTGCGCTGCGTTGAATCTCTGCGATTGTTCTCAGCCAGCTGCGCACATTCTCGTGCGACTGGCTCTGAGGTGGGGGCGTTGCCTTTACAGGGGGCACAGACGGGACTGTTCGTGCGCTGGACAGGTGGCGTCTCTGGGTCGCCTCATAGTGAGCAGCATATTCTGCCGGCAGGGCCTGGTGATGGAAACGCAATTTGATCGCTCCCGTTGGGGTTGAGCGCTTTTTCGATTTGCTCTGACGAGACACTCGTTGTTGTGTTGGTGGTGTTGTGCTCAACTCCTGCACCTGGGGCTGTCTCTGCATTTTGCGTGCATTCATCAAATTGGCTTTTAGTTGTTGCTTGGTAAGCGTGCTACATGCTCCATTCTGCACGGTATGCTCCTCCTCCAGGGTCTTGCGAGCCAGCAGCGTCTTGAACGGATAATCCTGATCTTCATCGTGGGGGTCATTGCTGGCGCCATGCGAGATCAGTGGATCGTCCGAGCCCTGCAGCAACAGCTTGTTGCTGTTCAAATCCAGTCGCATATGATCATTCACTGGCGTCACCGGCCAGCCGCGATCCGGATCCAGTTTGATGCATGGCAGCAAACTGTGCGAAAGATGTTGTTGTTGTTCGAGCTTATTGGCTGTTGTGCTCGAACATATGTGCACTTTGTTGATGTTGTTGTTGGTGTTGTGGTTGTTGCTGCTTATGTTAATGTTGTTGAAGGCCATAACCTCTTCCCGTGTGAGATCCTCCATGTTTTACTCTACAGAGGGATGAAATATGTATGAGATTAGTTGATTAAATTCATTCATGAATGCAATCTGTGCCATATATGGCATAATTGCAACTTTATTTATTCTTATGACCCACACACACGCGCACACACATACACACACACACAACATATATAATTCTCTTTTGCTGCTTTGAAACACACGCCGGCAGAAGAAGTCTCCGTCGCCGCTAGCTGATCGTATCCGTATCCGTCCTCTATCGGCGGTGGCGGTGGCAACACGGGAATTCTATTTAAATGCTCTGCGAACTGGCAAGTGTTGTATCTCATCTATACACAGAAGCAGCCACTCACACACTCACACACACACGCACACACACTCATGCATACACACACAGAGCAGAGAACGCATACCGCTCGAAAACTGAAATTTTGTTTTTGTGCATGAAATTCGATTCCCTTGAGCGAAAGTATGCCCATAAAAGGCTTAAAGCACGCAGATATTTTCAGATGCGGTTCTTTTGAATTAGTCAGATTTTAGCTCTTTTGAATTAGTCATGATAAGAATAATTTTTGCCCTACTCATAATTGAGTGTGCTTTCTGTATCTGTATCTTTTTCTTTTTACCTGTTAAGTTTTGTTACTTTTGAAAGTGGGTATGACGGTATTTTTGGTATTTTTGAGTCAGGTACTGTCCGGCCTAATTGTTAACCGCAACGTGCAGATAGCCACGTTGTTTCTTGCACTCGATTCACGCGTCTATCAAACTGGATCGCAGCAGCACCGCCACCGCGCGCGAATACATCGTGTTGACATCCAAAACTCAACTAGTTGCGGGAAAGTCACGAAAAGCATCTTTTTTTGAAAATATGCTCCTTAGATGGATCGCAGCCGGGAGACGCAGACGCACACGGGCTGCGGGGTGAGGATGCGGACGCGGAGAGCGAACCAAAGCAAAGCAAAGCAAACCAAAGCACGCCCCGCACACAATAGAAAAAAAAATAGCACGGACGTGAACGGCTGCTGAGCAAAGCCAAATGAAAATCAAATCAAATTCCTCTGCTCTGCTCCGCTCTTCGGATTCGTATTCATCGAGCAGCGTTGTGCGTCGTCGTGCCTCTATTTAACGCCAAAGACGAAGATATTTCGTGAATTCATTTTTAGAAATATTCAACTTGTTGCCTCTGCGCTGCTTTGCGGCCATAAACCAAGATGGCAACCAACCCAACCCCCAACCCTCGAACAACGCAACGTAACGGAAAAACAACAAACAACTAATTGCACTGCAAATATCCTGACGACACAATACACTGTTCTTATGGTAATTACAGACAAAATATTTTTTAAAGGCTAACAAGGATATTCTGGATATTTAAGTAAACTTCTCAGTAACACAAGTGTCAAGAATCCTAATCAACTTCTCTGATGCGGTTATATTTCAAAATGGGAATTTACCAAAAAAAAACATGCGTAAACCCAATATACCTCATTTAAAATTTAAGAACAGTGTGTTAACACGGCAGAAAAATAGAAAAATTCGAAAATTTGTTGTTGCTTTAACTAGACTATTTCATTCATGAACATTTTGTTTTTGTTTTGTTGGTCTACATATCATTAGAGGCAAATAAGTAATGGTTTTTTATCAGCATATTTGGATTTAATAGTTATTCTGTAAAAGGATCCCTAAAAATATGTGCAAAGTGAATTAATAACTATTTAATGTTAATTATTCGAATATGCATATGTGCATAAAAAAAATATATAAAAGTAAAAGTGCGAAATATTCACAATAAGTGCAAATCATGTAGGGCATTATTTATTCGATCATTTGCAGTTAAAGTGAGACCAAGAGAAAGGTCCTAAGTAAGATGATCAGCAGCTGCAGCTTTCAAGGTGTGCAAGTTTCCCAAGTTCTTCACATTACGCATAGGTGAATCGCTAAGATGATGGTGTTTATTAATAGCATCCGATGTCCGAGACTTCAGGTTAGGGCAACTGAGATTTGCCTTGCGTCTTGTGTGTGTATAAGTATGAGTATTAGATTATTGGGTGTAGGTGTGTTAGTGTATCTTGAGGCTTATTAATTTCCGAAAAGGAAAAATGCCCTCAAAATAGACGACAGTTTGCGTTTGTTTATTTCGGGATAGACCCATACATGCATACTTGCATATGTATGTGATTCAGTGTTTGTATGTGTATGTGTGCAAGCGTGTAAGAATATGGGTCATAGTGGTTTTATTCAATACGAAAATACATTGAGTAGTATACTTCTTATTAGGTAGCTGATTTGTGGCGACGCAACAATATCATAAATAATCTTTGTATGTTTTTTAAACAGCTAATTCGAACGCTCTACATACGATTTTGGATTCGTAGTTCGCGTGCCCTAGGCCATATTCGATAGATAATACATTTTTTAAAGTTTGTTTGTACTTTCGAAAAAAATATATTAATTAATCTAGAGACGAGACTCGTAGATCTAGGTAATTTCTATACTCATCAATTACAGTTTACCGATTTTTGTTGTACTCTTTACGATTAATGTTCGGTACAAGTATTTACGATAAGTCGAGAAGCATTGGCCCATCTGCAAATCGACAAAAACTCAAAGCTTTGCGTCTTATGACAGTAGAAGGTTATGGATATCGAATCTGGTGGCCAAAAGCCCCCTCGCCTCTGTGCTACGCCGGCTGAAGAGCCTTGATGAGGAGGTGGAGGTTGCAGAGGTTGCAGATTTCAAGAGATTTGCCCTATCCTACGATTCTTTGCGGTTAGGCCGCAACAGCTGGGTTTTCCTGGAGAAAACTAGCTTGACGATTATTTAAAACTTTCCCGCCTTGGGTAATGAATTTGTGTTGTCTATGTCTATGCCCATTCCATTGACAAGTTAAATACTCAATATTGATCACTGAATTTGTCGAAGACTAAGTAAGATGTGTTGACTGTGATGGCCTACAAATGGAGCTATAAATGTATTTGTGTAAGTTCATCCTAGACAAACAAAAGCTGGTTGTCTAGACTCTACACATTATGAATGTGATTCATAGGCGTGTGCATTCAAGTGACAAAAAAGTAGAGAAGTTGAATATTGATAGTGGGTGGGCAAGTTTACAGAATATGCAATCATTGGTTAGCTCTAGACTCAATAGCCAGCTACTACTATTTACATTTTTGAAATTGGACGACAGTGGTGCTTACATCACCATCAGCAATCAGCGGTTTCGCAGTCGTAGGTTGTGGCTGAGACTGAGGCTGACGTTGGCCAGAACTTTAGCGCCTTGCGTATTGCACATCAACTATTTGGTTGCCACAGTTTCTGAACATATTTATAAATGACATTCAATAGCATTTTTTTATTTTTATTAATTCAATACCTGCTTGCGGGTACGTACATATTTGTATTTATGGCCATAACTGCCACTTTGGCCGCCTACGCGCTGTTCGCTGTTGGCTCAAAGAACAGCAAAACCACAGCACTAGCACACACAGCAGACTCAGCGTTGCGGCAACGGAGAGCGGCAAATTCATAAGTACATATTATTATCACAGCAGAAACAATTAGCTCACTCATCAATAACTTTTAGCAAATTGGCCTAATGACATTTTTGAAAAATTTGTCAAATGTTACCAAAAATGCTGGTTGCTAATATTAAATTATTATCACGCAATATCAAAAAATCGCATCACTTTCATCATTGTCTAACAAGTTCGCGTTAGCGTAATTCTATTCACGGCGGCGGCATTGCGACTGCGCTTGCAAAATATTTAACGGGCGTAAATTCGCATGCGCGCAGCAGCTGATTTGGACAAGCAGGGTTGCCAACTCATTTCGCAGTTTTAAAAAAATATAAAATCGTCGTTGGTGCGAAGTCTAAAACAACAATTATCATCTATCAAGTGAGCACATTTTACTTTTATGTGTACATATGTAAGCATCTTGTTAATATATTCTTAAACTAGTCGAAAATAGCTCAGTCATTATATTTTATACAGTTCATCTTTCTTGAGCCTATATTTTTGTTCGAAGGAATAGAAAAAATCCAGAAACAAAAAATCTCTCTCTCAACTCGTACAGTTTGACAATCATCGTGCAGTTAAAGTAGTATAAGCAAGCAGTGCTAGAGAATAAAAAGCAAGCAGTTTATAGGCCGCAGCCACACGTTCAATGATAAAATTATATGCAATGTTAGAAAAAAGACCAACCAAAGCAAATCTTATTCTGCCTCCCGTTTTGGAAAAAATTGCTCATTCATATGTGGTTTTTAATCGAAACCTAATAAATGTATTATAGTAAAAATAAAGAACTGAATCATTCAGATTTTGGTTTTGTGTAATATTTATTCGTTGAATATTTTATATATATTTCACATACAATATTATACACATCACAATGTAAATAGGTAGAGTCTATAAATATGTTTGAATCTGCAGTGTATAGATTGGTTTTATATGCATAGGTTGATAGTGTTTTTCATTATACTTTTATGCCAACTCAGAAGCGCTTTATTAATCTCTCGTTGATTTTTAGCAAATATAATTAGCTTCCTCAAATAACAATCAATATAATGTACATATATATGCATAATATTAATATGAACATGCACTTTTTGCCACTTGCATACATACATTTGTGCGATTTTATTAAGTGGGCTTCCAGAGAGTTTTACAGTTAAAATAGTTTAGGTAAATCGGAGGTACTTCAGCATCATGTTATTACATTCTGTATGAGTTGTTGTGCCGATCTGAATTTTAATTTATACATATTTATTATATTTTCAATGACTTGATCATTTAACAATTACATTGAACTATTATATAGAAGTGTATTTGCACATTTGTATGTACATCCACTGTACTTTACATATGATAATTGAATACGGAAAGCAGTTTTTACATAATTACATATACATATTCAAAATGACATTAGAAAAGTAGTATATTACTATAAATATATATTTAAAATGCGTTTATATTCATGTATTTGGATGCCCATGCAATAACATATAAAGTGTCCTTGTATGTACATACATTTCAATATACGCATGTATTTTATTTACCCATGCTAGATTTCTCTCAAGTCTTTTAAAAATTATGTTTATTTTATTTTCAGTAGCCGTTGCAGTAAGATAATAAGTGTACATTTATGCGTTATAATAAGTATTTCGATTGTTATTTATATTCTGGTAGGTTAGGTTAACCTTACCTAACCAATATTTTGGTATATATTACACATGTATATATGTATATTAATAAGTATACGTTTAACTTGCAACTTATTTATACTCGTACAACAACATCAAAAATAGAATGATAATATTGTTGAATAAAGTAGATATCTTCATTTACCATATATAGTATATATATTTATATTTAGAAATATTTTGTTACTATATATTTAGTTAATGTCGACAAATATTTAAGAACTTTTATGTATAATTATCGTTGTATTGTATTTACGATGCTTTACAAATGTTCCGCTGGCTTTGGGGTTTTGTAGACGTGCATAATTCAATGGATATCAATGGAAGGAACATTGAATAAAACAATTAGCATTAGTTATTGGCGTTATTATTCTGCTTACACTTCTGGGACTGCGACTTGCATTCAAAACTGTCAACGCTTGACACTCACTCAAGAAAACATACATGTACACACATATATATATGTACATATGTGTAAACATTTGTATGTATTTGTCGTGCAACGCATATTGACGCATTGAAAAGGACAACAGCACCAATTTGTCAACTGTCGCGTATACAAAGAGGTCCCGTATTCGACGTCATTCTTGTAACTGTAGTCTAAGCAAATTGCATGAGGATGGTGAGTTGAGTTCAGTTGTGTTGAGGTGAGGTGAGGGGTTGGTCTTGTGCTGCATGATTGACGACCTATTCACCTAAGGAAATGCTGTTGAAATGTTTTCATATTCATAATTATTTAAGAAATGCACACACTTGAATTCTCTTCGTCAATGCCGACTGAAATGTCAACAAGTCGGTTGACAGTTATGCTTGATACGCAGCTATTCTTTGGGTTCTTTGGTGTAATTCGTATTCGCTTTTCTTTAAATAAAACCCTACACTTAAGTGGCTCATTACTTGAGAGTGCTTAGCAATTTATCCCCCCAGTTGCTCGTTTATTTAATTCGTTATGTGTTTGTCATAGGAACTTTTGATTGAGCTTGTGCATTTCTCATTTGCTTATACGCATATTTACAAATAAATATATATATATATATATATAGGTTTATGTGTAGTACTCTGCAAAAATTCGCCGAGTCTTGTTTGTCATAAAGAAAATTTGCTTTTAAAATTATAGTATATATAGTATGTCACATTTAAATTCACGAGAAATTCTGCTTAACGCTTTAAATATTTGATGGCCCATGCTTTGAGTCAATTCAATTTAAACAATGATGAACGCTGTTTGTTCATATTTTACTAAGTTTTGTACTTAAAAAACAGCTTCAAAAATCGATCTTATTCATTTGTATTCTTTTCTGAAGCCGAGAGTGCTCCCTTGCGCCCCAACGGAGCTTCGTCCATTTGCCTAGCGGATGTAATGCCACATAGCCGTGGGTTTGCGTGCATTGTTAATCATGTCGTGCCAATGTTGGCAGCCAGTGCCACTTTCCTGTGGACCAAGGCCACAACAACCAATTTCCGCTGCTTCACTGCCCGCTCCGACCACATAGATCTGCGCAAAATAAGCCATTAAATTGATGCCATATTTAATTGACGAATTGAATTAGTGTAAAAGTGCATTAGCATTAGCACATTTGTGCTACGGGCAACTCACCTCAATGGCCGAATTGTGTAGATAATTTGATTGTAAATTAAATGTGAATGCCTCGTTCCAAATGGGATTGGTTAAATCGTCCGACTTTGTAATGCTTGTCTTTTTCTTCTTGACGCGCTTGCCATTTTGTATTAGGTAAATCTGTGTGAGTTTCGTGACACACTCATTAATGGATAAATACACAAGTTTGAAATATAAAAACTTACCTTGACATAGGGCTCTTGTATGGTATCCAAATTTCTGGCCTTCATTATGACAATGGTCAGACGCTCTGCCTGCGGTAGATAGTTCAATGAGCACAAGAGCTCGGGGCGATCTTCTTTGGGCTTCTTAGTGCGCAACAAATCGCCCCATATCTAAATAAATAAATGGGAATTAAAAATTGTAAAATTTGTATAAAGTGTAGCACTCTAACCTCAACAGATTTGGATAGATCGAGGCCATCAACGAAAATGCGCACTTCGCCAATAATATCGTTGTGCGAATATCTATCATAGTCGAGCACCTGCAAAACTAATTCTTTGCCCTGCAACTGATCGCGTGAAACCGGAAATTTGAAGTGCTGATCAAAGTAGGGATTCGATTCGCCGCGATGTATGTGCGTCTGACGCTTACGGCTATCCACATCCGGCTGCAGCATGAGACGCACATAAGGATCACGGAAGCCACCCTCCTCAATCGGGCTCAGATTGTGTGCTGTAAATGAGATTCCCAAAGGGTAATGCAATCAACTAATAAACATTATTCATTTCACAACTGACCCTCAATCAAGTGCACCGTCAAATCGAATAGATGATAATCGTATTTCACACGCAAATGCAAGCGACCCACGGCATGACTGGTGCCGGGAGCTGTCAAGTACACCGGTCCGTCCGGCATGCGATACAGATCCGGCTGCAGTGCGCCCAGTGGCGAAGCGGGGCCCACAGTTGGATCGATACCAGGTTGCTGGCGTGGCGGTATCAGCAGCGGTGATAAACAGCGACCGCCAGCCACGCCCACGCCCCTGCAGACAGGAGGTGCTCCGATTCCACTCATGACCATATTGGGTGCCGATCCAATGCCACCACCACCCGATAGGGAAGCCAGACTACTCTGCGAAGGACTCGGTGTGCGCAGGACACTCACATCCGTTGAAGCCGGGCTGCTGCAGCGTGCGTCCAGAGAGATTGTCCGCATGGGACTGGGTGACCGGGCCAGATGGTGAGGAAAAGCTGACTCACTTGGCAATGAGCTACGTCCATCGGGTCCAAAAGTGCGTATCTGGGGCGAGGAGCCACGATGTCCCTACAATTGAAACAAATATTGTGATTAGCATCGCTGTAGATGATAGTTGTCTGGTCTAATTCGGTATTTTATTCATAACTTTTTGAATACATTAAAGTTTATTACTTTAACTCATTTTCGCTTACCGACTGCCTGGACGGAGCGCTGTCCACACTGCTCTGGCTGGATATTGAGGGTGTGCGCTGCAGGCGCGGCGGAAAGGATCGGCTCTGGTGGTGCAAGTGCAAGGGGCTGTGAAAGAGCTCGGGTGGACCACGTATAGCATCTGCGGAAAGCGGATGATTGGGTACATAAGGTAGTCCATGCAGCTGTGTTGCCGGTTGCACGGGATGTGTCTCTCTCGTAATGTTGACTTCCTGCAAGTACGCACGGCGCAAGGATTCGAGAAATAAGCATTTGTATTTGTATAGCTTTTTTGATTTGGTTAAAGCACCTCTGAATCCGTGGGCAGATCACAGCTATCGCTAACACTACCAGCCGAAACGCTGCCAATGCCACTGGTGGTCGAAGTGACCGATGATGCCGATGGCGGCGGCGTCATCGGCTGTGGCGGCGGTGGCGTCGTCGAGGAGGCTGCCCCATCGCTACCCGGCAAGATTTGGGTGCAACCATTGCCATTGCCACTGGCACTGCCACCGCTGCCTGTGCCACTACCACTACCACCGCTGCCACTGCCACTGCCACTGCTTTCGTCAGCGGAGTTGCGATCGAGAGTAACACGACGAACGGCACCGACACGCTCCTTGGCCATGCGGGACCAGGACTCGATGCGCTTGTGTGCCAGCCAGCAGGCTGCCGGACCCAGGCCACTCATTTTAACACTGATTCAACTTTAACTTCACACTCGATTTGTTGTACTTGAGCGATTACTTTAAAATGATACTAAAATACAGTTAAATTGTTACTTCTTGGCTATGTCGAAGCTGTTGCTTTGATTTTCCCAGTTGAATGCAAGTCAACTTTACTTTTACCTTTCAGAGATCATAGATCAGTCATTAAAATTATTATTTGAAAAACGTTGCAATTTAAAAATGTAGGATTATTTAGCAAATTGAATTTGCAGCAGCGTTTTTCACCAAAACCATTTTGCTAGCTTGCTATAATTTTTGCCAACCCGCAAACACACACGAAAAGAGCATCGTGTGCATTTGGTAATCCGCTTAGACAAACACCCTCGCCCCGCCCATTCTGGCAATCAAACAAGTACATGTTTGTTGCATATGCATGCGGCACAAGTAACATGGGGACACCGCAATCACAATTCACACCCAGAGTAGTGTGGCCACAGTTGAGCTTTGTTGCCTTGGAATGGCATTAGTTGTGTGTCCGTGCATCACCTGTCCGCAAATTACAACCATAGAAACCGTACTTAAAGTGTGCTGAAAGGACATGTGTCGGCTAATCACTCAGTGACCCGACTTTGAAGCTCCTCAGAGTAGTTAGTGCTTAATAATGGCCTGTATACGCATAGAAATTCTGTGCTACTCTTATTTCTACCTACAGCCAGAGAGCTTAAGATACATCGAAGAATCAGAGTAACTTCAAAAGACAATTCGTCGACTCGGCCAATTTGTAACGTTGAGCGTATCGAAAGAATAAGTCCCCCAATTGGCGGAGGGATGACAATTAGATCGCACGGTGAGGAAAAGAGACAGAGGGTTGTTACCACTCCCCGTGCAATACGAATGTAAACAATTAATGGACTTTCGAGCATTAAATAAATTAAATGAATTTAAGCACGTGTAGCAAATGACATCAAAACACCGATGAATACATCGCTGGGTGCGAGAGGGACAACAGAAATCAAGGACCAACCCTCAAATTAGTTTGGGACCGTAAAAATACATTCTATTGTATTCAGTGGAGAGACAAATTTATACATGCATGTATTACATATAAACTATGGATGCACATATGTATACACTTAAAAAAAATATATGCGTTTTCTATAATGGAGAACAACTGTCAATTTTTAGTTTTGACAAAATTATTTCGACTTTTACGTGTTCAATTTAAACATCACATCAAAATTTAAAAAACAATATTGAACAAATTTAAATAAAAAATGGAAAGAAAAGCTAAGAACATTTTTGGTTTAATTAAATATCAACTTTTTGCCACAAGGAGTTCGTTTCGTTATTTGAGTGTAAAAGCTGCAGTTTACATGTGGTTATATTCTGTTTTGCTGATAACTAATGCTGTCCACAATTACTTTGGCTTACACTTTGGCATACTTCGAGTATCCCAGATTAGAGGCTCTGTTAATACTGCGAAAACATCAATTTCAAATCATTGAAATGCAACCAACCGCACCGTTGCTAATTGACACCTAAACTGTAATCAAAGGGACAACGCGTTGGCCAAGCCCATTTTTTCAACGCCAATGCATAAGCATGACACAAAATGCACACCCAGCCACACACACTGAAACACACACACTCACTCACTCGGCACATATGCTCAGATGCCGTTAATGTTGAGTGTGAGGAAATCCCTGCAAATTGCGGCGGAAAAATATGAAAAAGCAACCCAAAAAAATTCTGCTGCCACACCCTCTCCGGATTCTCTGTATTCATGATATGCTGTAAAATTGCATTAAAAGGCGTTTTAATAGTTTGCCAGCTTTGCAGCTATCATTGGCATATGAATGTCAACCCCGGGAAAAGGTGCCCCTACTCTGAAGTGGACAGGGGTTGTTGATGTTTCGAGTGCGCTTCGCGACTGCGGGTCTCAGTTTTGGGCGCAATATCAAATTGATGTTTTCCACTTTGTTTAATTTGTTAAGCCTTGATTAATGGTATATTCATTGTTACCACTTCAAATCATTTTGCCGTTTCGTTTCCGTTCTACATCACTGCCATTTGTGGCATGAGTTACATGGCTTGTTGCTGCTGCTAAGAAAATTTAAAGATTGTAGCGAACTTGATATCAGATGCACCTCATCGATATGAAATGAAATTTACCAAAAAAATGTTAAATAAACGATGTATGTATTCCAAAAAATATTGAAGTGCTCAAGTCAAACGAAGCAGCAGGTTCTGTAATAAGATACACAAACTCATTCGTAGCAGATTCAAACTTTTGGCCTCTTGTATTAAAATAGCTCAGCTTCAAAGCAAAAAATGCTCTTGAGCTGATATACATACATACATACATACATACATATATACAAACATATTTAAATCAAGCACTAGCAGCATAAAAAGTAAAACATAAAACTACAGACGCAGTTTTTTTTTATTGATAATAATTTTCAAGCATTTTTTGGGTGTTGCAACTATTTTCTACCAATTTCAGACTTTAACACTTTCCAAGGTTTAGTATGGAAAACAGCCTTGGAATTAACTTAAGTTTGAATTTTCACAATTTCCTTTGATAACATCAAAATTTTCATAGTTTTATCAGCAGGTCTGCTGATTATCTCGTTTTTTAACTGATTTGTTTTATATCCACCTTGAATTTAAATTATTTAAATTCGGGGTAGGGTGGTAGACAAAAGTCTAGTAAACTAAAAGGAATTACGGAACAGATCTGCTAATAAGCAAACTAAAATATCTCTTGTAAAATAAAACACCAATTTCGAAATTTTCAAAATAACATTATCAATTGGTTATCAGGGAATTAAATTCACCAGCTGTGCAATGAAATATTTTCAGCATCTGTTTGCACGTCAGCTCAAACACACAAAAGACAACTGTATATACTTATATTTAATACATCAGCAGGGACTTCCCCCACAACCCCACAACTCTCCCACCTGCCAACCTGTGTGCGCCCTTGCACTATGTTACTAAGTGCCTGAGTCCTGTGCGTACATTTTAATCCTATTAGAAGAATATTTGCTGTTATTCCACAATGCAGTCATTTTTTTTAGTCATTGTCCGACATTCATTTTGACGGATAGCCATCCATCAGTAGTTACATGTAGTATATGTAACTATGTCCTTAAGCTTGGGCACCTTTGCTTGCAATCCAGAAGAAGAATAATAATGACTATTCGCCATAAATGCTCCAATGCGCATAGAAGGACACGACTGTGAGTCCATTAGGTAAGTTGATATTGCTACATATGTCCACGTTTATGAAACTTTCATTGTGCCACAAATGTAGGGGCATCATTTATATTTAGTATACATACATGTATGTCTGCAAGGTTATTTTATGAAGTGCAAACTTCTCAGTTCCTTGCACTCGAGTTGCATATCTTTAAACAAGACCGTAAATTGTCCAACAGTCAAATGCAAATGCGCATTAGTTGCCTTCAATTAAAGTTATCTATTGTTGTGGCCCATGTATAATCCGTTCGACAATGAGGAAAGCATAGATTACAATTCCAGAGAACCGGACATTACCATTAGCAATCACATTAGAAGCAAAACAAAAGAAAACAAATTGGTTCGCCAACTTTTGACAGGAATGTAAACTGTAAAATGGGCAAGTTGGCAAGGCAAAAGAGCAAAATGGCATCAGGTCACGTCGTCTAAGCCAGCTCCACAGATAATACTGATCGGGCATTTCCGCTTTATAAGTCTTTGTAATCTCATTTAAATAATTGTGGCACAAACAGAAACACAGGCGGTGGCTGCTGCTGCTGCTTCTGTTGCCAAGCGACGGTTTCAGCATAAAATACAAAAGCCGTAAAATCCGTCTATGCAATGCATTCCATAACAGGCAACAAGACATTTGGCCGTGGCCGGAAATTAATATGCAAAAACAGAAGTCCATTATACGCTTACCTAGACACGCACACACACACAAACACACACACACACACACACACACGCACACACAGACACATATATGTACAATACGAAACGAACGGTCTGATGTTGAAATTTAAAACAGATTTGGGAAAGTTTCCCAAGGCTCATGTGATGGCCACTAAATTAGTTGGTTCCAACGTATTTTATTGGATTACAACTCGAATATGAAATATGCATTTGCAGCACTTTAATGTTGCATAGCGGATAAATTTGAAAAAAAGGACGCAACTTGTGCAATTATTGCGTACTTCTAATGAGGCAACATATTGCGCAATCGCAACCACTTGCAGACCCTTAGGATTCCACAGCGGGAAACACTTGTTGACCTGGCCATAAGGAGAGCTGGATGGCGCAGTGGAATCGTTCGCTGATAATCCGCTCATCAAACGTCAATACTGCTCGCATGGTTTGTCTGTTTGGCTGTCTGTTTGTCTGTCTGTCAACTTGTTTACAAAGCATTTGAGCTCGCGCTTTGTGGCAGTCTGAGAACTGCTTACCCCAAACCGGAGACCGACTGTTACCCGGAGGCTACAAATTAATCACCAATACAATGGAAATTGTGCGGCTGCTGAAAGGATGCGATGCGGTGGCAGTGATAGCTTTTTATTGTACTGCACTGCTCCCAGTTATATTACAATTTGATGTATAACCCTAGGGCCACACACGCACACACACACACACACTTAGGCAAACAAGAGATTTTCTGGAATGTGTTTAATGCTATTTGGTGCATTGTGCAAATATTAATTTGAGACAAATATTAATTTATCGAATGTGAGCTTGATCTGAGTTTGGTATTCGAAAACCTACCTACAGCATAGTATGTTACTTCTCCTCATAAAAGAAAGTAGCTTAAGTTATACATAAAATTAAGCTTGTTCTACAAACGATTTGTGAAAAGTCGAAAATTAACAACTTAAATAAAATAAATCATTTAAATTAATATGTTTATAGTTTTGCGCCCTAGAAATCATTTGAACCGACATTCGGTATTCCTAAGATCCTTGAGGCCGTTTTTTGCGGTTTGGATCAAAACAATAATAAAAAAATACTGCATTGCTTTAAACAAAGAACAATTTGGCAATTCGCAGGAGAAGTTGGCAAAATAAAACAAGCCAAATGCATTGGACAGATAAACATCAAAGGCAAGCGACTTTGGCAATTTGCGAATTGAACCCTTTCCTTTCAAAATCAGCGCCATTGTATCAACCGGTTCGTCTTGTATATATTTTCACTGATGCATTCGCCTTATCCGATTTGCTATTCTTTATCTAATGCATACACACACACGCACATACACACATGTGTATGCACATATGCATCCTTGCCAGCAGCATGAATTGATTGACGTATTTGTTTGGTCCCTCGCCAATCTTGTTAGTGAGCAAAAATATCTTTACAAATAGTTACTAAGATTAATGCTACTTATTTTCTCTTTGCTATTGACTGGAATTGCAGAGTTCGATCTGCAAAATATGTGTTGTGTGACCAATTTTTCACTGCCAGCGAGCAAGTAATTTGATTCTGAATTATTGCTGATTGGAAATGGAAATATTTGTCATTGCAAGACAAATCTGACGACAAAGTTTTCCATTTCAACCTGCAAAGTCGTCAATAAATGACGAATACAAAACGCTTATTGCCCAGTTGCTTCACTTAGCACCCACTATCGATTTTATTTAAATCGCAATGAACAGTCACGAACACGCAGCGAGTGCAACGTAATTTGTTTGAGTAGATTTCCACTGTTGGTTGCACTATTGGGTGACACGCAATGCATCTTAATTACATTTGCATATTGCACTGCTCATAAATGTATTAGGCAAGTCCATGCAACAATATGTTCTCAGCAAATACTTGCTACAATTAATACCCTGCAACCAATTTAGTTAAAAGCTAAATTAAGCTAAGTTAAATTGACAAACAACAACTCACATTTGAATATATTTATGCCATGTATGGGCTGGTTAGAGGGTATCTGCTCGTCGGACACTGTCGAGTTGACCCGTCTTGCTTTTATTGTCATTACTTACATAACATTGGCTATTGTGTGTGTATTGTGGTCGTTAATTAACGTTGCACAGCTTTGCATGCCTTAAGAGGCTCCAGTCACTTCCAATATATTCAGTATTCAGTTGAATAAAAACCTAGCATTGCAGCAACCAGGTAATAACTGGCCCAAATGGGTGAGGGAAATAAAGTCAACAACTGAATTTGCACTCAATAACAGAAATAATTGAGATGAATCATCGAGTTGAGCTCAGCGGAAATGCAATTTCTCACCACATTGACTGACATGGCTTAAATGATGCAGGATACTGAGAGTAAACGAATGAATACTAAAGATATGTGTATAGTCCAACATTGTGCGTGTGTGCGTGTGTGTGTGTGTGTATGTGTGTGAATACAAATATATCAGAGTAGATTTGTGCATTGGTGTATTTATGTTGTGTGCACTAACATGGCAAATTGAAATTTACGAGTGGCATGCAAAGGAAAGTGCTAGCAAAAATATAGTACTACTATATTCAAGACTGCATGAACAGAAGATACCCTATACGTAGCTGAAAAGTATTCCAGGTCATTTAAAACAGGACACTATTTATAGAAACGTTTTTCTTAATATAAGCTTTAAATGGCTAAAGAATACTCGAAGCTGGTTATATTTAATATTATAACTATTTGTTTATAATAAAGGGTATCACTGTCACATCGGCCAGAATCGCCAACCATTTCCATCAAGAAGCAGCACTAATTGTGACAAATTGTGGCATATGGTTGTGTGTAGAAGGTGTCCAGCATTGGGATTCCAACCTCCAATGCTGACTTTGTTTGTTTATCCTTATTGCTGGCGCCCTTATGTTTTTTTATTTCAATCTCCAGCTACTTCGCGTAGAAATAGCTCAGCTCAGAAGCCTTTCTCATGCGACTTTAATGTGGAGACGTTGGAGCGCAGCTTAAAGCTCACAGGCAAACAACAATAAACAGCTGTGCATGGATCCCCATAGGCAAACACACACATATATATATATATATATATATATATATATGTGTAGTAGAAGCCCAGCACGCGCCTTATTTATCCAAGTCCCTGGCACTCCCTTGGTGCCCTAACGCACTTTTGTTGCTTCAACAGCACAGTCAACATTGTCGGAGCCCTGCGCAAAATTGTGCACTCGCCTGATTCGTTATCTAAAAATAATTATATTAACTTTGCTTTTTGGTGCCGCTGCTCCTTGTTGGATGCGTGGCTTTGGCTGTTGATGTGGATGTGGATGTGCACATGCATACGGAGTAGCAATGAATACTAGAAGCACTCCATCTGTTCCACAGCTGTTGTAAATTCGGTTAGCATCCATGCCAAATGTATTTAAACTAAATCTAAGGGGCTCTTCCTCTATAATACGCAATCAGTAAGGCCAATCAAATAATATCCTTTGCTGTTAACAGCTTTGAGCCCACAACGTTCGATTTGGACAACCCAACCCAATTTTAGCGAAAATCTGATGTTGCTGCTGTTAGCAAAGAATTTCATCAAAATTCCTAAAAATCAAAACTACAATTTGGTGGAAGCAATTTGGGACCAACCCATCGCTGCCCAATTTGGATGAATATCCTTGGGGATGTAAATGCTATAATATTCATTAGAGTTGTGATTCAGCTAGATTTGCATCGCAATATGAAACCCTAACAATCACTTCATAATTAATACTTTGCCAAGGCAGCATTACTTAGTGCAGAGAGCTCTTAAATATACATATATATTAATACTACCTATGTATATATACTATAATATAGATGTATATATATGTAGGTAAATAGGTAGGTAGTTCAAATTTTCCAGCTGTTGTCTTAATCAGCTTGTAAATTATAAATCCTAAGATATTTTTTAGTATCCTTATGTACAGTTCAGTTCGGTTTGATGTTATGTACACCTAAAAGGTTGCTCCAGCAGGGAACAAACAAAGCAACAGTTTCGACACAGGCACAAAGACGACGACGACGCAGGAAAATCCATAAAAAAAACACCTTTCTGACTGTGCCGTTTGATAAATGAAAACTTTTTGTACCTACTTGGGCGCTGGCTTTTAATCAACAGATTTGATATCATAAAAACCATATGGGTATCCCCCAGTTTAACACATTTCTACGATTGAAAAATAAAATAGGTAAAACCACAAACACTTCAATTTGAAACTCATTAATTGGTCTTTACTGTATTTGTGTGCGCTTTAATTTTCATGAATTAAATTCGAAACTGTGAAAGACGGACACAGTATTGAACCGTTCTACACAAAATGCCTGCGCGCGTACAACTGAAACTGATTTTCATCTTTTTCAGACTCGAAGGGAGACGACGTACAACAAGTTGCAAAATTCGAGTTGGACGAGGTCGAAAATGACGAAGACGATGACAGGTCGGCTGGGACGACATTGTTCGGCGTTCAAAACTTTTGTGGCATTGAACTGAGTTCGCAGGCTCGAAAGCTTTTTCGCAACTTGTTGCCTAATCAGCTGTTGCACTTGCTCTCTTGTGACTTCTGGATACTTTCTGAAGGCGACATATTCGCAATGTCATCAAAGTTTATTGCCTACTTTCGTGCGACGTTCTTTTTTTACATACATACATAAATACATACATAGATGTATATGCAATTCCGCACTTAGGCATATGTGGTGATTATCTATGTGTTTAGTCTTACTTGTATATTCAAATATGACTACATATTCCAGCTTGAGTTTATGTGCGATAAAGCAGAATATTTGTACAAGTCTGCTTGCATAAGAAATCCTTTTACTGTTCTGGACCATTGAACCCCAATCAGCCGAAGCTATGACTTAAACATGAATATATATGTACATATGACAGAATTGAGCAGCAGCCACAAGGACTATAAATTAAAATGGCTGAAGTTCGAAAAAGCTCTGAGAGCTTTGTCAGTCGCTGCTAATTGTGTGCGACTTCACCTTGAAAGCAAACACCGATACAATGAAAGAGAGAGAAGAAGAGAGAGAGCGAGAGCGTCAGACACACATATATCTATGTACCTATATTTGTATGTAGTATGTATTGAATTATTATTACATACATGTATATATGTAAGTGCGAGCTTAATCTGTCTGTGTTTGTCATCGTGTCTAACTGGGAATTTGTACACTACTTGTATATATGAATTTATATGCATGTACATACATACATAGGTATGCAAGTATTTCCATGTGCATATGTACATATATACAAAATATGAGTATTACACACCTTTGTGGGCAATGCGTGACTTGGCTGAGTTTATGGCAAATTTTAGTTTGGTAGTTTGAAATTATAGTGTTGACGACAGGAACTGCCTTAAGTGCCATAAATTATCTTAATTAGCGGTAGTTGCGAATGTTTTGACAATCAATGTTGTTTTGCTGTTAACCATTCTGAAACTGGCATCGATAACACTGCTAATAATGTACGTAGTACATGCAATCTCACTATCCTAAATATGTACATACATATATACATATGTATTTTTCAACTACTTCCTATATATGAGCAGAACATACGGCTTCTTTTGTTGATTATCCAAATATAAACAACACAAACAAGCTGCAACAGACCCATTTGAAGTACAACAGGTTGCAATATTATTATTTGACTTCAATTCATGAAAAGAGGTATTTTTAATGGTCTATATAACATTGATGCAAAGCCATTGTTTGCTGAAGTAAACAACATTAAATTGATTTCAAGTTCAAATTGGTTGTGTTTCTATGACAAGTGTACAAACAAATATGGCCCGATTTAGCTGTTAAAGATCAATTTCTATCTGTTTTTGTAACTGGATGCCTTCTTGCGTCGTTGTCATTTTGGGCTTTATTGATAGCTCGAAAAACATTTAGTACTTCAAGCTTGTAGTACATGTTGCAGGTATTATTTCAGTAATTTAAATAGCTAGCTCAATAAAATGACTTAATGCTTGCGTAAGTCCACTTATATATGTATATAATATATACATATGTATATGTGTGTGTGTTTTAAGCTCATTATATAATTGTAATCAAATCACGTGTCAGCGGCGTCTTCACTTTGATTCAATTCAAGTTTATCATTTTTGATTTCTTATTTTCAGTCTATTTACATACTCATGTATGTACTCATAAGTATTTGTATTAAAAGTAAGTGTAATTTGCTTGAGACACGAGTTTCTACTTGGCTAAAATGCTGTCAATCCAACTAATTAAATGATGCATATGAGAACTTTGCTGGGTCATAGGTCAGGTTGAATAAACATGCATAGATATATTTACATATGTCTAATGGAATCGTTTCATTTGTTTTCATAACATATATGCGGCACTTAAACACGCTCCAATTGCCTCCAATGCCTTGAGGACAATTTTAGCATATGCTACATGGGAATAAGCGTAATTAGATCGACTTGAGCACAAAGGCCAAATCGAAAAAAGAAGACAGTATGTCGAAATAGGTACGCTTAATATATGTATGTATACGTGCGTATATACTATTACACCAGCTGTAGCTAGTTGCTTAGAATGTTGCATAACGAAGCAACAAGACTCATTTTAAACAGGCGCCACTCAATAACAGGCGCCACGAAAATGGCGATGTGTCTGGGCCCGGCTGGAGATGTTACTATCTACCACGTGGTCTCCACAGCAGTCAATGTCAGTAGGAAGGGCCATGAAATAGGTTCATTAGTTGACTAAGAGTACAAATGGTATATGTCGCCAAGGCGGCGTTGACTTGTCAGCAATTTAACCTTTCTATCACAACAAATTTGTAAACACGAGTTGCTACAAATTGAACATTCCTCAACTTATAGTTTGTTTCAGGTGATTAACTAAATATCTTAACATAGTGAAAAACAAACAAAATTATTTAAGAGCAAATTAAGAAATGTTTGCCAAGCATTTAAATAATTTCAGAATGTTATAAATTAAATTTTAAATTGAAATAATTTAAAAAAGAAAGTTAGAAATAAATTTATATATGATTTTAATTTAATATTAAATTTGATATTAATGGAACGTTACATGCATTAAGCTCTATTTAAAATTACTTCAGGGTAATTAGAATGAAAGTTCCTTTTTTATAAGAGTTAGGTCCACAGCTTTATCTATGCTATAAGCTTTTAAAATGTGGAAGCTCTAATTTCGTTAGCCAAGAAAATTGTTAGCTTTTGATAGCTTTAAAAGCTGTATAAATCAGCTGTTGACTGCAAAAGCCATCTCAGTGTATGTATGTAAGTTTATTTATTTAATGCCGGCTAAACTATTGGTTGTCAACATTATCCATAGAATCAGCTTACATTTCTCTCATAGTAAAAAAACAAAATACAATAATTAAGAAGTATTACTAGTCAATAAATAATTTTTGTCACGTTTTCAACTTTTAATGTACGATTGATCTAGAGGCCAAACTATGATTAAAACGCCCTTGCTTTTAAAAAAGCGTTGAGTTTTGTCGAAGTTATGGCATTTTGAAGGTTCGACCTATGCCCATATACCGATTTTCGGACTATGCCGATTTTCGGGCTATAATTTTGACTTATGTTCCGACCCGAAATCACGTTTTCAACTTTAAATGTACGATTGATCAAGAGGCCAAACTATGATTAAAATGACCTTGCTTTTGAAAATGCGTTGAGTTTTGACGAAGTTATGACATTTTGAAGGTTCGACCTATGCCCATATGCCCATATACCGATTTTCGGACTATAATTTTGACTTATGTTCCGACCCAGAATCACGTTTTCAACTTTAAATGTAGGATTGATCTAGAGGCCAAGCTATGATTAAAATGCCCTTGCTTTTGAAAATGCGTTGAGTTTTGACGAAGTTATGGCATTTTGAAGGTTCGACACATCCCCATATGCCGATTTTCTGACTATAATTTTGACTTATGTTCCGACCCAGAATCACGTTTTCAACTTTAAATGTAGAATTGAACTAGAGGCCAAACTATGATTAAAATGCCCTTGCTTGTAAAAATGCGATGATTTTTGACGAAGTTATGGCATTCTGAAGGTTCGACCTATGTCCATATGCCCATATACCGATTTTCGGACTATACCGATTTTCGGGCTATAATTTTGACTTATGTTCCGACCCAAAATCACGTTTTCAACTTTTAATGTAAGATTTATCTAGAGGCCAAACTATGGTTAAAATGCCCTTGCTTTTGAAAATGCGTTGAGTTTTGACGAAGTTATGACATTTTGAAGGTTGGACCTATGCCCATATGTCCATATACCGATTTTCGGACTATGCCGATTTTCGGGCTATAATTTTGACTTATGTTCCGACCCGAAATCACGTTTTCAACTTTAAATGTATAATTGATCTAGAAGCCAAACTATGATTAAAATGCCCTTGCTTTTGAAAATGCGTTGAGTTTTGACGAAGTTATGGCATTTTGAAGGTTGGACCTATGCCCATATGCCCATATACCGATTTTCGGACTATGCCGATTTTCGGGCTATAATTTTGACTTATGTTCCGACCCGAAATCACGTTTTCAACTTTAAATGTATAATTGATCTAGAAGCCAAACTATGATTAAAATGCCCTTGCTTTTGAAAATGCGATGATTTTTGATGAAGTTATGGCATTCTGAAGATTCGACCTATGTCCATATGCCCATATACCGATTTTCTGGTTATAATTTTGACTTATGTTCCGACCCAAAATCACGTTTTTAACTTTTAATGTACGATTGATCTAGAGGCCAAACTATGATAAAAATGCCATTGCTTTTGAAAATGCGTTGAGTTTTGACGAAGTTATGGCATTTTGAAGGTTCGACCTATGCCCAAATGCTGATTTTCAGACAATGCTGAATTTCTGACTATAATTTTGACTTATGTTCCGACCCGAAATCACGTTTTCAACTTTAAATGTAGGATTGATCTAGAGGCCAAACTATGATTAAAATGCCCTTGCTTTTGAAAATGCGTTGAGTTTTGACGAAGTTATGACATTTTGAATGTTCGACCTATGTCCATATACCGATTTTCGGACTATGCCGATTTTCGGACTATAATTTTGACTTATGTTCCGACCCGAAATCACGTTTTCAACTTTAAATGTAGGATTGATCTAGAGGCCAAACTATGATTAAAATGCCCTTGCTTTTGAAAATGCGTTGAGTTTTGACGAAGTTATGACATTTTGAAGGTTGGACCTATGCCCATATGCCCATATACCGATTTTCGGACTATGCCGATTTTCGGGCTATAATTTTGACTTATGTTCCGACCCGAAATCACGTTTTCAACTTTAAATGCACGATTGATCTAGAGGCCAAACTATGATTAAAACGCCCTTGCTTTTGAAAATGCGTTGAGTTTTCACGAAGTTATGGCATTTTGAAGGTTCGACCTATGCCCAAATGCTGATTTTCAGACAATGCTGAATTTCTGACTATAATTTTGACTTATGTTCCGACCCGAAATCACGTTTTCAACTTTAATGTACGATTGATCTAGAGGCCAAACTATGATTAAAATGCCCTTGCTTTTGAAAATGCGTTGAGTTTTGACGAAGTTATGACATTTTGAATGTTCGACCTATGCCCATATACCGATTTTCGGACTATAATTTTGACTTATGTTCCGACCCGAAATCACGTTTTCAACTTTAAATGTAGGATTGATCTAGAGGCCAAACTATGATTAAAATACCCTTGCTTTTGAAAATGCGTTGAGTTTTGACGAAGTTATGACATTTTGAATGTTCGACCTATGCCCACATACCGATTTTCGGACTATGCCGATTTTCGGACTATAATTTTGACTTATGTTCCGACCCGAAATCACGTTTTCAACTTTAAATGCACGATTGATCTAGAGGCCAAACTATGATTAAAACGCCCTTGCTTTTGAAAATGCGATGATTTTTGACGAAGTTATGGCATTCTGAAGGTTCGACCTATGTCCATATGCCCATATACCGATTTTCGGACTATACCGATTTTCGGGTTATAATTTTGACTTATGTTCCGACCCAAAATCACGTTTTCAACTTTTAATGTAAGATTTATCTATAGGCCAAACTATGGTTAAAATGCCCTTGCTTTTGAAAATGCATTGAGTTTTGACGAAGTTATGACATTTTGAAGGTTGGACCTATGCCCATATGTCCATATACCGATTTTCGGACTATGCCGATTTTCGGGCTATAATTTTGACTTATGTTCCGACCCGAAATCACGTTTTCAACTTTAAATGTATAATTGATCTAGAAGCCAAACTATGATTAAAATGCCATTGCTTTTGAAAATGCGTTGAGTTTTGACGAAGTTATGGCATTTTGAAGGTTGGACCTATGCCCATATGCCCATATACCGATTTTCGGACTATGCCGATTTTCGGGCTATAATTTTGACTTATGTTCCGACCCGAAATCACGTTTTCAACTTTAAATGTATAATTGATCTAGAAGCCAAACTATGATTAAAATGCCCTTGCTTTTGAAAATGCGTTGAGTTTTGACGAAGTTATGGCATTTTGAAGGTTGGACCTATGCCCATATGCCCATATACCGATTTTCGGACTATGCCGATTTTCGGGCTATAATATTGACTTATGTTCCGACCCGAAATCACGTTTTCAACTTTAAATGTAGGATTGATCTAGAGGCCAAACTATGATTAAAATGTCATTGCTTTTGAAAATGCGTTGAGTTTTGACGAAGTTATGGCATTTTGAAGGTTCGACCTATGCCCATATGCCCATATACCGATTTTCGGACTATGCCGATTTTCGGGCTATAATTTTGACTTATGTTCCGACCCGAAATCACGTTATCAACTTTAAATGCACGATTGATCTAGAGGCCAAACTATGATTAAAACGCCCTTGCTTTTGAAAATGCTTTGAGTTTTGACGAAGTTATTGCATTTTGAATTTTCGTCCTATGCCCAAATGCTGATTTTCTGACAATGCTGAATTTCTGACTATAATTTTGACTTATGTTCCGACCCGAAATCACGTTTTCAACTTTAAATGTAGAATTGATCTAGAAGCCAAACTATGATTAAAATGCCCTTGCTTTTGAAAATGCGATGATTTTTGATGAAGTTATGGCATTCTGAAGATTCGACCTATGTCCATATGCCCATATACCGATTTTCTGGTTATAATTTTGACTTATGTTCCGACCCAAAATCACGTTTTCAACTTTAATGTACGATTGATCTAGAGGCCAAACTATGATAAAAATGCCATTGCTTTTGAAAATGCGTTGAGTTTTGACGAAGTTATTGCATTTTGAATTTTCGTCCTATGCCCAAATGCTGATTTTCTGACAATGCTGAATTTCTGACTATAATTTTGACTTATGTTCCGACCCGAAATCACGTTTTCAACTTTAAATGTAGAATTGATCTAGAAGCCAAACTATGATTAAAATGCCCTTGCTTTTGAAAATGCGATGATTTTTGATGAAGTTATGGCATTCTGAAGATTCGACCTATGTCCATATGCCCATATACCCATTTTCGGACTATAATTTTGACTTATGTTCCGACCCGAAATCACGTTTTCAACTTTAAATGTAGAATTGATCTAGATGCCAAACTATGATTAAAATGCCCTTGCTTTTAAAAATGCGTTGAGTTTTGACGAAGTTATGACATTTTGAAGGTTGGACCTATGCCCATATGCCCATATACCGATTTTCGGACTATGCCGATTTTCGGGCTATAATTTTGACTTATGTTCCGACCCGAAATCACGTTATCAACTTTAAATGCACGATTGATCTAGAGGCCAAACTATGATTAAAACGCCCTTGCTTTTGAAAATGCTTTGAGTTTTGAAGAAGTTATGGCATTTTGAAGGTTCGACACATCCCCATATGCCGATTTTCGGACTATAATTTTGACTTATGTTCTGACCCAAAATCACGTTTTTAACTTTTAATGTACTATTGATCTAGAGGCCAAACTATGATTAAAATGCCCTTGCTTTTGAAAATGCGATGATTTTTGATGAAGTTATGGCATTCTGAAGATTCGACCTATGTCCATATGCCCATATACCGATTTTCTGGTTATAATTTTGACTTATGTTCCGACCCAAAATCACGTTTTCAACTTTTAATGTACGATTGATCTAGAGGCCAAACTATGATAATAATGCCATTGCTTTTGAAAATGCGTTGAGTTTTGACGAAGTTATGGCATTTTGAAGGTTCGACCTATGTCCATATGCCCATATACCGATTTTCGGACCATAATTTTGACTTATGTTCCTACCCAAAATCATGTTTTCAACTTTTAATGTACGATTGGTCTAGAGGCCAAACTATGATTAAAATGCCCTTGCTTTTGAAAATACGTTGAGTTTTGACGAAGTTATGGCATTTGGAAGGTTCGACCTATGCCCATATACCGATTTTCGGACTATAATTTTGACTTATGTTCCTACCCAAAATCACGTTTTAAACTTAAAATTTACAATTGATCTAGAAGCCAAACTATGAATAAAACGCGCTTAATTCCCACTCCTAGCCCAAAAATCTCGAAAAGCTAAGTTTGCCAAACTTCGAAGAAGGGTTACTATCTTCTATCTACTTTAATCTGAAAGGCAAACTTGGACAGTATTTCTTGGCTGCACACAAATTATGGCATCATAGTATTTCGCTGTCGGTTATTTCCGACTGCAACGTTCTCTCCTGTTTTTATTTAAGATATCTAGAATTCTTGCCCATCTTAACACCCGCAGTGTTTAACACCCTATGCAAAATGCCCATGGTGAAAATCTATAGACAAACCGAAAAGCACGCGCACTTCATGAATGAATGGAAAGCCTCTTCACTCTGAAGTGTTTTCGAGTACTCTCACCTAAACTCCGAAGGTGTGGGAGGCTATTTTTCGATTTCTCGCTCATTTCATGAATGAAAACTGGACAAACTGGCAGACCCTGATGTTCGGAGGCTGTTAGTTACGGTGCCTTTAGCCAGTAACCCATGAGAGCTGGGAAATTCCGCTGGCTTGTTAAAAGATCATTAGCCGCCACGTTGTTGCTGTGAGCAGAAAGAAATTCTATTGAAAATTGCCCATTCGGTCCACTCGAGTCTCTACCTGAGAGTTGAGTTACAGTTGGCCAGGTGCGCAGTCTGCACTTGTCTAGACAACCTGTCGCCGGGAAACTCGAAGGCGAGTGTCCTGCCGTGCAACGGTTGTGGTCTCAAGTGTTTAATTTAAGACAGTTTCTTTCTCAATGAACAGAGTTGTGTAGTTTTCAGTTATTTTCTACTTCTAAATACTGAGTAAATAAATATTATTTTGTTTTAAAATAAGAAAATATATGATTATAATTTTGAGTGATGAAGCAATTTAGTAAGTGCGCTCCTCAGGAAAAAACAAACACAGATGATCCAACTATAGCTTTTCAATCTAAAATAATGTTAGCAAACAGGCTACCTAATTTTCCGTGAATTAACAATACATTTCGATCAATAAGAAACTCTATACTAAGTAATTTAACAACTGTGCAAAGACACCTATGTATCCATACTATTCAATGATTTCGCAAAAAAGAAAATCGAAGCTAATGCGAAAATAAAACACAACAGGAGTCGGACACCACCTACCTGAGCACTCGAATCTCAAGAGCTCGATCTTCAGCTATCGGGCAATGAAGGAATACTACCTGAAACGAATTTTTCAAGAATAGTTCTGTGAATAGAGTTCGGAATTCCGTTTAAAGCCACCGACTGTGCCATTTTGTTTGCAACGGGGCCCACAGGGGCGTAGGTGCAATTGCGTTTATTAGCACCGCACCCCTGGCCTCATTCATTTCGGGATGCACCACAATGAAAAGTAAAATACGTTTGCCGTATTCATTGAAGAATCGATGTCAATTGTCGACTTTGTCCACTGAATCAGTTGAATGAGTTTTTGCCGGGCAGGTTTTGCTGCGCTCGATTCGTTTTGGCCGGTTCTCTCTTCAGAAAGTAGCTAACGATAAGCATCTGAGTTGCAAAACCGTTTTTTCAATTGCGCTCAATTTTGTAATTAGCCAGACATTTCAAAATGTGTCGTAAGAATTGAAATCGTGATGTTACAAAATTGTGTTTTTGATTAATTGTGATCGGAATGATAAAGCAATTTTCGTTTCCATTATCTTTGTGGTTAACACGGAAGACCACACAATTTGAACGATGGGAATGTCACTAACATGACTTTCAAGCGGAAAAATCTTCAGCAAACTACTTAAATATTCTAAATGGCCATCATATATCTGACACACATTTATATTTAAATTCGAAAAGTATCCATTTCCTATGGCTTTATCTGCCTTTTAATACGCCTGTCGACTTAACTCAATTCTTGCTGATTTTATGCGAAAATATTTTCTCGATTGACATGTGTGAAAATGTAATCTGACAAATTTCCGGCACCAAGCAAACAATGCCGTAGCATCATTTTCTAGCCGATTGGATTAACAGCAACGCTTTATTTGTAACAAATTCAAACAATTTTCTCCAGCTCATGCGCATAGGTCAATGTGTGCCCAGCGATTTCCTTGGCTGGCACTTTCTCCCTTTGCTTCGTATGCAGCACGACATAGTTGAAATTTCCATCCGCATCCAATGTCCATTTACGTTTTACGGCAAAGGCGTTCATTTCAGTTCCCCCCGGTTTGAGACCCAAACGCAACGCAGCCTGCTTCTGCGACATCTTCTCATAGGATTTTTCCAAACAGGATGCTATCTCCTCACGGACAGTGCCCACAAGCATGTCCATAAAATCTGCATACAACTCTGACGGCAATGACTTCTTGGCCTGCAATATTTTATTGTAGCGTCCCTCCATGAAATAGTTCTCCAAGGCCAGAACCGGCGAAATGTAACGATTCTGCAGCAATAGAGCCGACGGCAGACGCTCGAGCTCAATGTGAAAATCCGCAATGCGATTGGTGGCCAGCATGTAGAGTAGATTCAGGCCCATGAATTTGTGCATCTGTGGCGAGGACTCCAAGAACTTGTCGTAGTCGTAGTAGTACGTCTTCAGCTGCGTCATGTATCGCTCATAGGCGGCGTTATCCTTCACCTTAATGCTATGCTCTATAGCTATTTCCAGAATATCCCTGGCCGTTTGCAGCTCCAGTTGTTGCTTGGGCTGCATAGGTCCTTGTCCGTTTAATTCTACGAAACCAACGCGAACCATTTCCAATTTAAGTGAGTCCAACAGTTGCCCACAGCGCCCCAAATTGGGTGAGTTCTTCGACCACTCACTTTTCAGCTCTTTGAAAAATTGCAACATGATCACTAAATTTACGTTATACTTATTTTCGGATCAACAATAAATTTGTATGAGATTATTTGTTGCTGGCCAGCTGTTCAAGCAAGCTCTGAATACTTATAATATAATATAATCATTATTCGAAAGTAACCTTTTCGCAGGGTCTACTAGACCTATATTAACTGGCTTACTGAGTGGTGAGAGACAATCAATCTAACCGGCTTAGAATAAGAAGCTGAAATTTAGAGCTACCTTCCCTTTAAGTAAGTCTTAAGAAGTGGTTTTGGAAAATTCTACACTTAAATGGGATAAGTTCGTGATGAGTTCAATACCGATTTCAACAATAATACTGCTTGTTAATTGAGTAATAATTTGTAGTATTGAGATAATACAGAGACATCAAATAGCCTAATTGTCTGCTTAGTGGTACAACTAAAAATGACAGAGATTTCAACCACATAATGTCTGTCGCAGTTATATTCCTTGGTCGGTAAATTACTTATTACTTATGGTGTAAGGACTTAACCTTATGAGGGAGGTCATTAGCTTCAATCCTCGCGGTTGTATCCAACCAAGCTCCAATTATCTTTTCCTGAGACATTATAAAATCGATTCACTAGCTTTGGTCGTTGCTTATAACTGTAAAACTACAAGTTTTAAAAAGACGATTTTGTATTTCGATCAATTGGTATTTATTTTATGCTATTTAACATGAGTATATACAATTTAATGACTATTTTAATTTAAAACTAATAAAAACTTTTGTACAAATAACATTCAATTAGCAATTGATTCTATGCGCTTATCTTTAGTTCACAACATTTGGGCGATGGCGAAGTTTGAGGGCTGCTTGAGTTGGCTGACAGGTTAAATGTGGGGCTCTCGGAGCCGCCCTTCTTTTGTTTGACACGTCGATTCTGGAACCAAATCTTCACTTGCTTTTCCGAAAGTCGCAGGCGGTTGGCAATCTCGATTCTGCGCAGGCGCGACAAATATGCATTGTGGGAGAACTCACGTTCCAGCTCCAATAGCTGGGTGCTGGTGAAGGCTGTACGGATGCGTTTGCTGGAGTCAGCATAGTCATTGATCAGTGGTGTAATCTCCAGATTAGTTCCCTGCGATTTAATGGGTGAGCTGACGGGCGAGCAGGAGGACTCGTGCTTGAAGCGTTTCGTTTGCGGCTCTTCGCCATTGGCAAAATCCAGCGAGGCACTCGAAGACGCCGATGGTGATGTACAGAATGCTCCAGCCTCATGCACAGGCAGACCAGGAGTTAAACCGTAGACAGCCGTCGGCGGCAGAGTCAGTTGTGTGTTGCTGCTGCCATGTCCAATGGCATTGGCCGATAATGGTGGCGATGGATAGCAGTCATCATAGTTGCCAAAGCCACTCGACTTGCGCTTGTTAGATGCGAAGAACTGCGCATAAGGATGATAAAGTGATCCGTGGGGATGCTTGAGGACGGCGGCAGCCGCTGCTGCAGCCGCCGCTTGATGATGCTGCTGCTGCTGCTGCTGTTGTTGTTGCTGTTGCTGCTGTTGTTGTTGTATACCAAGTGAGAATAGATAGCTGCCCACGTAGCTAGCTGGATATGGTAACATGGGTATGCCCGGTAGCATTGCAGCTGCAGCAGCTGTGGCAGCCACGGCGGCGGCGGTTACAGTGGCCGTGGGTGAGCCAAGTGGTTCCTTGTTCTTCTTGAGCGGTGGCATATCGCTGAGCAGCGAGTCCATGAGGAAAGAACGCGACATTTTTGGTTGGGTTAGAGTTGCCTGAGATTTTCTGTATGCGTTGCGAACACGTCACACGATCGGAGTCTGAGCGTTACTGGTTAGCTCTTAGGGCTGTGCCATGCACTTTATATAGACACACCGGTGGTTAGGGGTTGTTTTTTGCACCACCCCTGGCATGCTCTGGCGGTGCGAGTGAGCGCGCATTTGCCTTTTGTTGACTTGTTTTGAGGGTTGTTTGCTTATTTTCTTTGACCATTAAGCCACCATTTACAGCTCGTCTTCGTCTAATAACAGCAAACTGTAGCCATTTAAGCTCCGCCCTTGGCACAACGATCATTCACAATGGCAGGTCATTTGTTAGAGAGTGTGTGTATGTGTGTGTGTGTGTTGGTGTGACTGTGTCTATTTGTGTGTGTGTGTGTGCATTTATATTCGAAATATTCAGTTGAATAATGGCAATGTTAATAGTATTGCTTAGTGATTTTAAATTATTTCATTAAATAAGTAAACTATATTCCAAGTTCATAAGCCACGTTTGTAAGTATTTTATATAAATTACCAATTGAATTTTAGTTTAAGTGTAATTTTACTTTGAAAGTGATCTGACAAAAATGGAACATAAGCCCAAAACTTAGAAAGTGGACTCTAATCGAATTTCTGATTGACGTACTGCAAAAATACAGATGGCTAGCTGAACTCTTAATAGCAAAGTCAGCTTAATTTAGAGTCGAAAGATTCTTGAAATAACAAATTTTCAAAGTGCTTGTATCCCGTTTTTATTAAAATAACAAATAACAGTTTTTACTGATCATTGATATAGTAAAAAACTTCAAATCGGTATTTACTAATAACATATTTTTTAATACTTTGTTATTATGAAATCTAGAAAAGTTAATGCTGAAAGTTAAAAACTACAAATCTGCATTTGACTGCAAATTTCATGGTATCCTACGACACACGGCAATTTGTCCTTTAAAACATATTGTGTAATTGTAATTGTAAGTGTGTGTATGTGTGTGTGTGAGCACCTCAGTGTTGTTTTTATTGATGCATTATCTCCGTGTGTGTCTGCCAAATCGGCTAACAATGCCAACGACATACATCAACCTGGCCCATTCACGGTCGAGAGCCATTTTCATTCATTCATTCACGGCTCGGGTTTAGACACACATTGCGTCTTTGTGTCCCTGGCAGACATTGCGTCGCCTTGGAGAGTGAGTTTTTGGGTTACATTACACAGAATTATGGCGGCAGTTCTATCATTTGTTAACTCGCTTTAAGGATTTGCTTTAATTGTCCTTTTCAAGTCATTGTCACCCTCTAATGCCAAGGTGTCTGCACGGGTGCTGCTTTGTGTGTGTGCGTGTGTGTGTGTTTTTGTGTGTGTTTTTCTGATATTTTATCATATGTTAAGTGGCTATAAAAGTGCACAATTACTGACGTTAATTGTTGTCCAACTCTCAAACTACTTTTGGACACATTGTTGACTGCAGTTGCATTCCTTGGGCGTCCCTTGCGAGCTATCGCCTACTTTTTAGAGGCATTGTTGGCAATTTGGCTTCTGCTTAATTGGCATACTTTTCACATATCGTAATACCATGCAAAATGCGAATGCAACCAGGTGGCATCTGCCATTTTTCCAGTTTTTGCATCACTTTCTATTTGATGTCTGCAACTAGATCATTGGGTAGGCGTTGCGTCGGTCTCGTGCTCTGGACTTGGTTCTGGCTTTTGTTATTCTTGTTTCTTAAAGGGCCACTTCAGTTTTTGTGCTCTTCACCTTTGACCACATCCGTTGTTTTTATTATTTTCTCCGTTTTTACACTCGATTTAACTGGGTATTGTTAATTCGAGCGCTCTTCAAATGGATCGTGCTATTGACGCTGCCTGCTTTTCCTTAAATCAATACAACTTTTTGAATGCTTATCGACATTTTGTTTGAGCCACGTGTGTGTGATAAATTCTACACTCAGTTGACAGCCAAGAAGTATGTATACATATTATAGTCTTGGAATTTCAGAAAATTAAAAAAAAAACCGGAATTTATTAGAAAAAAGATGTCCAAGTATCTTCAAGCTCTCGTTCCCCTTCGAACCACTCAAGCAAACAATTTCATTTTAATTGTGAACAAAACTCGGCTAAACGCTAAACAAATGAAAGCTGAGTGCAACTTTGTATTTTTCTAGAAATATATACATATAACAGGGAGATAGAAAGAGAGCGAGTCTAGGGCAAACCGGATTCGCCGACAAAGGGGTGTACAGGCTTTGGAACTACCACCACCACCACCGCCATCCACAGAAGCATCATCATGGGATGACTGTCTGGCTTATGAGACTTCAGTTGCTTCCGTTGGCTTGGTTCATCATTTATTGACATTAATTGGTTGTGACATTTGCATTTGACTGATTGTTGTAGTTGCCGTTGTTGCTACTTTACATTACTAGCTTGCCATTGAATTGTGCATTGTGAGTTTCAAGCGCACTTCTGAGGGTTTGTTTAGCTAACGGGCTCTTGGCGGTTAGGGTAGGGTTAAGGGTACCATCATCATCCAATAAAAAGAAAAAACACTCTCCGTATGGCATATTGGCTTAACAAATATGACTTCATTATAGCTCAAGCCGTTTCTGATACTACGCTTATGAATAAATTATAAATGAGCTTTGCACCACTAAACGATTTGGGGTTTTCAGTGCGTGTTTCTCAGTCATCAGACCTCAGGCAACAAATTAAACAGTGTGTGTGTGTATGTGTGTGTGTGTGTGTGTGCGGTCTGCTTGTTTGGAAAGTCATATTGCACAAAATAGGTAAGTATTTTTCAAATATGAAGGACTTTACGAAGGACTTTTTCTATGGGCATAGCGTCAACACTAACGGCTATAGAAAACAATATTTCAAAGTCCTCTACCGCCAGTTTAATATTGGATGCATTCAGGCAGAGAACCATGGACAACAATGCCAACTTCTTGAGTTATTCATGAATGAAAGTCAGTGCAGCAACAAAGGTCGCAAACAATGCTTCAACAATTGTACTCGCTACAGCGCTGCGAGCACTTGCAGTGATCTGCAGTTGTCTTTGTGTAGACCATTTGGCCTCACCATTCATACACTCTAATGTCCATTGTTGGTCTCGTCCAGGTAACAGTGTACACTCGACAATTCCACCTTTTATAGTGGGCAGCTAGGTGAGCTGATAGTTTCTTATTATTTTTTTTTTAGCGGCCATTGGCCATCGTGGTCAAGGCCAAACTGGCGGACAGTACCCATTAATCACGACTGTTTTGTTGTGGTCAATATTGTGGCTTTTTGAAGAAGGCAAAGAGGGTGTATAGTTGTAAACAATTAATTCAGTTGGGTGGCAGCCACTTACAATCAGCCCTTGACAATTACGATACTTAGCCACTAATCAAATTATATATACAAATAAATATTACGAACAAACAAACACACGATCCACTTATCATCCCTCACCGCCACTTACGCTTGTCAACAGCCAGCCAACCAGTTAATGAAAATAATATTTAAAATCAAAAACTGTGTCCTCATCCTGCACCCTACAGAGGATATGGAAACACGCTCACGTTCGCCGGCAGTCGCAGGATTGTGCGCAGAAGTTGCCGCTGCCTCTAAATGTGGCACGGGATAAAGAGCCCGCTCAAACATTAGGCCGATATCGAAATCAACCCCAAGAGTGGGTCGAATGACTAATAAAATATACGGCTGTCTTATAAATATAAAATTAACTGGCAGGCAAACACACCCTTTTGGAATTTTTATGGTAACATCGGACGCCATTCATTTTCAGATGTTACATTTGTATCATTGTCGAACTATGTGGTTCTTGACGCAATTTATGATTAGGGAATTGATAATCACGGCTGCTTAAAAACAAATTTAGGAAGAGGGCTGCACAATTGAATTCTGCAATATTTACAGTATCAGAAGAATTTAATCGGAAGAGTGACTGGCAGATGTTAATGGTTTTGTTATGGCAAAAATGAAACACAAATACGATTCATTCAAATTTTTTAATACGGATATATTTATTTTAGAAACCTTTACTTCAATATACTAATATTAGAAGGCATACTTAAGCATTCGTTCGCATCGAAGGGCTTTAATGAAACTCAGTGCACCATCTTATGTACAAAACTCAATCTTTCTAGTCTTCAACAGTTTGATTGCAAAGTTCGACGTTGTCAGATATTTGTTAACAAAACTTACCTATAGTATTTTTCACAACAAAAAACAATGATAATATTTTTCTTGTAAGTCACACCTTGGAAAAATTCGATTATTTAATAGGTTCGTATCAGAGATAAACAAATCCTTCTTAGAAATTATATAGCAAATTAGCTAATAATTGATATAATTGGGGATATTTTATAAAAAATAACAGATTATTCAATAAAATGACTCTAACTGTAAATATTATTTCAAAAGCTAATTGAAAACAAAAGATGCTTTAGCCACTCAGTCAACGACTCTCAAACTGTAGCAAAATTTCCCGGCATCCAAATTACCCAAGACTCAAACCCATCAACTCATACTGTACACATTGTAGTAGTTAAGAGACAATAAAAGTATGCTGGTAATCGTTTTTATATAAGTATAAATATGTGTTAGACAAGTTGTCAACGGCAGAAACCGCTTGCTGACAATCAATGTCAACGTTTTTTATATAAGTTGTCACATTAATGTATGCTTACCTTCATCTTCAGTTTGCGCATGATGCGAGTCTCCTCCCAGCGATCCAGCTCATCCCATTCCTTACGTAAGCATAATAATGTTCATAACAATTTGAATCAATAAATGCGAATTAGAGCTATAAATTATATACTCACCTTTCCGCGCTTACGCAGTAAATAATAGCGGTACATCACGATAGTCACAGCCAGAATCAGTGCTAGCCCGGTGCCTGCTGCGGCACCCAACACTGCTGAACTTACCATTACCATTTCGATATCCTCTCTTCTATATATGCTCTGTATCGGATGCTAAGGTTCTGATCGTATTTTTGTTCTATGATTTAAAGAAAAAGAAAAAAAGATTTACATATGTTTGACAATTTATTTAATATAGTAACCTTTAACATTTTACATTACATTTTTAAAATATATATTTATTTTCAAGCACTTAACCAAATAAATATCAATCAAACGAAATAAAGATTAGTTGATTAGTTGACTACAGAAATTTTTCCACTGTTCTTTGAAGCAATAAAGTATATATGTATTATTTTATAGAACACGGGTATTTTGATCACATATAAGATTACGTGAGCAGGTTATTTGTCTTCGCACCAACTGTGCAAACTTGTGTTTCTATCGTGGCATGTGTTGTTTTTAAAAAGTTTTGATGTTATTGAATAATTTGTAAACATGAGAACAGACACGTCATTATTTGACAATACTGAAATATATTATATGCGGAATGAGACATTAATAAGAGCAAAACAAGGATACTTCTTCAATCGTATTATCGAGTTTTCGAAATTATCACTTAAAATTGAATCATCCTCTTCATAATCGTGTGCCATATCGGGAAATCTTAGGAAATTTTTTAATATTGGTTCTTTGGTATCTTCTTCAGAAATTTCATCTTCTTCTTCGTGATCGTCCTCCGCATGGTCATCCGCATCCTCATCCGCATCGTCTTCCACATCGTCATACACATCTTCCTCCTCATCCTCCTCTTTATGGCGAAAAGTTTCTTCATCTTCGTCGTTATCATTTTCATGTTTATCAACATTTTCAGGATCGTCAGCCTTATCCACTTTGCTGGTATTTGTAACGACCAGAAAGCACCCGAAGCAACATAAAATTGTTAACATAAGCTTACTCATTACGACGTTTCAACGAATACTGACAAACTTGACTTCAGCCAGCAACTTTTAATAACACTGCAGCTGTCAATCGTCAGGTGCAGCAATAAACTGGTTTTCAAAGCTCGAAATATCTCTTGTTTGCTTTCGTTTTAGAAGTTAAAATATAAGAACGTTTTCGAAATGTGCAATATTTTTTGTTATTATAATTAGATGTCTAAAGGCAAGTCCCTTATCCTGTAGCATCCTTTTTTTATTTAATTGTACAACGGTTCTGGGCTTGGCTCTGATTGTGGATCTGGCTCCGTTTCTTTAGCTTTTCTTTCATTCGTCTAGATCTAAACAGGACACCAACATCGCTTTTTAAAACGTCGACTGACATTTTGGCGAAAATGGTACGAATTTTTAATGGTTTCTCAGCAACTTATACCCAAAGTCTGTTATTCAAAATAATTGATGTTGTTTGCTTTGCAACAGCTGCCATCTCGAAGGCGTTTTAAATTTGGCGTTTGAATAATTCTAGGTACTGAATTTTTTCTAAGAACTTGGTTTAGTTGGCAGAATTGCTAATTGCAATCATATACAAAAGAAGTTCTAGAATAACCTGTGCAATTAAAATACCAGGTTTCTAACTAAGCCCATCAAATTTCCAAATATGTAATTTCAGTGGATGTAGAAAAAAACTAAAGTTTTTTGAATTTGCTTTGTTTATTTTACTTTACTGTTGAATGTGTTGTGTTGCGATATAGATATTGATCACTTAGGGTAAATCCAATATCCTTATTCCGTCTTTTCCTCATCGTCGGCTTTACTTTCGTCAGACTCGGCAACATCATCACCTTCCTCTCCTAGCTCAGAGTCGAGATCCTCATCTCCCTCCTCTGCCACGTCTCCTTCCTCCTCAGCTCCGGCCTCATCGGATTCGATGTCCTCCACAGCTTCATCTCCAAGATCTTCGTCAGCAGATATTTGCTCGACAGGTTCAGCCGATATTGTGGCGAAAAGGACAAAGCCGAAAAGAGCAAGCAGTAAAATGGTACGCATGTTGAATGGTTTCTCAGCAACTGATATCGGATGCTCTGTGTAACTACTTTATATACAGACTTATTGGTAATACTGCGTGTTAGTTAAAGTACTTGTTTCTGTTTGATTAACAACAACTGTTATCTCAATTTGAAGCCGACTTCTAAAGTTTTCTAAATATTTGGGCTTTAGAATTCCATGTTCCGATGATTTTTTTTTAATTTGGTTTAGTTTGCACAATTGTTTGTCGATTCAATGGTAGCTTATTCATTTTTGTCGTATCGAATACAAACAACTACAAAATATTTGGTTAACTTCAATGCAAAATAAATATTAATGGTCTTGGTTGACGTGTTCTGTAACCTTGATTGTTGTTTGTTCACAAGAGACTTGGGTTATTCTAGCCCAATGTATTTTTTTAAGTTTATTCACATTCATTTTGACTTTGGTTTGGAAGTACAAACCGTAATTGAGACTCATACGATTATCCAATGACTATTATTAACGAAGGTTGGAATTTCAATCGCCTTCTATCGAAATCGGTTGTCATAAAATATATATATTTATGTAAAATAGTGTCTTAAAAATGGAAAAAAATAGTGGCTTTGTTTTAGCTCATGAAATGTAGCATACATTTAAGCGATATAAAAAATATTAATTTTTAAGTAGTTTAAGGCCTATTTCGATCACCATAAGTTCTTCTATGGAAAAGTTATCTCCTTGATTATTGTATGCTTTGTGGCGCGTTTAATTTAATTGTCGTAAAATCTGAACTCAATATTAGATTAAAACATATGTGTGGCCTTATTGGTCCAGAGATGCTTACAATAAGCGGCAAATATATGTACTAAAAGTAATAAAACATTGGAAGGTGTGCGGATTTTAACCTGGTGCGTAACTACCGGAATACGGATATATCCATCCTATCCGATAGTCAAGCAGCGTTAAACGCTATTAGTGGGACGAAAATCACTTCTAAAGTGGTCCTAGAAGCACGATCCAGACTTGACCGACTCGGGGCAACCAATAGGCTCACCCTAAGATGGGTCCCGGGCCACACGGACATAGCTGGGAATGAACTGGCCGACAGGCAAGCAAGATTGGGGGCGGAGAGACCCCTAGTGGGACCTGAACCGTATTGTGGCATCGGAAGGCACACGATACGGCAGGCGCTTAGGAAAGAAGAAGGACAGAGGAGGCAATGGAGCTGGGCAGAGGCACCAGGACTCCGACAAGCCAAATGTCTTATGGGTGGCTATAATCAAAAGCGATTTAAGCAGATTATAGCCATGAGCAAAAACAATCTTAGAATACTCACCGGTCTACTGACGGGACACTGTAGACTAAGAAGTCACCTAGCCAAGCTGGGTATAATCAGTAGCGGACTCTGCAGGTTCTGTGAAAGCGAGGAGGAATCCTCAATGCACATCCTAGCAGAGTGTGTAGCCCTAGTAAGGAAAAGAAGCAACATCTTGGGGATGCATGTCATGATGAGCAGTGACATAGTGGCCCTCAACCCAATGAAAATTCTAGCATTTGTGCAAGAGCTTGGGTTGATGGAGGAGCTCTAAAGCCCAGAAGGGGGCACAATACATCTACCAGGTTGCAGTGCACACACCCCCAACCTAATAATAATAATAAATAATAATAAAACATTGACTATAACGGTATTTGGAAATCCCATCTCCAGGGGAGTGTAGATACAACTGCAACTACAAGGCATAGTGGAACGGAAAATGGATGCAGACCGTGATTGGTTCATTGTTTACATACACAATACAAGAGGAAAAACAACAAGCTTCCCACTGTGGAGTCTTTTTTGTCGGAAAGCGGCCAGTTTCGGTCTACTTCTCAGAAACAGAAGTAGCTCAATTATCATGTCACTTGTGAAGTGAACAACGCTTGGAGTGCCATCTGAGACGTAGTTACTATTTTTGGGCTTATTAGGAATCATTGTGCAAGCTTTCGCCGTTAATAAGGAGAAAATATGCTGGATTAACTTTAATGGAAATTATAAGTAAAATAGGGACAGATAGTCTTAAATTCACAGCTTGTCAGTAATTTTATTAAAAAACTATATAAATGCAATAATTTCCCCACTGCGCCTAATATTACAGCTGCAAAGTGGATGACTTTAAAGAATTTGAATTTCCGTGATTTGTTTTGCAGACAAACTTTTCACATTACCAATATATCAGATAAGTACTTTTGAGTACTTTTTGCGGACAACAACAATTATCATTAGGGCTCCTAAGATCTGCAATATGGCCATTAGAAAGCTCTCAACCTATTCAGTGGTACCAAAACAAAGTCAGCGCAAAGCTCAAAATTCTATTTGGTTTATCCTGCTTTATATTCTGGTACCGATTGTCAAGCCTCAAAGACAATAAAGCGAACTGACTGATTTCTGCTTGCGAAGATGTTGTCGGGAGTGTTGTTCCTTCATATTGGTTAGCAATATAATCAACAAGTGTAATAGCATCGTCATCGCACATAATCTGAGTGAATCCTAAAGGGTTTGCTTTCCATTGAATAACAGCAGCATCCGTCAATAGACTACTTTACTTAGGCACATTTGCATGGCCGGAATTTGCATAAATTTCATTTATAAACAAAAATTCGCGCATTGGAAAACCTCGCATTGAATTTTACGACCATTTACGGCCCTTAAGTGCATTAAAGCCAACGCTTAAAATAGAAAAGCAAAGCGTCCAGTTTGTGTTGGCCATGTGACCATCGAAGTTAACATAACAATACTAAAAGTAGTAGAACAACAGGTCCTTCGCTGGAGCATAAAGCTTGCCCTCGAATTAACATTTTGATTGGATTTTCCAATATTGCGCCATATGGCTGGGTTGGGACTGGCTCTGCCACTGACTTTGATGGCTGATTGAGTTCCCACTGTTTACGCTCTTTTTGCTTCCATTTGAGCCAACATCAGCATAGAGAACATATACAAATTGTCCGATAAGATACGCAGTTTTATTGTCAATGCAACAGTCAAGTAAATTGACCTCTGAACTTAACTGTTATGTGTGTTTGTATAATAAGCAAATCAACGCTAGCGTAAATAGAATGTGCTTGATAAAATTGTTTGTTTATTTAACCAGATACAATATGGCAAAATTATGATACACATTACTATTCATATTTTACCAAGAGTCTCATTTAGACTGTGACCGATGCATCCAGGAGAGCAGGTTCAATGACAGCTGCGTGCATGACAGCAGGTTCCTGGGCAGCAGTTTCCACGACAGCGGGTTCCACGACAGCAGTATCCACTACAGAAGGTTCCACGACAGTAGTAGTCGTTTTGGTAACTACTACTTCAGAATTAACATTCGAATCTGCAACAGGATCAACTGGCTTGGTCACAACCTTTGGTGAACGGAGTGTTCTGATGAATTTATTGCCGACCATGCGGGGTACCATCTGTCCATATCCATATCCACCATATGCTCCATATGGTCCCCAATAAGGTTGTTGGTAGTTATAAAAACCTGGATATTGGTTAAATTGCGCCCAGGGACTAATGGGCATCATACGGCGACCAATCTGTACTGGTGAAGCAGCTACCACTGGAGCAGCATTCTCTTGAGCCAAGGTACTAACAACCTGCGGTTGAACTGCCAACTTGACTAAAGATCGACCTAAAATGGATCTTTGTGACAAGCCCAAAGCTATTAAGCTCAACAAAGTTAAGGATTTAAGCCAACACATTTTGTATAACGAATTCTTTCCCCAACTGTTTTCAATTCTCGCCGTTGCCTGCTTTTATTACAAAAACAGGGGATCAGCTTACTAAATATTGGTTTAGCTCATTTTTGCCAGTCAATTGTTAAATTCATAACGTGCAAATTTTTTATGAATTATTTACCTTCAATTCGAACGTCAATTGCGTTTTTAAAAACATTTTGGCTTCTAATTATTTGCTTAGCTTGAAGAAAGTGAATAACGATTTTAATAGATTGTCATTAGCACAAGTGTTTCATTGTCTTGACAGCAAAATACGACAATATTTCGATTGTATTTGGCAAAAAGCTAAAAAAAAAGTAATTTTGTGACAACCTCAAAAGGCAAAAGCTGTACAAATAAATATTAGATATTAAATACCCATCAGCACAGACATTATGCACATAATAACAATTCCTAAATGCAGAGCTGACATCATAATAAACCGTATATTCCAAATGTACGCTAATAATATTTGCATAACAATGTGGCTTCAAAAGTTACCTGAAGTCGCAGCTATTTAGGTAGCAGTATGTGGCTCACAAAATAAGTTTACACATTGCGTATACGTCACGCTAAACAAAGATCAATTAAACAAAGTGCAAACAGCTTCAGAATATTGAACCCAGAGATCAAAAACATTTTTAAAAAATATTGTTATTTGAAGAACTTTTGTGATTATTGTGAGATCGTTTTGATTTGTACTTTTCTTTGCATTTTGGGAAAACAGCGAGACTTAAAAAAATATGATATAATTGATTTTTTGTTGAATATAGCTCATATAGTCTGTAATACCCATGGTTAATGTTATTAATGTTATTGATAATCTAATTAATAAACTTTAATTTATCGGTTTATTTTGACCTGCACCAGATACCTTGGTCGAAGTCGTATATTGTGTATATCCCTATGGTGTATGGTCATAATTTCAAATTGACGTCAACGAAGAGTTTTGGAACAGACATATATAAATATACGTATATATAAAAAAAAACCCCCGTAAGCTGTAGGCGTAACGAGTATTGTCAAAAATTATGGAAATACTGTATACATTAGAGCTGATAAGCCACAAAGCACTCGACGCTTATCTTATCAAAGATTCAAATTCATGCATACCTTGTGTGGATAGGTATAAAATAGAGACACTTATGTTGTATATAAATCAGCACAAAACCCAAGCGAAATGCATCCCACTCAAATATAGAAATCCACACGCTGCCAACCAACCAAAAGCCAACCCAACCCAACCCAGTCCAAGTAGAGTCAATAAAACCTGTCGCTTCACATCTAAAGAGGAGTGCCTCGACCCGACTGGGGTATCCTCTGTTCCACTGTGATTGCTTTGTGCCAAGGCCAGTGGCAGTTTTCGCTTTTGCTGCCCGCCGGGCAAAGCAATCGCATAGTTTTAATAACCTCTACGGCGGATAACAAGAAATGAGCGAATAACATGGGGATTGTAGCCATACACATGCAAGTACATATGTTTATTTTGGTTCAGCTCCATTCAACAGGCAGAATTAATGGACACTTTTGTTTCTCATGTCCCAAGTGTCAAATAAAAATCCATTATCACATTAATAAACTAGAGAAGTATCTGCTAAAAATAAAAAAAAAACACTCTTTGAAGTGCACAGTTAAAGATGTGCTTATATAAAAAAGCTTATTTATAAAATATTATTTGTTTTTCTTTTTGCGCACTAAACACATAACACACACTTGTGGCTTCAGTTCATAATTATGTTATTATTAACATTTTTGACTTACCGCAAAATAATTAATTATTTGTGTTATTCTTGTTATTAAATCTTTCAATTAAAACATCTTTTAGAACGTGTTACCAATATAAGTTTCAAGTCCGTAGAACATATTTTGCTCTTTATGGATGCGAAGTTAATTTAATATTTATGTGGTAAACAAAATCGCACTCAAATGTCACAAATAATTGACACTAATTTCAATTTTTCAAAAATAATTGTACTCGAGTTGAATACAAATGAAGCTGCTCGCTGCTGCACAAAATGTTAAAGGTAACAAGGTAACAACCGTAGTCTTAACCGCTTTGCATGCCAGATACCAACTGCTTGCCACAACGGCAGGATGTAAAATGCTAGGCAATGCGCCACAGAATGCTACCATATGCCAGCAATATTGCTGGCCCATCGTTCGTGTGCCGCACATAAAGCTCCTTGGGGCATAGCCTTCGTGTCGGCAGAAAAGCTTTCATCTCTTATCAGTCAGAGATTATGGCTTCGACCGGCGTCCGTTGATAACGAGTCCGACCACTAATTGTCTCCACTGTCTATCCAGCAATCAGCAATCGTGCAGCAAATACAGATTGACGCGACATCCCAACGGTGTTTGCTTTTTCCTTTTGAAATTGTCCTTTTGACCTGAATGCTCCAACAACACTTGGCCAACTTCGTTAACCTGTTGAACGAGTAAGATACGATTATGTGGCATACGCCCTGTTGAATGCAAACTTTTGTGGTTAATTATTTAACGTGTAATTTTATTGAAACTTCGCTTATGTCTCTTTTTCTTACATTTTTTACATTAAATGCTGCAATAGCCGCTCTCGCACAATTAAGGCACATTCGAAAAATGTTTCATTGTATTAGTTGCAAGAAAAATCAAATAAAAAAATAAAATTTAATTATGTAATATGCATAAGTTTACTTTAATCAACCTAACACAAATAAGCAGTCGCACAGGACTTAGATTAAACGATATAAAGGTAATTAATGTGGCTGTTCCTTAGGTAAATCATTATAAACTAAGCGTTTAAACATATAGAACATAAATACTGGGATTTGAGACAGGATCAACTAAGAACTATAATTCGAAAACATTAATTAATTAATTGTTACATGCAAATAACATTTACATACGATAATGAAGCTGGTGGTTTGGTGACAATTTTTGGCTCTTAACTAGATATACATACAATTAATTGATCATGACTTAACAAACATCTTAAAATTTACAATTAGCAGGAATATAACATTAACACTAATATGGGCCGCTCTCCATGCACATCCTGACTGAGATGCATGGCTGTCTTAATGATGGGTTCTCTACAACAAATTAGATTTGAGCACAATTCCACGTTTTATTTACGTTAATCAATGATGTCGCGAATGAACGCGTTTCGATTTTTGTGTCGTCTGCCAGTCCAGACTGGTCAGCGTAGGTAACAAGCTGTCATTTCTATTATTATTATTATTTGTATTATTATTGTTGTTGTTGTTGTTGCTGGTGCTGTAGCTATTGTTGCCATGGTTATTATTGAGCAGGGCCGGTGTTTGCAATGTATAATCGTGGGCTAGAACGATGGGCTGCAGGGCGCTGAAGTTCACAGCTGGCATGTGGGACGGAGAGGCTGGCGCATAACCCATACGCCCGCCCGTGTTGTTCGGATTGGTGGGCGTGTTGCCATTCAGGTTGGCATACTGATTGGCCACGGGCAGAGTGGATGCTGGCACATTTAGATTAAGACACGGACCAGCTCTGCAATGGAAAAATGCATCAGTAAGCGTCTAAAACACATTGTTAAATCGGGTGAACAGAGCCAATAAGAGTGAACCAATTCTATATAATTATTAGCAAAGCTAAATACTTAATTTAATAATTACTACGGTTGCAGCTCATTGCCATTGAAATACATAATTTATTTGGTGATAGGTGAAAATTGGTGCCATCAAATTGATTGCTTATGGAGCAGACCTTTTTGGCACTTTGGGCCTTTTGAGAGCAACTATTATTTCTTGGCGGAATCGCCTTTGCTCAATTTAACCCTCATATTGACTGTCACTAGAGGCAGCTTAGTGCTACGAGGGGGTAGAACAATGAAAGCAGTTATGCATCGCTTATATACAGAAAGGAACAGATAAACTGCATACGCATGTCCTTTATATATATCCAATTTATGCTCACCTTTGTTGCGTTATTGTAAAGACCGATTTGCTAACAATGCGCTTTCCGGTGTGCCAAATGCGACCAATGTACTTGATGCGTTGTATGGCGATGATGGCCAGTGCGACAGTCCTTAAAAAAAATAATGTCATCAGTGAGCAAGTAAAAACATATTTATATAATTTTTGCAACTAACTTGAAAAGCTTCTTTTTAGTGACTCGAGGAGGGGCCAGTTTAAGTCCAGGAGCACCAGCGAGATTTTGTAGCGCTAGCTGTTCACTCGCCTGGTAGCTCTCCAGGGTGAGCTTGAGATATCGCTTCTGATATACGAGCGCCTTGCGATGGCTCTCGACGCGCAGATAGCGACCAAGTAGTTGACGACATCGCTCCTCCAGTTCACTAACATTCGCATTCCCAGTCCCATTGCCATTGCCCGCACCAAGTTCCTCGCACTTCTTCTGCAGCGCAATACGCTCTCCGACCAGATACTGCACAGTTTCGGCCATCTGGCGATTCTCTTGCGTGTTCTCCGCCAGCAGTGTGTTGATATCCTTCATCTTTTGGAGGAACTGTGCCGGCACCGTATCATCCGTGCTGTGGGCCAGACGATCGTTGGCCTGAGCCAAAGCCTCGGATAACTTTGATTCTCGCTGCGACGAGCGTGCGACATCAAAGCGCAACTGGTTGACCCTCTGTTCCAGGCTTTCCTTCGTGGACTCGGAAGCCAATAGCTTTGTTTTTAGCTCATGAATCTCTGCCTGCAATTTGGCCTCTTCCTGGTGCTGCCGAGCTCGGGTGTTGGCGCGACGCGTCTCCGTCTCTTGTAGGGTTACCATACGCGCTTCCAAACTCTCAATCTCGTTGGCCTGCAATGTGAGGCGTTCGTTGAAATGCTCCAGTTCCAGTTCGGCCGATTCCTTGTCACGCGCCAGCTTATCCATCTCCTGCTTGAGCCGTTCACAATATGCGACGCGTTCCTGCAACTCCTTCTCGTAGCGTTGACGCTCCCGTTCGCTGTTACGTTGTGCGTCCGCTGATCGTTCTCTTTCCCTCTCATTCTGGGCAGTCAGTAGCTTCAGTTCGCTGCGCAGTCGTTCGCACAACTCCGATTCGAAATCGGCACGCGGTGATTTACGTGGTGATTCTGTGGGTGACTTCAAAAGCGAATTGCTGCGTCGACTCTCGGCACGCTGCAATGAGGTCAACTGGGTTTGCAGTCGCTCGCATCGTTCGCGTTCCATGTCCAATTGTTTGTGTAGCTCGTCCTCGGCTTCGAGAACGGCTTCGAGGCGTTTGCGCATCGCCTCAATGATCAAGACATCCTGTTCCTGTATTTCCTGCGAATGATGTTTCTCGCCCAGCAGCTCTTGGCTCAACGTCTCCGTTTGTTCGCGCTCCACGGCCAGCTGAGCCCTAACTGCCTCCAGTTGATTGAGCAGCTCACGTTCACCCGTAAAGTTCTCGTCATCGGTGCCGTGGCCGTTGCCATTGCCAGTGGTGGGATCCGCATCGGTTTGGACCTCCTTCTGGTGCAACTTGTTATCCAAATTGTTTTCCTCTTCGCTCTCAATGGCTTTGAGTATATTCGAGTCGAGTTGGGCCGAGTAGTTGAGCTCCTTTTCCACTTGCTGTGCGATCTCGTCTACCGAATATTGCTTGGAGCTGTGCTCACTATTCTTCAAACGCTCGAGATCACGCTCCAAATCCTGCACCTGTCGCTGCAGTTGATCAGTGCGCTCCAGAGCCGACTGCAATCGTCCTGTCAGTTCTCGATTACGCTCCGTCTTTGTTTTTATCTCAGCATTGAGAGTCTCCACCTCTTGTTTTCGAGTCGCAGCAGTTTCCTGATGCTGTTGTTCGCATTGAGCATGCGCCGCACTAACCAAGTTCAATTCTTTCCGAAGCGTCTCACGATAGCCTGCCTCCTGGGCGGCAGTCTCCAGAATTCTGTTCTCCAGCAAGTCGATGCGCTGGCGATATTTGCGCTCACTCTCTTCGTGGTCGCGCATTAGCTTTTGCTGTCTGTCCAGCTGCTCCTTTTCGTTAGCAAGTTGCTGCTGCAACTGGTTAAGATTCTGCTCCAGTTCGGTCTTTTGCTGTTGTTTCTCCTCCTCCAGTGTGGCTAGCTTTTGCTTCAGCTCCTTCAGTTCCGGTGATGTTATCGCTTTTGGCAGCTCTGGCGTTTGCAACAACAGACTGGGCGTCTTAAACTTGGAATCCTCGGTTAAATTAGAGAAATTTATCTGTCGCGGCACGAAGCCTGGCGTCAATTCGCCACTGACTTGAGTGGTTACGCCAAGTGCATTGGGATCCTGGAAGTAGTGTGGATGCTCAAATGTGTTGGCCGGATGAGCCACCACAAAACCACTCAAGTCATCAGTACGCTTATACGTGAGATTTGCGACAGCTTCCTTTGAAGTTTCCTAAAATCGAAATCGTTGATAATACAATATTGCACTTGTGAATCCCTTTTTATAATCATTGCCTTACCATTGTCTGATGCAGAAAGCCCACTGCAGACTCGGGCAACTGGAGGGGTGCATTGAGACTGCGCATTGTTGCGCGTCGTTCCACATCCGGTTCGGGGAACTCGGTGATCGAGCCAATATCGCTGAGAGTTCGAGCACTGTGTTTTGTGCTGGCATCCTGTTTGCCCGCAGCTGGGGAGGAGGCAGGACTCGCATCCCTGGCTGCCTGCAATTCGCGCTCCTTTGCCTGTAGCTGCTCCTGCAAATGGTCAATCTCATCGTTCTTGTCGGCCAGCATGGTTTCCATCAGATCTGGCAACGATTGACGATTGACCATTTCGGTGCGCATCGTCTCCTTGATTTTGTCCAATTCGTTGCCCTTCTGCATCACTTCCGCACGCAAGCGTTCAATCAGATTATTATCCGGCTGAGAGCGCGCAGCGAGCTCTGCCTCGAGACGGACAATCTCATCCTTGCTGCGTTGCAGCTGCTGCTGCATTGTGGACATTTGCTTATCGCGGGCGGACAACTGCTCGCCCAGATTGCTCATCTCGCTCTGGAGCTCGTGGACACGCGTGTTGAGGTCGGAGGTGCCTACGCGATGCAGTTGCTCGGCCCGTTGGCGTTGCTCCTCCAGACGCTTCTGCAGCGATAAAATGCGATGCGATTGCTCATCGATTCGGCCCTGCAACGAGTCACGCTCGTGCTGCAAATCCTGCAGAGTAAAGTGAAAGAGTCTCAATTAGTTTTCAGAGTCAATGGCCGACCGATGGAACTCATCTGCATCTCTCACTACCACCCTCTCCCACACTCAACCCTTTGGCCGACTTCAATTAAAGTAAATTGAACGCATTCAAATGCTGCAGCACTGGCGATAAATGGTGCATTTATCTGCATTTTATATCTCTACTCGTATCTGTTTTATACACAGCCTCGTGTGGCACAAGCACTGCTCCAGCCACGTCCACAACGCTTGCAATAACAAAGAAATTTCTTCAGGCACATACGCTGCTTACTTGCATTATGCATAACGCACATACGAGTATTAGTCTTTCAATTAGGCTCTTGTGGCATGCAACATATTGTAAACAAACCCGCGGATGCAACCACAACATATATTAGTAGTGATTGAGTCAGGTGCACCAAAGGGGCGTCAAGTGATTTATTTTGAGGATAAGAATTTTAAAGTAGCACAAACTGGGCACATGAATGGAGCTGGCAAAGTGATGATGAGTGCATCTATTTTTGACAGAGCTTGTGCCATTTTCTAAAAAGTTCTTTCACAAAATATTATGTGCTAAATACCGTTAGAAGAATTACGTGCCAATTGCATAAAACTAAAGATAAAGAAAAATAAAAATCGACATAAATATTATGTACTTAATGCATTAAAATCAAAAAAAAAGTATAATAAATTTGTGTACTTGTCTATAACCTTGTCAAAAATCATCATTCATATATATATATGTATATATATAATGTACATAAACAAATTTGCCGCCTGCCAATTGGGTTTCAATTGTGTGCCGCGTCTTATGTTATGTTAATTGTATACATATTCTATTTAACTCACTCGAATTGGTAACATGTTAAAGTTGAGCGCATTTTTTGAGCGCAACAGCATTGGCACTTTTATAACGATTTATTAGGCAAATTTAATTAAATTAATCAAACTAAATTCAAAACACAACTATCACATTGAACGCACACATTTCCATGTGCGTCGCGGGAGACTCTCTGTGGGTAACTGAGCGATGTGCCAAGCAGAGGCAGAATTTCAGTATTCAAATTTAGACTCTCGTTGATCGCACAATACTCAAGAACTGTAATCAAAGCAAACTGCATCGAAAACTGTGATTATAGCACAGTGCTTACAAAACTGCAAAATACTTTACACCTCGCCAATCCAATTCAACTTAAGCTTTCAGATTGACAATTTGAAGAATACCTGCGGGTAATTTTAATGAATTAACTCATCTAATTTAGTAAATGTGAAAAAGCGTGCTTTTGGACTACATCATTGGTTTTACTACACTATTAGACCTAGGAGCTGCCTTTTAAAAAGAAAGTTTTACATGAAACTTTTGTTTCTTGTGCGTTATATTGATTGAGTGTCAGCGAAGACAACAACCAACTCACCACAAAAGCTGTACTAAGAGCTACAAGTACTCACCACACAGCCACTGCGCATTTGAGTGACTTGCATTTCCAGATCACGAATTCGCTTGATCGCAGCCTCCTCGACCCTCGTATGCTTGTCAAGTTTCTCGGAAACACGCTGCAATCCCTCCACAGTCATCGAGTGATGCGTGGGTGAACTTTCCGCTGTATGTGCAACCGTTGGCTGCTTACTGCCACCGTGGACAGATACATCCTCTGTGGCACTTAGGCTGCAGGAGTTGGAGGCGTTGTTTGAGTTGTGCAGAGATTCCAGTGTCTTGGTCTTCTGCTCGAGTGTTGTTTCAATTTCGCGCAGCTGCTCGGCCACGCTATGTTCGCCAGAAGGTATTCCCTGTTGCAATTTCTCCTCCAGCTGACGGATGCGCGTCTGATATCCTTCGCCGATGTCCGTTTTTAGACTGTGCACCTCCTGTTGCAGGGCATCATTGGAACGCATTTGCATTTGTACGTAATCCTCCAGCTGCTTTGCCTTCTCGTCCAGCACCTGTTCGTTGAGCGCCTTGGTCTGCACCTGTGTCTCCAGCTCCGAGATAATCTCGCGCAGCACAAAGATCTTGTCTATTGACGCCTTTAATTCCACTTCAAATTTGTCTCGCTTCGCATTGGATTCGCCGAGCTGTTGATTGACCTCGCCCAATTGCGCCTCCAACTGGGCATACTGTTGGAAAGGGATTACATAGATGCGTTTGAATACTTGCTATATACATACATTAAAATGTAGTTATGTATGTATTTTATAATTGTGTGCATGGGATTGATCGTGACATATATATATATATATATACTATAACTTACATGCTTCAGCTTGACAACCCTCAACTTAAATGTGCATTTGAATTTCAGGTGCAGTTATTTGGTAAGGATTAGATTATTGTGGGTGCATGCAAAGAGGATTACTATTAGCATATTTATCAATGTTATCAATCTTATATTAGTAGAAATGTATATAAGTGTTTGTGTGCGTGTGTGTGTGTTTAGATACTTCTCAATGAAACAAGTATTTAACTCGAATGAATTTAAATCGCACCCCCGCCCTAAATATTTTCTTAATTTTCGTTGTTGTTTTGTTTCTATAAATACTACGTCAGCACATGCTTACGAAAGATTTATATATATGTATATATATATTCACACATACATGAGTACATATAGCAGACAATCATGCTGCCCTTGACTTCGATATGAAGAGCAAAATGAAATATTCACTGGATTGGGTGGGGGAGGCACATTAGTAAGATAGGTATAATTTTGAATTGAGCTCAACAGGTGCAGCCGTCAGTTGATTTCTATTAAGTGCTTGGGAAGTTCACTAAATTCAGCCAATTTGTGTATTACATATAGCAAGTAAATCGAGATTAGTTTAAAATACGTGTTATAGGAATCGGTGCGAAATAGGAAAAGGAACTTAAAATATAACAAGACCTACACAATATGTGTAGAAGCGCAATTAAATAATTAAAAAAAAAAAAATATTTAAAATATAGTCCAGAAGAAGAGAGAACCAAACCATAAAACAACGAAACAAAGGAACATGAAACCAATCATAAGTATACATATAGAACATATATATGCAGTCAATATATGACTCAAAGAGACCCACGACTTGAGAGGGCACTCACCTCCTCAGAGGCATTGGCAAAAGAGCTGCGCTCCTTTTCCTTGTCACGCAGCTGCAATTTAAGCTGCTCAATTTCGCGCTGAAACTCATCGCGTTCCTGTTCGCGTTCGCCGGCCTGCTCCTCCAGGAACTGCCTGGTGGCCTTCAGCTGTTTGTCTGCGGTGTCAATCTGTTTTGGCGGTAGGGGTAGGCATATGGATTGGGTGGTATAATAACCTAAGCTCATACTTGGCTTACAAACTAGACGCGCTCAACGGGTATTATATACGGATTGATCATGCGTTTAGCACTGCAGATGATATTGGTATGGATAAATCATGGAGGCGTTAACTTACCTGTGACTGCAAATCTTCGCGATCCTTCTTCCCAGACTCCACGACCTTATCGCCCTCGCGACAGAAGTCCTCTATCATCTGCAATAATATCACAGTTGAATTACCCGGCTCCTGTGAGGGCTGCTGCTGCTGCTGTTTCTGCGTGGGTGAGGTCAGCAAATGGCGCGCCCTTTCCTGAAGTTGGACAAAGCTGGCCGATGACTGATCTAGCACCTGCGGGCTCTTCATGTCACCGAGGCCATAGCCCTCGGCATAATCTGTATGATTCAGAGAGTTCAACTGCGATAGCTGATCGCGCAGCGCCTCCAGCTCCTGACCCAACTCGGCATTACGATCGATGGTATTCGTGAGTTGTTGCTGCAATTTCTGACGATCTGTTTCCGATTTAATTAGACGATTCTTGAGCTCTATCAGCTGGAAGCTGAGCTCGGAGGCATTGCCCGCCTGCTGCTGCAGATCCAGTGGCAGTGAGCTGTGCGTCTTATTAATCTGTACACCATGGCTGGTCTTGCGCTGATGCGCCTCGCCCAAATGCTGATCGTTTAGCGAGTTGGTGCGCAAAAACTCGTGGAGCAGCTGCTGTTGAGTTGGATGCTGTGGTGCCGTTGTTTTTAGGCCATCCACGGCTTCGCAGCACAGTTCGTGTTCCTGTTTCTCCGTCTCATCAAGTGGCGCTGCAGCTTCGGCAACGTTTGGCCTATCCAAATCCTCAGAGAGTTGCAGCAAATAGGCGGCCTCTGACTTTAGACGTTCGAGGCAATCGCCTAAATCGAAATCCTCATTATTATCATCGGGGCTTTTGCTGTCGATAAACTGCACTAGGCTGGGATTCTCAACCACTTCCAGGAGACTATGGACATCGGGCACGAGACGCAACTGTTTTGTGTTATTGAACGAAGCCTGCAGCAAAGAGCTGCTCAGCGTTTGCTCCAAATCATCGCCACCCTCCTGACTGCGACTGTGCGCCAGTATGCGCTGCATCTCCTCGGAGAGTGTGGCATTGAGGTCACCCTCACAGTTGGCCACACACTTGGCCAAACGGCAGAGAACGCTGCGAAAGCTCTTTGATAATTCCCGCAAACCATCTCGCTCATTGATAATGTGATCCAAGTCTCGACCCGAATCGAAAGTCAGATGCCGCTTGTTCTTGCGGTTGAGTTGTTTCTCATAATCCAATTTCATTCGCGACATCTGAGGCAACAATTGTTATCGTTATTTCTGAATATTTCATTAAACCAATAAAGTCATTATAATAGTCACCTCTTCAGCATGTTTAATATTCAACTGGGTGATCTCCAACTGACTCTTTGCCGTGAACTTCTCGCGTAGCAAAATAAGCTCCTTGGGCCAGTGTTGATCGTTCGCGGCGTTCTCCGACAACAAACTCTAAAAGAAACAAATCGGACAGCGCATTATTGATTGAAAGCAATTTGTATACACACAAAATAAATATGTACACATACATATGTATATCAAAGTCTGTGAAAGTTTGCTGCGCAGTTGCATGCAGACATATTGAAGTTAAATATATATCAAATCGATGATGTATTCGAGAAGCTTTTCCCTTGGAAGACAGCTTTTCAGTGCAACAGGACATAAATATTTATTTATCAAATCAAAATATTTACATGTTCGCCTACTGACGAATTTCCTTAAAAATTCCAAAGTTTTCATTTACATGTGATCCGAAATAGAGGAAAATCATCAACGGTCTCCTTTGTGTTTGTTTTGTTTGTTTATCATCACCCGACGAGTCACGAGGTTGTATCTCAAAGTTGTGCTGCTGTGGCATACATACATAAATAAATCTTAATGAACGTGCCGCAGAGAAGTGGTAAGAATTGGAGTTGAAGTCGCAACCGTCAAATTTTCAATTAAACGAATTTAAAAGAAACATTTTTACAAACTGATGAGCAGCACTTGATCTGCCTTATCTGCCGCACTGAGGTCGCCAGAGTGCAAAGCTGATTATTCTGTTGCATCTTTTTCTGATTATTATTATATATTTCCTTTTATAGCCAATTTTCTTAAGTTTCTTATAGATTAAAACACAACAGTGCAAAATGCTTGGAGAGAGGGCGAGCTCTCCGAGTTTTGCATTATTATTAAACTACTTATGTTGAAACTTTACGGCGAAGAATATGTCAAGAAACATTTTTATTTCTGTCTCAGTTTTGAAAATTTTGCATGCAACGTCTTGCAGAATTTGCATAGCACAGAAAAAGGTATTTTTAGTTTGTTGCATAACTAGGTGAAAGACTAAAGAGAACTGACATCAAAATTTGCGTAAATGTTCGCACAAGTCATGAATTCATGATTATACGTCATTGATTTGAGAAGTTAGTAGTTGTAGTAGTACTAATTAAATAAATAATAAATAAAAATGATCGAAGAAATTAAAATATTTAAATTTTTCTCAAAAAATATAGCAGTGTAAAATTCGGCGATAACAACGTACATCTTCATAGTATTTATATTGAAAAAAAATGCATATTCAAAAGTGATTAATTCGCTTTTGAATTTTGGTTAAAAGTAAACAGATTTTGCAATACATATATACTATTTAATTCCGATATGTATTCAGTGCAATAAAACCAACGAAACTTTTACTACTTTTATTGAATTACAACATTAAATTCCAAATTACATTAAGAGATATATAAATTGTTAATCATGACATTTAGTTAAAGACAACCGCTTCTTATTCGTCATCGACGTTCAGGAGCAGTGCCAAAAGACTGTAGGCTTGGTTCAATATCTGTAAGGGAATATTGTTATAAGATCGTAAGCGTATCCTCCACAAATGAAAATACCTTGCCGAACAGTAGGAGACCGAGTACAAAAAACCCACCAGCTTTCAGCTCCATAGGACGATTTAGGTAGATCATAAAAGTGAATATCTGGCGACGCATTTTTACAGACATATCTGGCCACTCGCAGCTATAAAGATCATTGACTAACTGATTTGCCCTGTCGATAATTTGATTCCCATAAATGCAGGGCAGTAAGATTTGCGCCATCATCGCGAACAAATACTGAGTCTTCATTAAGAAGAAAAATGGATCCTGCACTGTAGTACGCTGGAAAGGACCAGATAATCAGATTGATTGTGTTTCTTCGCAATACATACGACTCTTACGTCACTTACCATCTGTAAACAGTAGATGGTCAGACAGATTATAATGGAGCTCAGCAAGATCTGTACAATTGTGCTACGGGAAATGAAAATTTGAGTCCGGTTCGCGTGCATCTTAATGCGACTGTGGAGTGCAATAATTGCCACAAATTGCGCATGCAGCTGCTGCTCAGATTCCAAACTATTTCCAGTTGGAGCAAGTTCTGCCATACGCATCCCGACCAATTCGAGGCACAGTGAAATGTGCAGCATCAGATAACAATTGAGTAAATCCATTCCTACGTTGGAAAGGCACGAAAAAGGCACTGCGATCACTTGATAAGCGAAGGTGAACCAAAAATTGATGGGTTGCGTCCAGTCATAAGGGACCCACATCCAAAACGGCAATTTATTAGGATAGTTGAGCAGCGACGACATGAGGATGCACAGTACCGAGCTGAAGCTGCAGAAAAAGTACGCAATGATGACGAGAGCGAATCTACGATGTGCCAACTCCCACATATCGCGCTCCTGGCCAAAATGAACTTTGAATTGCTGACTAGTGGACCACTCCTCAAGTAGTTCGCGGGCAATGTGATGACGACGCCAATTGTTTACAATCTTAGCCAATAGACTCGTCATTGTTAGCATAATGAAAAGCACTTCGGCTCTCCGCTCAAAATCTTTTATCAGGAAAGCGTCAATCCACATCAGGGCCGTGAACATAAAGGTAACTACGCCATGTATCAACCAAGGCCAATAGCGATTGAATCTTCGGGTCCATGGCGTATCCAAAGTGGAGCCCTGATTTGGCCATATTGCAAAAATATGAAGAATGCGCAGCACAAACCGCGCAGCTTTTATGTTATCAAAATCCATTTTATAAACTTATTTAGATGCCTAGCCTAAAAAAGGGTCCTTATATACCACAAAATGTCCGTTTCTTGCTAATTGCTTAATTTTGTGGGCGTTTCAGTCTTTCAATTAAAAATCAATTATACAAAATTCGACTAATATGAAAATCGATATCAATGTTCATGGCCAGTTGGAGTCGCTTCGGTGCATTCATTGCATTCACTCGATTTGAATGCAGCACAACCAGAATGAATACTCCGAGCCGACTGTCGCATTAAAAATAGACCCATGTTTCCAAAATAGGCACCAGCAGCGAACCAAATTTTTGCGCCTTACACAAAAATAACATCACATGTTGGGAATGGGAATGGGAATAGATAGTGTTTATGCTTTTGGAAAAGGGCAACGACTTGTCTAGTTTTGGAACGTATCTTAAGTCAAAGTGTTCACTATTTGAGCGATCCAAGCATTTTCAAAAAGATTGAATTTGTTTCTAGGAATTGTGGGCCGAAGCAACATTCAGGAAAATTTATAAATAATCCATATTTTTATATCTATTAACTAATAATTATTTAAATATTTTCTTACATTTTTAGTGGCCTTTTCAAATCCAATAATCCACTTTGTATGCATATATGTATGCTATATATGAAAGCAAGCCAACCATAAAACCGTTAGATTTTGAATTGTATCCGCTTCTTCACAAATTAGATTTGATTTATGCTTGTTTGTATTGTACATTTAATTGTACACATCAAGTGTATTTATGCATGTCATGGTATATATTATAATTCCACTTGATCACTATTAAGAATATGTGTTTGTATGTATTTGTATTTGTTGATTTTGCGTTCTTTTTGATTTTTTTTTGTATTTATATCATTTAACGATCTCTTGAGCGCACATGTTTTTATGCTAATTCACTAGTATGTGTATTTGTACATCTGTATTGTATTCACGCACATATATATTTATATATGTATATTTATATTCGACACTATAAAAACAGAAAGTGATTTAGCGCACGTACGCTTTGAAGTAACGGAAACGACTGAGCAGTCGCCTCGAGCTACCAGGCTATTTAATAAAGATCGATGGCACGCTCCCGAGCACTGATAGAAAGAGAGAGGCAGAGAGAGAGATCAGCAGCGAGAGAGCATTTTCCTTATGGGCAGGCGGCAAGCAGTGCACGCAGCACTGCTTCTCTTGTACTATACGCTTGTATGCGTGTTGAAATTAATTTAAATTTACGTTCGTTAATTTCGGACAGTGGAGTGTGCATTGTTATTGCACTCACATACATATGTATATGTATGTGCATATGTGCACACATATATAGCGTTTCGCGTTTGTTCACACTTCTTCAATATACAAAACTCACACTGGAGTTGATTAATTCTAAGCCGAGCTACCCTTGGCACTTCCGGCCGGGCTTTATTGGCTTTATCTTCAATTGTGAAGTGGATAAATGCATTGCCAGTCGTTTGCTTACGGAATTCAACGAGGAGCACATGTTTGTTTTATGCGACACACATACTTATATACATACGAAAAAATTCTCCATGAATATATAGCACATATGTATGTATGTATGTGCATATATCTTTATCTCATCTGCTAAAGTTGACTTTTTGGCTTTCAAGCCGCACTTCCCAGACTGCGTGCCCGTCGATCTGAAGACGTTGCCCCTAGGAGGATACTGAAGCAGCAAGTTAGCCACCAGACTCCCAACTTCGATGAGTTCATCTGCACACGGTAAAAAGGAATTCGTCATTCATGGACTGCGGCACCAGCAACAGTGCCAGCTCATTACATTTAATTTATCTACACGAACTTCCAAATTATACAGATTTGTGAGCAATTCAACTACATATTGCAGATTATATATGTATGTCTATATATATATATATATATATATATATATATATATAAGTATATGCGAATATGTTTGTTTTTAAATTTGACACACATTTAGTCGCGAACAATTGTCGCCACCAGATTCTTTGCTACAAAGCATTGTCCAACACTCTGCCTTCTGGCCGGCAGTGACAATGTATTTTAAGTGTTGCATAAAGTTGTACATAAAATATATCACTTGACGCCATAAATCATTCCTCCAAATATAGGAAACAGTTGTCACTGGAAGCCGTGTCAGGCAAAGGGATGACAGAAGTCAACATTCGATGGGGATCGTTGACTTTGGCCTTAAAAATAGCTCTGCTGATATCAAAGAGTACAAATTGTATGCTGTATGCTGTATGCTGTATGCTGTATGCTGAATCCGGCAACAGCTAAGTAAAATGATCTCTCTGTATATCTATCCACCTTTTGAGTGGCCACACGTATAGTTAAAGAACTTGGGCCACTCCATTGCAAAATTAATTTGCGTGATTCTGGCAGTCGGCCAAAATGTAGCACGATTTCGCTCGTACGGTGCGTGCTTAAAGGCACACTACGGCGTTTCATTGAACGGAACGAGTACACAGAAATAATTTGCATCTCGCAAAAAAAAATACAGTATGTAAACGAAGGGAAGCTTGGTGAATCACACTAAGCAGCATGCAGAGAACAACCACATGCAGCATGTTGCATCTTGTTAACAGGCAGCGTGCAGCAAACTCCTTACCTGTATCTGCTGCTCCAGCTCTGTAGCAATGTCTTGGCGTGCCAGCGCCAGTTGCTCCTGCAATCTTCGCTCATACTCCTCAATGATGCGCTGAATCACCTGCGATTCGTTCTTGAAATTCAGCTCGTCCTCATCGATTATGATTAGCGAGCTGTTTGGATTCTGGGCAGGCGCTGGCGATACATCCACTGTATCGTCGCTAGCTTTTTGGCAGGTAAGCGGTGATTTGGGTGCAGACTGGTCAGGTTAGTTGTTGTTGCGGTGTCAGGTAGTCATTGAGTCGGGTTTAATTGTTTTTATTGGGTTATAAAAGTAAAGAAACAAGAGCGAACATGCACAGTTAGCAGTTAGTCAACAAACAACGCACAGGTAATGATAAGACTCGATTTGCATGCGACAATATATCAATAGAAACTCACCAGGTAATCGTCGTCCGCATGACGACGCTCATGGAACCTCAGACGTTCGGTCAGTTTTCGCACCTGCTCGGCGTTGGAGCGCTTCAGTTCATGGATATGCGTCTGATAGAAGACTTTGAGGTCGGCAATCTCCAGCGACATCTGCAATATCAATTGTAAGCAACGATTTCAACTCTAGATGGATTCCACTTGTGTGGTTTACTCACATTATCTTTGGTTTCCTTCTCGCCCAGCGCATCTAGTCCACTGGGCGTGATTTCTCGATGACTGGGACTGAGCAGCAGTTCGGCACGTTTACGCTTGCGCGGTGATGATTCCTTGGAGGCCAACTCCTCGGGCAGCTGCTCCACCTCCGAACACTCGGAGGAGGTGTCGCCGCCCACATGCTGAGACTTGTGCGAGAACACATCATCCGAGAATTGTTTCTCTAGGTCTGCACAACGATGCTCAAAGTATTTGCGCAGCTCCTCCATTTGCTTGGTATGTGCCGCCTGTTGTGATTGCTCGCTGGCCAGTTTATCTTTCTCCCACTGCTCCCGACTGGCTTGCAGCTCTTGGGCGCTCTGATCCCGACACTGTGACAACTCCTGGGACAAATAGTCATCAAACTTGCGCTGCACCAAAAGGAACGGTCGCAACTCGCCGGGAAGCAGACATTTTTGGAACTGTTCAATTTGCTTGCTGAAAGCGGGGGGCCATTCAGGTGGCAGCGGCTCCACGCCCAGATCATCGATGGCCACCGACTGGCGAGGCACCGACAGCTGTCGTTCGCGCGAGCTGCGCGATACACGCTCCTCGTGATCCGTCAGGTAGTTGCGATCCAGATCATCGTCGCTTTCGCTTATCAGATCCATTGATATCTCCGAGATTTGTCCGCCAGCATTGACCTCTCGATCTGACCAGCCGCTACTCCGTTTAACGCTGTCGATGGCCTCATGAAGCTGCCTGCGCAACGCTTGCACCTCATCGCCAAGTCTATCCGAATCCGATTGCAGTTGGCCACGCACGTTTAGCGAGTGCTGCAGGGATTCCGTCAGCTTGGCAATAATTTCATCGCGCCGGGATAGCTCCACATAAATGTCCAGCGTCTGCAAGGAAACGAAATGGTTCTAGTTAATACATATATATGTTGTTAATGTAATGTGGACTTACCGGCGCACCAAACTCCTCTTGGAATGTGCGATATTCCGTCGAGTTAGTCACCAGGGAGCTGCTGTCCCGCGCAGATGCTGGACCCGCACTGGATTCGCGACGTGCCGTCTCCAGCTGCATATTTAGCGAGGCGAGGCAGTTGTCCTTAGTCTCCAGCTGCGAATGTAGATCCTGCACCTTGGCCTCCAGCTGCTTCAACATGTTTAAGCTGACCAAACTTGAATTGCTGCCAGCTTTGCATTCCTGTAGTGTTTTTGTCTCCTCCAGCGACAGCGATTTCGGCTCCTCCACTGTGGTGCTCAGCGAAAGCAGTCGTTCACTCTCCTCGGTAATGTCCTCGAGCACATCCTTGCTGAACTCTGTGAGCGGTACACGTTCCATTTGCTTCAGCTCCACGTTTGCTGTGGTGCCAGTTGCTGTGTTCTCGTGCGAGGCTGGCGACTCCGTGGGTGAATTCTTGGCACCGCTCTCAGACAGCGTCTGCTGATGCATGGCCATAAGACGTAGCTTCAGCAGCTGCATGGCGGCCTCATCTTCATCGTCATCAGTATCATCCTCATCCTCATCATCTTTGATTTGTGCTTGTGACTCTGGTTGCAGATGCAGCGTTTCAAGCAACTTGGCGCTTTTGTGCTCTACAATTTGTGACAGTTGCAATTGGGGCAACTTTAAAGTTGCCACAGCATGTGCACCATCTGATGGCTCCAATCCATCCAGATCTGTAATCATTTCTAATTTTTGCGATGCACTGCATAATGTGCTGCTAACAGCCGCCTCTTCGCCATCATAGGTGATCTCGATGGACTCATTTGTGTGTACGATTTCTTCCATTGAGTGATCCTGCTCACTGTGTGGCCCAGCAGCTGTGTCCAATTCACTCTCCTCCAGCCCCGATGGCGCGGGACTTTGTGCATTTTCCTCATCGGCTTCTATTGCCGATTCGGATGCGTGATGCGGTTCATCCACAAAATCGGAGACATCGTCTGTGGTGCTTTGATTGCTGAGACTCTCGCCTTCGTTCTGTGCATGGAACGATGCCTCCACGTCGGGGTCGACGTCGGCATCTTCTTCATGACGCGAGTGAATTGGTTTCCTATTTTCCAATGGTAAACTTATATCAAAATCATCATCATCTTCATCGTCTTCGTCGTCGGAGAGCGTTGCTTGATCCTTTGGACTGTTTGGTTCAGCATCGTCATCATCACTCTCATCGTCCACCACAAAATGTTGAGCCAGCTGGCCGCCAGAGAGTTGAGTATCGTCAATCCGAAACTCAGCAGCTTCCTCACTGCTCTCAGTTTTGGCACTTATTTGTGATTGTTGCTTTGGTCTGCCAAAAGCAGCTGCCTCCGAAAGCGATTCAATGTTCGAGTTGAGTTGCTCCTCCACCTCACTTAACTCGATCGCCTCCTCGATATCCTCTTCAATGCTGCTGCTTGTGGTTGTCGTTGTAGTAACTGTGGTTGCCCTAGGATCCATTATATCGCTGCTGCTTGTGGCTGTTGTTGTTGTGGTTGTTGTTGCCGTTGTGTGTTGCTCGGCCATTTCAATAGTCATGGAACTGGTGGGCGGTTCAATACTAAACGAGGACACTGTCTGCTCGTCCTCGGTGAGACTGAGATTATTCTGTTGCCGGAGTAGCTCGGAAGTGTCCGTCGATGTGACCGCGTATGGAGTGCTGCTCGAGCAGCTTGTGAGTGCTGTCAAGCTACTTCTGGAGATTACATACGTGTGCGTAGATTCGTTATCTGAGCCGTCGTCAGCAACATGTTGCAGTTGCTCCTCCTCCTCCTCCTGCTGCTGCTGTTTTTGCTCTACCCTCTTGACAGCAGACTTGTGAAACACAAAGTTTAATGTTGGTATAAACTCAACATCCACATTTTGTACGATAAATTTGCGACTGGGCGCCGCCTGTGTTTGTTGTTGCTGCTGTGCAGCAGCGACTGTTGAATCTGTGGACGGTGCACCTTCGACTGGCTCCTCAGGCGCCTCGATTGCCTTGTAAAAGGCGCTACCACTGCTCGTGCGTAGAAGGGATGTAATCTGAAATGAGGCAGTAAATTAAACGATTTATTATAATAATCCAGCATATACTAATTAAGTTAACACTTAGAAAGGATTTAGCAAAAACTCCACAAAAAAGTATATAATATTTTTGAAAAACTGTTTAATTTATTTTTATGCTCATCTTGCGATCGATTTCAAGCTAATTTTTGCAGATCTATGTGAAAATAAACACCTGGTTGAAAAATAACCAAGGTTATATAAATAAGTTCTCTAATTTTTACATAAATAAATGATGCACACGTTTTTGACCCATTTCGAAAACTTCACTTCGCAGTTCGTAAAATTAATGTTAAAAAGTGTTTTGTATCTTTTTGTTTTCCCACACGATCTTCAATCTTATCTGCAAATGATCTGTGTGAAAATTTGTTACACTCAAAAAATTCGTTACAAATTCTGCAGAAATTACATCTTTTAGATGGAAAAGGGGTTGCCCAAAGATAAAAAGAGTTAATTTCTTATTCCATAAGTCTAACAAGTAAGATGCTGTAGTCGAGTTAACTCGACTACGATATACCCTTAACCCAATTGTTAAATATATTCTTGTTTTCTTGGCAAATTTCCCTTTAAGATGATTTGCACTCAAATCCCCGAATTGAATGGCTACAAACACGTATACGAAAGAGTAGTTATCGGGGCTCTGCAGAATATATTGACGCTAGCGTCGATTATCAGGCCATATCTTTCTCACATCCTATTTATGCATACAGAAAATGCTTGCGGCTGCTAATAGAAATGCGATCAATAACAGAATATATTTTCGACTATAGCTTTGGTGTTTCTTGTCCGATCTTAATGAAATTGATCAATAACATGTATATGCATATTATGTATAAATTAGAAGCATCTGCAACTTAAATTGTGGAATTTATTGCTATCGGAAATCGAAATGTATCGATAATTCAGAAACTGAGGCAGTTATCGATAAAATAAAGCAAACTTCATCTGCAGACGGACAGACAGACAGACGGACAGGGCTATATCGACTCGGCTGTTGATCCTGATCAAGAATATGTATACTTTATGGGGTCGGAGATGCTTACTTCTGCGTGTTACATACATTTGCACAAAACCATTATACCCTTTTTACCCATTTTTAATGGGTTAAGGGTATAAAAATTGATATTCAAAGTTGTATAAATGAAAATTCATGAAAAGCATTAGAAAATGCAGTACATTTGCAAAGCTTGAATCAACATAAATATTTGTTTAATAGTATTTAAAAATTTGTACATTTGTTCGGTTGTCGTAAAATTTGGCAGTGACACTTTTGGGGCCACACGCCTGATGCCATATAAAAAATGCATTTTCACAAACGATTTTCATTTTCATTTTCGTAATGATGTCACCTCATTTTCAACGCCAACGATGCGACGTTGTCACAACAATGCTGTTGTGAGGATTATGGGGTTAAGCGACTTGCCCAACCAAATGACAGCAAGAGATTTTATAAAATTAACAGAGAAACAGAAAAATGTGATCAGTGATCCGAGATTCGAGATACGAGATTCACGAGATACACGATAAAAGATCATCATTGTATTGGGCAACAATCGCTGACATCTCCGGCCAATTGACCCGCAACCGAATCGCAAACGTATCGCAAACTCAAGAGATTATTGAGGCAGCATCTGGGGGCTGAGTCAGGGCGCGATTTGATGGATTGCAGCTGTGGCTGCCACAACACACGGCAGCGCATCAAGTTGCCAGCTACCGACCGGCCGCCCTTTTATAATTAGAATCATTTCGAGGCATATATTTTGTGTTGTTGAAATTTTGTAATAAACTCACCGATCACCGCCTGCAACTTATTAAAGTATGCAGATGGTTCGTTTATTTCTATATCTCTATATATCTATATCTATATATATTTATATGTATATGGCAATGTGGGCACTAATTAAAATGCTGTCGTCCACTTGAGTGAGTTGTGGCGGTGTTCGGTATAGTTCTGGTGAGGTAATGGAAATGTTTTGGAACTGTTGCAGCATCCGCCCCAAAAAGTCTGGAGATTCAATTAGAGAATATTTTGTGCATGTATTCGCCATTAATTGAGATCATTGCGCTCATTGCAAATTGTCTGAGAAAATGCAAGAAAAGTGCATATTTTCCATACGACATGTGGGTCAACGCATAATACTCGACTCGACTCGACCAAAGGAGAAGACGGCACAAGGCATAAATTGTTGAGTCGGTATCGTTCCCGTTGAACGTCCTTGAACTTGTCAAGCCACGCGAATTGAGTTGAGGTCCTTTAACAGTATCGGGATAACAGTTTTCGCCATCGCCATGGTTACTCCTGTTCCCGTTGTTGAAAAACTTTTGCTGGCTGTGTGTGCGTGCCGTAGGTTCTTTATATTTCCAGCTCCTACAAATATTGCGATTAAATAAATTTCATTTCGTTCGCCAAGCTCAGTTGGGTCTTCGAAATCTGTTGTTGTTGTTGTTGTTGTTGTTGTGATTGTTGTGTGCCTCGCTTTGGGTGTGACACACATTTTGGGGCTTGGATGTCGGTTAAATGTTCAGCCACTCCTATTAAACAAAGCCCATCGATGGGTATCTGATTTTCATATGCCAAAAAATTGACACGAATATCACTCAAGTAGATGAAATTTATGTCCAAATATGACGCAGTTCTCCAAGTTAAGCCCGAGTAGATAACCAAATGAATATAGCAATCAAACTCACATGTATTTTACTCATGGTTAAGGTCGAATTGTTTGATGATGTATGCAAGATGAAGTCGCTGGCAATTGAACTTTATGTTCTCACTGTGTCGTTAAATAGATGTAATTATTCATTTTAAGCAACTTGCAACACACATGGTTCGCTTTTCATTTACCGCAGCACCGACAACCGACATCAGACCGAGCAACCGTGCGACCGTCCGACCGCCTGCAATGCAAGTTCTGTTATAAATAAAAATACCGCGCTGACGTTGGAGGCGTCGACGTCGTCGTCGTCGTCGTCGTCGATTCGATACCCAATTCAAATCAGAGGCAGTCAATCCAAAAATCACAAGCAAAAACGACGAGCTGAGAGCCACCAGCGAGCGAACAACACAACAATATTTGCAATGCGGTTCCAAGCGGTTCCGTGCACCAAATGCGCTCCCATTTCGTATTTATAAACAAAATGTGGAACGTAAAAAGATTCGACTGCGGCGGGCAACATGTTGGCAGCCACAGAGAGTCCCATCAACATGCTGCCTGCCTGCCTGCCTGCTGCCTGCCTCTGCCTCTGTCTGTGTTCTGTGTTTCTAGTTGAGATGGTGCCGAGTTGATAAGGCGCTAAAATTTGAATGTTTATTTTATGTGTGCCTTTGAATGTTTGGCTGAGTAGCACTAAAAGGTCAAAGACGCCTTTAATTTCCACGATTTGTAAACACGTGCAGATAATAAAGATGTCGGTTATGAACGTAAACTGATGTACCATACTATACTATACTATAGACAACTTCAACAACTTGAACCAACATGTGCTCCGAGAAATGCTGCTGGAAAATCCATAATAGTAATATAATATAGTAGATATGGAATACTTTGTTGGCTTAAATATCTTATGCAAAGGTGTTTTGAAAAAAATACGAGTTAAAAAATATATAAAAATTCAAAATTTCCAAAAATTCGAATTTTCCAAAGTGGAAAAAAAATATTATAATTTAAGCATATTTGTTTAAGCATATAATTTTCCAAAATGAAATTTAATATTATATTTTAAGCATATTTAGTTAAGTATATAATATAATATATTGTTTAGTATTTGTGGTCACTAAAACTCTGTTTTGCTTCTCAATTTGTTTTCGAAACTTTTACTGTATATATATAAATATACTTGCATGTTAACATACCCAATCATATATTGTATATAGATTCATGATGTCAAGTGTTCACTTAAACTTTTTGATTTTTGGTCAAATTCATTATCAAAGTACACTTTTAGCACACACACTTGGCCGAATTTGTCGAAGGGTCGCCGCCAAAAATGTGCCAAGAAAAATACATATATATATATATATATAAACATATGTATATCGGGGGTAACATTTGCGATTGTCAATTATACATATATTTATTTATCCACACGCCTGCACAGATGCGCTCCGTTGTTTTGAATGTGCGGCAAGTCAAGTCTATTTCTAGTTAAATTGTATTACAATTTAAACACAATGATGAGGACTTCTTGAAGATTAGGTTATGTTGCCGAAAAGATTTACGTAAAATTTCAAAAACAGAACAGAACAGAATCGTCTCACAAAATGATTTGACAAAACTACAAAACACACGACAAATAGAAATCAAAGAACGCGAACACGTTAGACCATCATTGTGGGGAGTAGCTTTTCCCGGCTCCTCTGAAATGTATACTCCCGGAACCCGAAACGTGCACCAGTTTTGTGATGTGCAACCGATCAGAACCGTTGCACGTAACACAAACAGCGCGCCCAATGTGCAACTGAAATGTCTCGTTCCTGCCTCAGTCTCTGCGCTAAGAGAGTCGTTCAACGGCATTTCTTCGTCTTTTATTTTTGGTTGTTCGAATTTGAGAAGAGAATAATGCTCAGTCAAGTGCGACCAGATATATTTTATAAATACAAATATACAGATATACATACACACACACACACACAACGAGCATGGTGCATGCACACACACACATACATACATAAAAGAGATAAACAATTTTAGGGCGCATCCAACAGAAGACATCTCTTCTAGCAATTAAAATACATTGGATATCTTTAATAAATATTTTACTTTACGTGCATATTTAAATATTTATATTTAACTCGTGCAGCAGCAAAAATATTTACATATATCTCCAGAAATATTATTTTTAACAAGTCCGATGTGTTCAGTTAGATTCTGGTTATAACTTTCAACTTTACCCATTCAAAATTGAATAAACGGATATTTTAAAGTTGTTCCAAAGTATGTAACAACATAATATTTACATATTATTTATGTCTATATCCGATCTATGCCGATCCCAGATTAAAGATTATTAAAATAGTAGTAGAAAAATCATACATAAAGCAAAATCCGACTTGTTAAACTTTGCTGATCTTTGAGAGAATCGTTTATAGATATATAATATACATATAAATATACATATATTTATAGTTAATATTTATTATTCCTTATATGGGAAAAAAAAACAATTTCATATGTGTAAACATATATATATAATTATTATATATTCAAGTTAGTGTACAAATTGCATTTTGTACACCATTAACAATTACTATCAGTATTTTATAAATCGTCTCATCGAATCTGCGCCTTCGATTTCAGTTCAGTTTTTCTTTTTTTGTTGTTTTTTTTAAATGCAATATCGGTAAATGTTATCCAACACTTTTGAATAATTAAGGCAGATCTTTAAGGCATTTAGTAAATATACAATTTGTTACGGGTGGGTTTTTAGTTCAGTTGATTGCAATTTCGACACCACCTGAATTTTTGATCATTTCGATATCTAATTTGCATTGTTAAACATAGTGATTAGTATTCGAAGTGTAGAGTTCTTCAGGTCGATCGATAAAAATATCATAATTGGGTTTAGTCAAAAGTAATATTAATACTAAAATGTTGGCAATACGGAGTTGTTGTCATTCCGGTCGACCGGCCTCTTTCTGCTTAAACTTTGTCGAGTATTTGTAGAAGTCGGACATTTCGAAGGGTTTGGTCACCTCCTTGTAGGGCTGAAATGTGGCCTGCTGCACAATGGTCATGTTCTTGGGTGACTCAATGCGTATCTCGGGCGACAGGCTGGCAGCTGTGGCTGTGACAACAGCAAGCGGAGGCGACACCAAAGCATTGTGCAACGCATTGCCACCAATACTGTTCGTACTATTGCTGCTACTATTATTGTTATTATTATTGTTATTATTGCCCCCCACTGGTGGTGGCCTGGGTGGCGGCGTTGGCTGCTGGCTTTGGTTGGGCTTGGGCGGCAGATTTCTAAATGGCGGTATGTCGAGCGGTTCGAGTGGATACGATGCCGATATGCCCACCGTCTGCTCCATGGCATTCAGATAGGAGGTGGACTGGCTCAGCTTGCCAAATCGTTCATCCGCTGCTTGCTGGGCGAGCAGTGCCTTTGAGCTTTGAGCAGTTGGTCCACAATTATGAGCATTGCGTTGTGCGGACATGGAATAGTGACGACCCGACACCGACATCGATTGCGAGGAGAGCTTTGTACGCGGCGTCTTGTTGGCGGCGGCGGCGCCACTGCCACTGCTACTAACGGGACTATGCGCAGTGGATTCGATTTGACGCACAACAGCCGGACCATCGAGCGACGATTCCAGCCACTGCTTGGGCTTCAGCTTCTTCTCAATGTTCGTCGTTGTGCCACCACCGCCGCTGGCGCTGGTCGAGCACAGCGAGATCTCATCGAGCGGTTTGGGTTTGCTGCCGTAGCGTGGCAGTGGCGCCGCCAGCATATCGCTGGAATGCGACTTAGGATCGGTCATGCTCTGATTCTGATGCGGATGGGGCGGTGTCAGTGCCGCAATATGAGATTGTGAACGCCAGCGATATTGCTGCTGCTGCTGCTGTTGTTGCTGTTGCTGCGAGTGTTGCACACTCTCCATTTCAACGGACATATAGCTGGGCGCCAGCGAGATGGCATCCAGTTGACGCTGATGCTGCTGATGCTGCAGCGAGGATTGCTCATAGCTAATGGCACTCGGCGACGCCAGCGGCGATACATATTTCTTGATATTCTGACTCGATTTGATGAAGCCACCCTCGTTGTAGCTCTGATGCGTTGGCGATAAATAGTATTTATCGCATTGCACGATAATTGGCTGCGGTTGCTGTGGCGCCACATGCTGCTGCCTCAACGTGGCCACATTCGAAGAGTTGGCCGAGTACATGGAAATGACATCCGTTTGAGTGCGCTGCTGTCGTAAATAGGCAACATGTTGCTGAAACAGCTGCTGCTGTTGTTGCCACTGTGCTGCATACTGGGCGTTTGTGGGTGTGGGTGTTGGACGCTTCTTGAGTGCGCTCTTCACATGCGGATGCTGCTGCGATTGCTGCTGTGCCACGCCAATGACAAGCATGTCGCCATTGGAGCCAGCTGGCTGATAATTATCATACTCGGAACTCCGATTCGAATGCGTCTCCGAGTGTCGATTGTTGTTATTGTTGTTAATGTTACTATTGCTACTATTGCTATAGCTTTGACTGCCACCGGGCTGAATCTCGCCACGACTGCTACTGCTGGTGCTCTGTTTGCGTCGCAACAGAGCGTTGTTGTTGTCCTTGGCCAGTGTCTGCAACTGTTGCTCGTGTTTGTATTGCTGCGTCAGTTGGGTGAAGAACTCATTGACGGTCATGTGCTCATAATTGCCATGAATTATTGCTGTCTCCTGTTTCTGGATCTGCTGCAGCAGCCAGCTCTTCTCGCTCAGGCGCTGTTCCAGTGTCTGTTTGCGTGCCTCCAACGATTCACGTTTACTTGCCGCATCCTCATTATTATTATTATTATTATTGTTGTTGGTATTATTATTGTTGTTGTTGTTGCCGCTGGTGCTAGCATTGCTATTGTTGTTGTTGTTGCTGCTTTGTCGATTGTTCGCTGCCGTTTCATCATCTTTCAGACTGGCCATATTCCTGCTCTTTGGCGCTTTCAATTGCATCGCCAGGACTTCTGCTCCTTTCCTCAGCTATTGTTGTTTAGTGTTTCTGTTGTTGTTGTTGTTGTTACGCTCTGCTCTCATTTACAGTGGGGCTGGGCACGGGTGATTGCGGTGAGCGGTTGTTCTTATCCTGTAAAGACATAATCAGTCTTCAATCATCAAACGCCAGCTCAATCAGCTCAATCATTTCTTGTTTTTTAGTTGAGAGTTAGCAATCAATTTGGTTTGTTTGTTTATTTGTTAGAGACGTGCACTATAGCTTATTAGACTTTGTTGTTGTACGAGTAGAATGTACAATTGGTCAGCTGCCTGCTGTTTTAGTTGCCTTCACCACACCACCACACACCACCGCACCACCAACCAACCACTGTATGCTCAAACGATCGTATGTATCTATGTATGTGAGTATGTATGTGTATTTATCCCAATCCCTATGCTCTGTAATTTTAGATCAGTTCAAAATCGCCCAGTTGCCCCTTGCAAATGTTTTATGAAACACTTACTTTAAAATATATATCGAGTGTGGTTCAACTGATAAGGAGTTAACTGTACATAAACATGTATATATAGATATATAGATATGTGTGTATGCTTATTATAAACTAATAACTGTACACATGCACACACATATATAAACCGAGGACGAAAACAACTTAACACTTAAAGAAATAGTCGCATAAACAAATGAATATCCAAACATAACAACAAAAAACAAGGCAAAGCAATTGTGTATGAATGTGCATGTGTATGTGTGCGTGTATTTGTGTACTCACCAATAGGCCGCCTTAAATAATGTTGCGGTGCCCTGCCTTAATCTGATGCTGCCGTCAGCGCAATGTTTACCAAAACAACGCCTTCTTTGTATGTGTGTGTGTGTGTGTGTGTGTGAAAAGGCTGCAAGCACAAAGAAACCACATATAAAATAAGCCAGAAAAAGATTTATTAACAGTTACCCAGGTGAGCAGTCAGCCAGTAGCAGCCATTCTCATCTCTTGACTTTTGTTTTTATGCTACGCTGAAGTGCGGTCGCAGCATAGCGTCGCTGTGTTGACACGGCGTCGTCAAATTTTCTCGAAGATCAAATGATCACGAACACAACAAACAGAGTAAGTGGCAGAATGAGTAATGTTTTTTATCATTTACGTCAGTGTATTGCTAAATTAATGTAAGCGTCACTTTAAAATAGTTTAAAAATAAAAAACTAATTGAGAAAATTAAATTAGTAAAACATGCAAGAAAAAATGCTGCAGACAGCTAATAAAGAACAAAAATGAATTTGCATCTCTTATCGATATATGTACACCACTAAACACTATGCGATACTTATCGGTTTTGTATGCTGGGTCGTATGGCCCCCACACTGTACAGCGTTCAAGTGCGGCAAGCTAGATTTAAACATTAGATAGAAGTAAATACGCTGTCTTAGCTGAAATTACCATGCAACTTTGTAGGTAAAGTAATTTCTTAAGCAAAATGCAATCGTATATATATAGTTACGTGTAAAGCACTCAATTAGGCACCACGGTACAACCAGGCGGTCTCTCTTCAGTTGCAGTGTTGCACAGCAATCGATGAACCATTGTGATTCACCAAACAGGCCGCTAAAAGGTATTTGTAGATTTTCACAACCGTCTATTAAAATTACATAAATTCTGGGGTTGCGCGCATAAAAACTAACATATGTCATTGCAGTTTTTAAAAGCGCATCATTATTTGCGCACCACCAGTGGATTTCTCTTGCAGATCCAACGCAACAAATCGCAGACAAAAACGTGCACCGACGGAAGAAAGAGAGAGCGAGAAACCTTTGCCAACAAAGCACAAGCGAAAGCATTTTTTAGCACTGGTGCAGCAGCAGCAACAACTTCTTGGGGCAGCAAAAAGCAGAAGCGAAGCGTTCAACTACGAGCAGCAGCCAACGATTTCATCATGTCCAATCCAGAGATCGAAGCACAATTGGAGCCACTGCGCAAGCAAGTGCAGGAGCAGGGTAATCTAATCCGTGAAATGAAGGCAAATGGTGCCGTCCAACTGGACTTGATGAAGGCCGTCGCAGAGCTGAAGGTGCGCAAGAAAGTGCTCGAGGAGAAAGAGCTGGCACTGACACCCAGCGTCATCAGCTTTGATCGAGCGAAAATGGAGGATTTGCTCAAGCGTCGCTTCTTCTACGATCAGAGTTTTGCCATCTATGGCGGCATTACTGGCCAATATGATTTTGGACCCATGGGGTGTGCCCTCAAATCGAATATTCTGGCGCTGTGGCGACAATTCTTCAGTCTAGAGGAGCAGATGCTCGAGGTGGATTGCTCCATACTGACACCAGAGCCGGTGCTCAAGGCTTCGGGTCACGTGGAACGCTTTGCCGATCTGATGGTGAAGGATGTGAAGACCGGCGAATGCTTCCGCTTAGACCATCTAATCAAACAGGCACTCGAGAAGCTATCGAAGGCCAAAGATGCCACGGCAGCACTGCAGGCCGATTGCGAGGACATCATAATCAAACTGGACGGCTTAAACAAACAGGAATTGGCGGATGTGTTGGCCAAATACAACATCAAGTCACCATTGACGGGCAACGATCTCTCCGAACCCATAGAATTTAATCTAATGTTTGCCACACAGATCGGACCCACTGGTCTGGTGAAGGGCTATCTACGCCCAGAGACGGCGCAGGGCATCTTTGTCAATTTCAAACGATTGCTGGAGTTCAATCAGGGCAGGCTGCCCTTTGCCGTTGCCCAAATTGGCAACTCGTTTCGCAACGAAATCTCGCCACGTTCCGGTTTGATACGTGTACGTGAGTTCACCATGGCCGAGATCGAGCACTTCTGTGATCCCGTGCTCAAGGATCATCCCAAGTTTGCCGGCGTTTCCAACGAAAAACTGACACTTTACTCGGCCTGCAATCAAATGGACGGCAAAGCGGCACAGCAATCAACCATTGGCGAGGCAGTCAGCAGCCAGTTGGTGGCCAATGAAACCCTTGGCTATTATATGGCACGCATCCAGCAGTTCCTTCATACCATCGGCATCAAGCCAGAATGTTTGCGCTTCCGCCAGCACATGGGCAATGAGATGGCCCATTATGCCTGCGATTGCTGGGACGCAGAGATTCTCACCTCGTACGGTTGGGTGGAGTGCGTCGGCTGTGCCGATCGCTCGGCCTACGATCTGGGCCAGCATACGGCGGCGACTGGTGTGCGCCTGGTGGCCGAGAAGCGTTTGCCAGCCCCAAAGACCGTCGAGGTCAGTGAAATTGTGCCCAACAAGCAGGCGCTGGGCAAAACCTACAAAAAGGATGCCAAGGTCATAACAGAGGCGCTGGCAAAACTCTCGCTGGACGACATCAAGCAGGTGGAGACTCAACTAGCTTCCGGTGGCCTGTACAAACTGACACTGCCCGATGGTGCCACACACGAGCTGGGCACCGAGACGATTGGTGTGAAGCATGCCACCAAAACTGTGCACGTGGAGGAGTTCATACCGAGCGTTGTGGAGCCATCTTTTGGCATTGGTCGCATCATGTACTCCCTGCTCGAGCACAGCTTCCAAAGTCGCGAGGGTGATGAGCAGCGTTGCTACTTCACCTTGCCCCCTGTGGTGGCGCCCATCAAGTGCTCCATTTTGCCGCTGTCGAACAATGCTGAATTCCAGCCGTACACACAAAAGTTGTCCGGAGCGCTAACCAAAGCGGAATTGTCCCACAAAGTGGACGATTCGAGTGGCTCGATTGGACGGCGCTATGCCCGCACCGATGAGATTGCCATACCCTATGGCATCACTGTCGACTTTGATACCTTGAAGGCGCCGCACACCGTGACGCTCAGGGATCGGAATACGATGAAACAGGTGCGCATCGATCTGGATGCGGTTGTTGGTGTCGTTAAGGATTTGGCGACGACACGTCTCACCTGGTCGCAGGTGCTGGAGCAGTATCCGGCCTTCGAGCAACAGGAGACAACAAAATGAATTCAATCTTTAAAGATATACAATTATGCATCTTTCAACTTCTATGCCCAAGTTTCGTTCAGCAAATGCATTTAAAATGCGCTTTTTACCGCAGCTTAAATTTTAATACACGATATATGCTTTCACAAATTCTATTTTTATTAAAAGGCTTGTTTTTTATTTTTACATCAAATAAAAAATGGTTTATTTATTTAAAATTTATCCATACTCGATTTACATGAATTTAAATTTGAAAATTAACAGGCTTCAAATATTCACCAACACTGGACCTGACCATGGTTAGCTATACAAGGTTGTGACAAGTGCAAAATTTGTGGTGTCACACTTAAAAAATAATGAATGCAACAGAATTTGTCAGAATTTTAATTCAAAAAAGCAATATACTTTTCATATTTATTTCAAGAATACAAGCCGCTCAGAATTACATTTTAAAAAAACCGTATATCGATAGCATATATATTTATTTAAAGCAGCGATATATTTTTCTCCAACTTTTTATTACTAAAAAAAACACGGGAAAACTTAACTTTCAAATGGACAAATTCCATAAAAGTATCAGTCATATTATGTGGTTGAGGATGTATGTGCAAGTTTTAATGCTATTATATACATTTATAAATATGTTTTTGTATCTTGTTTTCTATTTCGTTTTATTCTTTTGGTTTAATTACCTTTTTTTTTATATATCTAATAAGAAAAACGTAATTAGACTTTGACAATTTTATAAGAAGAAAAAAAGGAAGAATTTTCAATTGTTGATATTAAATATATATAATATAAATCCATAAGTATAACAGTTTGAAAAATCCGTTAATTGTAAAACATCGTACATCGATAACGTTCCGCAAAAACATCGACACTTCGATCTGGGTAATCATCGATATATCTCCTACAGCAAACATCTGCTTACGACCGCAAAAATGTGTCAATTAAATAGTTCACTATGGAACCATTTCGTTTTGCAGTTGCCTCGTGCAGAGAGCACATTGTGTATTAACCTCTGCTTAACTATAATATGTTTGTTAAATCAAAATAGCGTCTATGTATTTGGTGCCGCCACCGAAATATATAAGAAGAAAATGACCAAAATGTGTTTATGAGAAACAAAGTGCTTGCATCGAGATAAAAAACTATTGGAACTGCTACACAATTATTGCCAATTGTTGAGTGTTTGTAGTGTTCTTGTGGCATCGAAAATTCGCAATACACGTGCCGCGCGCATTTTTCGGTTGAGTGGCAACAAATTGGCGTGAATAATGAAAAATATGAAATACATTCTGGTCACCGGTGGTGTTATAAGCGGAGTCGGCAAAGGCGTCATTGCCTCCTCCTTTGGCACACTGCTCAAGTCCTGCGGCTTAAATGTGACCAGTATTAAAATTGATCCATACATTAATATCGACGCTGGGACTTTTTCACCATACGAGCATGGTAAGTTCATATAAATTATATAAATACTACAAACATACATTCAAAAAGAAACGACGCAAAAGATTTCTCCCATATAAGTGAACTAAATAGTTTGGCGCATTTTCAATAATATCTACGAATGTATTTACAATGTGTGTGTCTGTGTGTGCAATTTCGCAAGACTTGGTTTGTGTATTGTCTTTTGTTGTTGCAAACTATAATTGCACACACATACATACATTATGTACGCATATATAAGTATGTATGTATGTATGTATTTTTATATGGCCTTTTACTATCATGTTTACTCGTTTTTTTACTATCATTTAGCAGATATAGTGTCTGCTTAGTGCTATTTTCTATACACTTATAAGTGTATCAATTATAAGTGTGATAATACATGCTAATGTCAAATGGACCAATTCTCCACAGGTCCAGTATTTCACTTGCCTGAGCTGCGACATCTCTCTAAAATGTTACAGCATTAGGCACGCTGAAGCGGCACTGAGATTGTCTGTTTTACTGCATATCTTTTGTCTTTGCATTCGCATTTTGTGCTTGACATTGAAAACGAAAGTTTTTTTTTTTCCTTCATTGCGCTTCGTCTCTCTTTTGTTGTCTTTGCCTTTGCCTTTGCCCGTGTCGTGTTGAGCAGCAGCGAGCGAGTAAGGCTATTGATTTAGGCATTCGCATTTGCAAACGGTTTTTGGCGCTCATTTCTAAGAGGAGTGAGAAAGAGATTTTTAATGTAATGTAATGATTCTCCATCTCTGTTTAATTTCAAAATGAAACACCAACGAATATAATAAGATATGCAAACTGCAATAACTTGAATCTTTTGAGTGCAGTAAAAATGTTGTACAAATGTAATAAATTAAATATAAAAAATATGCTTATGTTACATTAGATATATACTAAAAAATTAAAATAATAAATTAATAAGTTACGTTTTGTAAATTAAAATAAGTTAAATAATTAGTATATTAAAATTATAATAAATTAAATATCCTGATTGTTTTGAGCTGATAGTATACAATGTAAATGCAGTTATTTGACCATAGATTCATAGACAGATGCATATGAGCAATTTTGTGGTTTGGGTGAGTGTCGGGCACATGTTGCCTGCCTGCCTGCCAGCCTGGATGTGCTCCCATTCCAGACCCACTTAATGGTGGGTGGATGGATGGGTGCTTGCTTGCATCGTTGTTTGGTTGGCTTGCTTTGTCTGCCCGCATTCACGCCGCTGTCAACCACGAATTACTGTCTGCTGCCTCTGCCTGCGCCTGCCTCTGGCCCTGCTTGTCATTTGCATTTTCCGCATGGGCTCGTTTTCGGTTTTTTGGGGGTCGGTTTGCATTGCATTCGTGTGCAGCTTTTGCTCATTTATTGTGCGAGCTTTGTAAAGGATGGTCTGAAAACGAGGCACGGGAGGAGGCGTCGTAGGCACAGTGGTTTGAGTGTAACGGTGTCAACGTCAACTACGCTGCTTATGGCGACGTCGGCAGTGCCGCACATGCGTGTGCTTCATTTGTTTGACGTTAATTTTGAGAGTGGGTCGTCGTCGTCGTCGCATGTGGTGGCCAGTAGAGCTCTGCTGGCTGATGGCTGCTAGTTACTGATGTGATGTGTGGCTGCCTGGCACCGGGGACGCCATTTTGGTCGTCAAGCCTGCCAGCCCAGTCCCAGTCCAGTTTAGCAGGAATGAGTCCCTCGTCGGAATTGTGTTGCTTAATATGTTTTTTGGATTTTCGTCCTCGTCATTATCATCATCATCTCATCCTTTGGAGTGTTGTTGCTAAGAGGCAACTGTTGGCTTGTTGTTTGTTGCCGTTTTATGTTTTGTTTTATGTCTTGTCCTCTACGCACCCTTGCTTCCACCTTCCTCCTTCCTTTCTCCTTCCCCCTTCCTTTCTCCTTCCGTCCACAAACTGAGGCTACGTTAAGCGTTTTGAGTCTTTACTTTTGCTCGTTTCTCTCGCTGACTTCCTTCTTGCTTTTGTCTCTGTCGGTGTTTGCTTTTGGTCGTCGGGGCCATCAGCTACGCGTCAACATTGTTAGCAGCTGTTGCTCTTTGCCAGCATGTCTCCTCCCTCACCCCCACCCGCTGTCCACCTTGTTGGTATTTTTTCGTTTGGCATATGGTTTGTTGCTTTTTTTTTTCCTACTCGCGCATTCCGTTTTGTTCACGTTTTTCCACGGCAACAACGACGACGACGAACAATAATGTGCAAAAAATTAAATGGGAAAATACAATTTTGCTGTTGTTGTTTGTTGTTGTTGCTGCATGTTGTTGTTGTTGTTGTTGCGACAGCATCCATTTCAGCAGGATGTTGACTGCCTGTTGTTGCTGTGCGTTGGCCAATAAGGCTTGCTACGCAGTTAAACTGCCCATTTATAAACAACATAATATTATAACGAGGCTTTTAATTTTTAACAAATTCTTGTCTCAGAAATACAAATACATATATTTATAAACTGAAATACAAATAAATAATTCAATTTATTTATTTATTTTTAAAAATGTATAAAACGTTTGCAAGCCAAAATCCTGCTCCAAATCAGCATCTGCATCTCAAATCAAATCTCTCTCATTCAAGCTCATTTAGTTTACATTTGTACAACTGTTGTTTCCTCTTACACTTTCTACAATTACTGTTGCACACTCCTTGCCCATTTTTTATTTTTATTTTTTTTTTTGGGGTATGGCAATTAACGCCTGACGTCGTCTGTCGTCTCAGCCAATGTCAGGCCGTTAGCCTACCAGCCAGCCAGCCTTGCCAGACCGACCAGCTATCAAAAATGTTGCTGCATACAATGTTGCCCCCTTCCCACACACACGAACACACACACACGCTCTCTCTGTGTCCGTCGCTTCGCGCTTTCAAAAATGTCTGAAAACGATTCGGCAACGTCAACGCCAGCCGGCGATTCCACTTCAGCGTTGTGCACACTGGCTTTGGCTGACTGTGCCTGCCTGGCTGACTGCCTGCCTCCTGTCGCGTGATTTTAACAATCCTCCTCCCATCTCTGCATGGTTTATGCTTTTCGCTCGCTTCCGCGCGTTGATTGTCGTTGCTGCTGCTGCTGTTGTTGTTGTTGCTATAGCTGTAGCTGCTGCATGCGCAAAACGACGACGTCGACAGCACCAGCAGCAGCAGACCAGGCCACCGGCACCGTACACCCGCCTCACATACACACACACATATATACCATATGTATGTGTGTGTGCGTGCCTGACTAGCCGGCAAATGCCGCGCGCAATAAATGCCCAAAAGCAGCAGCAGCAGAGCCATTTGGCAGCAGGCTGTGCCAGCGACGGGGGGGCAGAGCTGAGTTGAGCTGACACACAGGCAAAGGCAATGGTGATGGCGACGGCGGCGGCTGTTTTTAGCGATTGTGCGCGCCCCCCAAAACACACTCACACAAACACACACGCGCGGCCAAACGACACAAACTCTCGCACACATGCACACGTACGTGTATATAGTATATGCATGGATGTGTGTATGTATGTGTGTATTTGTATGTCCGCATGTCGTCGTCGTCGTCGCAAAAGCTTGTGGCGTGGCTTTGGCTTTGGCTCTGACTCTGCTCTGCTCTGCCTGCCTGGCGTTTTTTGCGTTTCTGTTTTTGTTGCCTGCCAGCCTGCTGCTGCCTGCCTGCCTGCTGCTGCCTGCCTGCTGCTGCTGTTAGTTGGCACGTTTTGTTGGCTCGCTTGCTTTTGGGCTTGGGGCTTGGGCTATGGCAATGGCAGCTCCTCTGTCTGCTCTGACTGCAGCCTGCTGCCTGCCTGCCTGTCGCGGTCGCGCCACGCTCGCGCGCTGCGACGTCCGTTGTTGTTGGCGGCGGCGGCGGCGCTTCGCACTTTGCTCTGCTGAATTTTCAATTTCAGTTGTAAGCTGACTGCAATCAGCAGTGGTTCGCTTGCCTTGTTTCGTTTCGTTACGTTACATTACGTTACGTTTCGTTACGCTTCTTCTTGTTGCTTTTGGCACCGCGCTTCGTTTTTCGATTCGGCGCCGCTTGTATTGTGTGTGCTTGCGGCCGATTTTTCGAGTGCGCCGGCCACAGACAGACAGTCGGACTGTCGAACTGTCCGAACGGTGGTGTGTGTCTGTCATAAAAGTTTTTCGCTAAATAATATTATAAACACTGCGCCCGATTTACCGCCTCCCACGCACACACACACATACACACACAAAGTCGCGCGCAATTTTTGCATGTGTGTGTGTGTGTGGCAATCATCATCAACACACGGCACACACACACAGGAAGAAACACCTATCCGTGCACACATATTGTGTGCGTGTTTTATTGATTTTGTAGGAGCGACAATTGTTCAAGCTGTAGTTAAGAGGCCTCAGCGGTTACACCACCTCTCCCTTCCCGCTTCCGCTCGGCTTATGCTGGTTAAACACACACATATCTGCTGCATAATATGTCCTTTCCGAGTACCTCAACTTTTGTTTGTTGCATTTTCGCAGTGCACTCAATTCAAAAAAGGACACGTCAAAGAATTGAGCCTATTATAATAGAAAAATTGGAAATGAAATCTTGTTGACCAATAGATAGAAGAAAAGAGGAGCGTAAAGTAAATGAATACAAAGGGAAATGAATACAAATGAAGCAATGAAATACCGTTAGTCAAGGAATCAATTAGAAAACAGGAGCGTCGTAAAATATGAAATTGGAGATTTCAGCAATGAAATACCGTTAGTCGAGAGAGAAGCGTAAAATAAAATGTGAAACAAGTGAATTTAAGCAAGAATCAAAACAGGAGCAAACAAATTAAAACCGTTAGTTGAGAATATAAAACAGAGTAAGTTAAAAATGGAAGGGCAGATCCAAGCAGCAAACATCGTTGGTCAATCAAATTTGAATCTGTCAGGACAAGAAAGAAGCGTAGAGACAAACATAGTAAACTAAGCAATTAATTCCGTTGAATGAAATCGTTGCATCTCAATCTAGTGCAGATGAAGATTGATAAAGCAATCAACTTTGGACATTAGCATATGAAAGCCTAAGGAATTCGCCTATGAATCCATAAAACTCTAATACTGTCTGATATGGCAAATTTGAATATTCTTCTGTTTAATAGTAAATTAACAAATGATAGATAGAAAAGGAAATCCTGTTCTATAAAACTCCTTAGCAGTCGCTTCAGGGAATTGGCTATGTCAAATATGATGTATTCGCTGTGCTGCTTCGACTTCTTGACTTCAACTGTTGTCCACTTGAATAGAGGCCTTACTGTGCCTGTCACACTGTGCTTGCCTTGGCTTGGCTTGGCTCATAACTTTATTGGTCGTCGGCCAGCCAAACTTGCCGAGTTTTCTTCTTCTTCGCAGTGTCGCAGCAAGCAGGCAAAAGCAAATCAAGCCAAGCAGCTAGCTAGCAGCTAGCACCTCAGCTAAAGCAGCAACAACAGCAGCTGCTGCTGCTTGCCCCCAGCTCTCATTTCGCAGCTTAAGTGTACCCCCTCACTGCTCCCCTTCCTGCTGCCTGTCGCACATAAAAACGGCAACGGCTGCGACGACGAAAACGAAAATTTAACGACTGCGCAACGTGACGCATTATTTGTCTGCGCTGTGCCTGCCATTGCCTGCCAGTCGCTGCCCCCTCTACCGCCCCCAAACACCCTACTCCCCTAACGCTCACCTCTCCCCAACGACCGAGCTGACTGGCGTCTGGCCTGGCCTGGCATGCCTTTCAGCAGTTGTTCGGCCTTTCAGCCTGCAGCAAGCAGCAGCAAGCTTGCCGCAGACTCGCGCCGCCAGAAATTGCTTTTGCTTTTGCTTTGCTGGCTGGCTGGCTGGCTTGGCTGGAACTTCACCAAACTGCTCTGCCTCCCCTCTGCCCATTTGCCCCCGTCTAACTGCCTTTTACTTGCTGCTGCTGTTTTTAGTATTTCGCACTCTGTGCACGCGGCAGCAGCAGCGGCGACGGCGACTGCAAGCATTTTTGCATGACTGACTAACTGACTGGCTACGGCTATGGTCTCAGTCTGAGTCACTCACATACACACACAATTACAAATAAATGCGCCAGTTTGCGTTATGCTGACAGAGCGAAGCAAATGCTGGGCAAGGGGTTAGCAGTCCGGGCGGGGGGCGCAGGGAGGTGACTGCATGGCTGTCGCAGTCAGGCAGCAGGCTGGTGTGGCTGGCGTGGCGTGTGTTTATAATTTGATTTCGCTTCTTCTTTTTCTTTCTCCGCTTCGCGTCGTTCGTTGTGCGATGGCGACGGACCAGCATTTCCTGTCGCTGCTTGCTGCTTGCTGCTAGGCCTACGAACTTGACGACGGGGCTGAGAGAGAGAGGCACAGGAGTGGAGTAGAAAAGCCGTCTGCTGCATCTGCTGTAAAAATTCGCTGGCACGCCAAAACAGCAGCAACAGCAACAGCAAAACTGAAACTGGCTGCAGCAGCGATGGATGGCAGGCCACGGAATCTTAATGAAGTTATTGTGTCGTTGTTGTTGTTATTGTTGTTGTTGTTGTTGTTGTGTTCGAGTTGAGTTGGGCTGTGCTCGTCGTTGTTGATGTGCCATTTACATACTTACACACACACACACACACAGCACATAAACACACCCATGGCACATACACAAATACACACACCACACACACGATAGCTATTGCCATTTCACCTCCAGCTGCGCTTTTGGTTTGGGTGTCAGACCAGAACCAACCTGGTCAGTGGCCACCCAACAATAATTATAATTGCATTTGCCGTGTTCTCATTTGTGTAAACGCAAACACCTTACTTGGACTTCGACGATTAATATATGGCAAATCGACAGTGCATTCATTTATTTTGAAAACAATTAGAAACAAGCAAATGTTATTTGTGTTCTTGTTTTGATTTTTGAACATTTTGATAGCGATTTTCATACGTAAACATCAACATTTACACTTGATTAAAAATCCGATTACAAATCAAAATACAAATCATTCATTCATTCAAGAAAATTGTTTATTTGATCAATGAGATAAGCCGACTAGTTTAACGTAAACGTTACCGTTTTATTAATGAGTATGAGCTTCGACGATCAAAAGCATACAATCAGTGAATGAGCTTTTCTCTCGCGTTGTCGTCGCGTGCACAAAAAAGCACACGCTGGCCAAAAACACGTGTCCCCCTACCTAAACGCTTTTTAACTGTTAAAGCTTACGTAGTCTAATGAAGTCTGTCTTAGCAGCTCTCTCACTCTCTCCACAGAGGAATATATATACATATATATGTCTGTTTGTGTGTGTTGTTGGGTGGTATTAGTAGGCTCTCTGGCGAGTGCTCTATTTGTATGCGTGTGTGTGTGTGTTTTTGTGATGGTGAGCGGTGTTTTAAATTTGCAATTGCATTCTTCGTTATTCAGTCAGCGGTGGTCAGCACAGCACGCGTGTGTGTGTGAGTGTGACACAAGCTAAAACGGCGGAAAAGCAAAGCAAAAGAAAAAAGGGCCGCTAAAATGGCGCCAAAAAAATCAACAATTGTTCTAAATGTGGAGCAATTTATACACGACATCGAGGAGAGGCCGGCGATATGGAATCGCAATTTTCACTGCAACAAGGCCTTCCTCGAACAAATGTGGGATGAGCTGAGTGGCACACACAAACTACCAAGTAAGTAACAAATACAATTTACAATCATTGAGCAAGCGCAACTCCAAAGGCACAACTCTTCGAGCTACGCTCGCACACAGCGAAAAGAGGAAGGGAGAGTGGGAGAGAGATGAACTTTTGAAATGTGCAAAAATAGAGAGAGAGAGAGAAGAGTTGTGCCTATTGAGTAACTTATTCGATGAGCGTAGCACGTGATTCGAGATTCTATTTTGTGTGTTTGTCTTTCTCTCTCTCTCTCTCTTTACCCGGCAGAAATCGTGCTCAAGGCCAAGTGGAAGGGATTAAGGGACAACTTTCGGGTCGAATACAAGCGCATTCCGCGCGCAGATAACGGTGATTTTCTGCTGGATCCCGCCACATTCGAGTCCAAGTGGCTGCACTATTATGCCCTGCTCTTTCTAAGTGAGCAATCTCTCTCTTTCTCTCTGTCAATCTTTGTTATGTCTGATGATAATTTGTATTTCTGCAGCGGATCACATGCGTCATCGTCTGCCAAAAAATGAGCAGGATCAGTCGTATTATTTCAACCAGCAGAGCGAGGATTGCGAGAAGACAGTGGTGGAGCCGGATCTCACCAACGGTCTGATACGTCGCCTGCAGGACAGCGATGAGGATTTCGATGAGGACGACATCGATGGCGGCGGCGATGCTGGTGGCGATGTCAGCGATGCCAGTGTGGATAGTTTGCTGCCCACGCCGCCGGCAGCACATCAACAGACTCAAGTGAGCACCACACCGCTGGCAACGGGCGCACTGAAAGCACAGGAGGAGGCATTTGCCGCCTCCCATCAGCACGCACTGCTCAAGGCGGGTCTGTTGCGGGCCCAGCTCATGGAATTGGAATTGGAACGGGAGGCGCAGGACTTGAGTAAAAAATCAACGTCAACGCCGCTTGCAACGGCAGCAGCAGCATCTGCAGCTCTTGTTGCCAACCAGCCCGAAACACCCGCCGCTCCAGCCCACTGTTCTCCGCCGCCGGTGGTGACCACAACCACCACAATGCACAGTGCTCTGGTCACGGCTGCCCATCTGGCGGCAGCGGGCACAGTGTTAGCGCCAGCAACCACCACATCCAGCACATCAAGCAATGCAGGCCCCATGCGTTCCGTGTCCCCGCCCCCGCTCTATAACAAGGCGCATCATCCGCTGCCCACCCAGACCGTTGGTCATCATACGGCCGTTGCGAAGGAGGATTTCGGTGCGGGTGCAGTCAGTGGTGGAGGCAACGGCAGTGAACATTTGAATTTTACGCAACACTCATATGCTAATGGTTTAATTCCGGCGCTAAAGTTGAAGCGACCACGCCTCTCCGAGGACAGCAATTTCAATGGTTCCTCAACGATGGATGGGGCGCCGCTGGTGCCGGAGGACGATGATTATCACTACCTGCTCAGTCTACATCCGTACATGAAACAGCTGACGGCTGCACAAAAGCTCCGCATTCGCACCAAAATCCAGAAGCTCATCTTCAAGGAGCTGTACAAGGAGGATCTAGAAGAGTCCAAGTAGTAGTCCACCCTATTCCAAATGAAGACTGTAAATAAGCCACATCCCGTATCCTGTAACTAGTTAGATATGTAAGATTATTAAATCTAATCCATAGTTATAACCACGCCATGCAACTTTATCCATTTCTAGTTGAGCGCTGCCACCACTTGCACCACCAACCACAAATTGGTGGCTGTTGGTGCTCGCCATTTAGCCTAAGCACAAAAAGATCTGCAAATAATAAAAATAAAAAGAAAAAACTGAAAATGTTGATTCTCTGCGTAGCTTTCGAATTGGGGATTGAAATTTAATTCAAATGTGATTTTTATATTAACATAATTCTTATTCTTTTTCGCAGGTGAGGTTTTCGTGCTGGACGATGGCGCCGAGGTCGATCTGGATTTGGGCAACTACGAGCGATTCCTGGACATAACACTGCATCGGGACAACAACATAACAACGGGCAAGATTTACAGTCTGGTCATTGAGAAGGAGCGCCGTGGCGATTATCTCGGCAAAACGGTGCAGGGTAAGTTTTGTGATCCTCTTCTTTGTTAGTTGGTTTTTGTTATTAACTCGATTTGTCCATTTAGTTGTGCCGCATATAACAGATGCCATACAGGAATGGGTGGAGAGAGTTGCCCAAACATATGCCCAGGGCTCATCCAAGCCGCAGGTGTGCATCATTGAGCTGGGCGGCACTATTGGTGACATTGAGGGCATGCCCTTTGTCGAAGCCTTTCGACAGTTTCAGTTTCGTGTGAAACGTGAGAATTTCTGCTTGGCCCACGTGTCCCTGGTGCCGCTGCCCAAGGCCACGGGTGAGCCAAAAACCAAACCCACACAGAGTTCGGTGCGTGAGTTGCGGGGCTGTGGCTTGAGTCCCGATCTGATTGTCTGTCGCTCCGAGAAGCCCATCGGATTGGAGGTTAAGCAGAAGATTAGTAATTTCTGTCATGTGGAACCGGATCAAGTGATATGCATCCATGATCTTAACTCTATATACCATGTGCCGCTGGTAATGGAACAGAATGGTGTCATCGAGTTTCTTAACGAGCGTCTCCAATTGAACATCGATCTGAGCAAGCGTTCCAAGTAAGTCGATTGAATGATTTTTTGGAAACTATTCTAATTCTCAATTTGGTTTCGCCCAGGAACATGCAACCTTGGCGGGATCTGGCCCGTCGAACGGAAACTGTACGCAACGAGGTCAGCATTGCCATCGTGGGCAAGTACACCAAGTTCGCGGATTCGTACGCATCCGTGGTAAAAGCTGTGGAGCATGCGGCATTGGCTGTGAATCGTAAATCGAATGTGGTCCTCATCGACTCGTCGTTGCTGGAGCAGGAGACACAACAGCAGGAGCCATCCAAGTATCACAAGGAGTGGCAGAAGCTATGCGATTGTGATGGCATCCTTGTGCCCGGTGGCTTCGGGTGGCGTGGCATAGAAGGGAAGATACGCGCCTGCCAGTGGGCGCGAGAGAAGGACAAACCCTTTTTGGGCATTTGTCTGGGTCTGCAGGCGGCGGTGATTGAGTTTGCGAGCAATGTGCTCAAGCTAGAGGATGCCAACAGCACGGAGATTAAGCCCGATGCAGGCAATCCGCTGGTTATCGATATGCCGGAGCATAACAATGGCAAACTCGGCGGCACAATGCGTTTGGGCAAGCGCAGAACAATATTTTCCGATAAGACGAGCAAAATTGGACAGCTTTATGGTAATCCCAAGATGATCGAAGAGCGACACCGGCATCGGTTCGAGGTGAATCCAAAGTATGTCCAGCAATTGGAAAAACATGGCATGATCTTTGTGGGCACCGATGAGGAAAGGAATCGCATGGAGATAATTGAGCTGAAGGATCATCCATATTTTGTGGCCACGCAATATCATCCGGAGTACTTGTCGCGACCATTGAAGCCCTCACCGCCGTTCTTGGGTCTCATTTTGGCTTCTGTGGGCAAATTGAAATCCTACATTGACCGAGGCTGCAACTTGTCGCCTCGTCAAATGTCGGATGCTTCGTCGGAAGAGGACGAAACTACTGTGCAAAGCATGACAAACAGTTTCAAAGCCCTCAAAACTCCGAAAATGGATAATCAAATTAAACCACCCATCAATGGCCTGGTCAATGGGAATGGCTTAGATAGCAGTGAGACTGCTTTGGACACTGTCAGCGAAGACGAACGTGGAGCCTGCGGTGGAGCTATCCCATAGTTACTAGTAACATAGTTTCGAATACAAGTTGTTAATCAATCGATTAATCGATTATTTAACAATTGTTAGTCTTCAAATAAAATTAAAAGACTTTTCTTATCAGTTTCAACATTTGAATGTAAGCAAAATAGATTTATTTTTAAATTTATTTTGTAAAATGTATCTAACTGAAAGAGGAAAAAATGAAAACATTACATTTTTCATATTGTGCGGAATTCGAAACTCGGAATGAAAATGAAAGTTTGCGATTCTACATTTATAATTTTTGTATAAATTCAAAATATCTAAAAACGTTTATGAATAATAATAAATTTATAATGGAAATTTCAAATGATGTTTCAAGTTTGAGAAAACTTATAAATAAGTAATAAGAAAATGCTTCACAATATTTTAGATACATTTCATTTTGGTTAATTATTGAGTTGCTTGATTGGATTTAATAAGATTAAAGTAAGATTTTATTTTTATCCTCCGATTAATTTAAAATCCCCCTGGGATTCGTCATTAGATTGGAGTATAAATATTAAATTGAAAAATGCGGTTACTAAACAATAAATAAATTTAATTAATAAATATATTTTATGGAATATTTTACACTAAACGGTTAAATGTAAAATGTATAATAAAAATCGCCTAATAAAGTTGTGCATATCTATCTAACAAGGCAGATTGAATGCTCGCCAAAATTAAGTAGTATATATAAATCCGATAACTGTGTGGAAATTGGCCAGATTAAACATATATATATATTATAAAGTAGTAGTTTTACTTGTGTTTGCCTACTTGACAAAGTCATTTTTATGATGCTTTTTCAATTTAAAAAGAGTGTATAAAAGTGTACATGCGCGAAAGCTCAAATCGTATATATATATAGATATATATATATATATCGGCATATGTATGCTAAATGCAAATACAAATTGCATTGTGGTCTTTCAGCCAACAAATTTGTTCTTGTTCTGCTCGAACGCAGAAATTTATCAAACGCTAATGATAAAACTTAACGAAGCCTTGACTTGTTGTTGTTGTTGTTGATGTCGCACAGAGTCTGTGCTAGCCAAGTCCACAAATAGATGAGTATGGGTGCCTGCTGCTGTTGCCGCTACTGCTGCTGCACAATTGTACTAGCTAATTAGCTACGTAGGTCTACGTAGTATTTGGCTTGCATTGAGCGGACTTGTATTGTTTCTCATTCAAATGAGCACATTTGGCGCGGATAGACAGACGTCTTGGTAGATAGGAGATGCACGCCAGCCACGAAAAGAAAAAGACGCGAGCACGTAATCGACCCAGAAACAAATGTAATCGTAGCGATCAAACTAACCAGAAGGATGTCCAGGATATTCCTGCAGCGGCTAAAAGTGAGCCAACGACTGAGTCAAGTAACAATGCCATCTACATCATACAGAGCATAATCCGCAAGAAACTGTTGGCCAAAACAAAAAATAGTAGTGGTAGTAGTAGTAGTTCATCAGAATTGCCATCCAGCTCGACGAATGTGGCACCTGTCTGTAGTAGTTCATCAGAACTGCCGTCCAGCTCCACGAATGTGGCAACTGTCCGGAAAGTAGCAACGCCACCGCCCAAAATACCAAACGATGGCGGCAAAAGTGGTGAATTGAATGCGTTCATCAAATGCATTGGCAACAAACTGCAAAAAGGTGCAACAAAGTCAGTTATATAATTGTGTCACACACTAATCCAAAAAATGCCTGTGCCTAGGTTCAGGTGAGATGCCAACGGATGCTCTGTTCAGTCAGCTGGGCAAAATGCTGAGCATGTCACCCTTAATCGACTCGGAGTCATCCGACGAGGAGGCCGAATACGTTGAGTACATATACAAGCCGCGACAATATTTCATGGCATCGCTTTGCAATGTGAGTTGTGTGTTGTGTGTTACAGTGGTGCTGATCATTAATCCCGTGAACCATTCTAAAATAAAACCATTGGCATTTGCAGCATTGCAAAGTGGATCTGAGCAACCGGCAGTTGATTCAATGCTCGCGTTGCGCCCTGGTCCACTATTGCAGCGCACTTCACATGCGAGAGGATCAGGAGCATCGCCAGCTGTGCCACGGTCTGCGCCAGCTGGTCGAACGCAATGGTAGGTGCATAATTTATGGCACTGCTAGAAGCAATAAATCAACAATTTCAAATATTTTGTTTATTTTTGCCAGGCCATGACATATTCTACAAGTGCGGCGACTTTAGTGGCGAACAGTTTCGCTCGTATCGCATTGTGAGCATTCGCCAAGTGGAGCAGCTCATAAATCGAACTCTGACGGCCACGGAGCAGGAGGTGTTGCTCTTCCCTTTCATCTGTGGCGAGGCCAAGTGCCGGGAGCACAGATTGAAGAAACTAACTGCGTGTGTGCATTGTGGTGAGGTTGCCTACTGCAAGGATAAACCGAATCATTTGAGCGATTCGCATCGTGGATGGTGTGGGGCATTTAGCCTCTTCAAAGCATTTGTTATGTTCCAGGCGAAATTTGGACGCCTGGAGCCACCGTTACCCGATAAGGTGTTGAGAGACTTACCCATTGCCTGCTCCGATACCAGGCAAATATTTAACAAATTGAATTGTAGTAAGTTATTGCATATAACTATTGCTAGACAATCTTGCTACTTAATGCTACATTACATAGATGTGACCGATAAATGCGAGTTTGCTGCACTTACTCAGATATCGACCGGACCTTTGACGGCGTTTTTTGCCTTAAAGCTTTGCGATGGTTTACGCTCCAAGGAGCTGACCATTCATTTGATAGGTGCAGAAATGGAATTCGAAGTTGATGTCTTTCAAAAATGGGAGATTTTCTTGCTGCACATTTTGCCTGCAGTGAGAAAGTTAAATGTCGTCTTCGTCGGACCAGAACTGAACACCAACAACATTTCCTTGGATCAACTATCGAAGATAAGGTGGCGTTCTTTCATTTCAATGTCATATTATATGTAAATTACCAACTGTTTTTCGCCGACAGGTGTTGTCGTTTGTGTCGCAAGGCACAACGCACCGTGCAATATCATTTTGAGAATCGACTTTATCATGATTATTGCTTGTCACCCGGTTTTCAAAGCCCAGACTTAGGTAATTATTGTGACCCTTTGTTTAACCCAATGAAATTCTCCTAATGACTTATTTTCTGCTTCAAAAGTTTGCTTTTTTAACGCGGGACTTTATCGTGCAACGGGCTATGCATTGGAAGACACTTGGCCAGAGACAATGCAGGCATCCTTAAATCTCAAGTGCCCCATTGTAGTTACATCATATACGAAGTACGAAGCCCCATTGGATTTAAGCCATTTCCTTAATCAGTCTAATCGACATTTAAACGTCGTTTTGCCACCCACGACAAACCCGTTTAGGTCGGAAAAACCAGAACGCAATTTTATATCAGATGATGATGCACCATTCATGTTCAAGAATTTTCAATGTTTCGTTTTTGAGTAAGTTTGAATGTAACTGAATTACGCCTGTGTTGAGTTTCTGTGCAAGTAAATATCCTTTTATCGATTAATGAAATTAAGTGCTGTAAAGGGTGGAAAAGGGACACAATTTGTAACAAGGACATTGTGGATGTTGTGTACTTAAAAATAAACAAATTCGAATTTGTTTAAGTTGCTTACGAACTCTTAAGCTTGTTTCAAAGTTGTATCAATATGTTATGTGTAACGTATTTTATGTCAGCAAAACAATTTTATTTGAATTCAAAGGTAGTTCGATATCTGCCGACCACCACATTTCATCGTTTAATCACCACAAATTATCGAAAACCAATCGGATAATTGTGAATTATTTTAAGAGGAAAACAACGCGCGGTTTGCGTGCCGTAAATAAAAATAACAATATTTTAAGATGAACATGAACGAATGCGATTTTAAGGATCTACGCACAAAGCTCGATGTGATGGGCTTCAGCCAGACATTGCCTGTGCTGGCAATTCCGCTGGTTGGAGCTGTCTTTGGCGATTTGATAAAAACAACAGAATGCCTCCGTGATACAAAAAGGCAGGTTGCTGATCTCCTGGAAGTAAGTGGCCACCTTGGGCTAATACAGCTAAAACCATATATAACATGAAAATTGTTCTAGGAAAAAACCTGCTGGGATCTGGGTGTTGAGCCCTATAAATGTGACAACTCGCGTCTTCTGGCCGAGTGCAACGAGTTGCATTTGCAGTTTTTAAAAGAACGCGAGGGTTACGAGCTGCGACTTTGTGGTATGTTTGCTACTTACTTTAAGTTATGGCCAAATTGTATATTTGTGTTGCCACAGAGTCGGATCGTCGAATACGCAGTCTACAGACAGATAAGGAACACTTGCAGAGCCACAATGTGCAATTGCAGAGTCAACTGGATTCGTTTCTCTCCAAGCAAATAATGACAGCGGCAACGACGGCCAAGCGAACACAACATGGAACATTTAGGCAGGGTGAGCTAATCACAACCGGATGTTTCTATTTTCTATTTGTATGCATCTGCTTGCAGGCAAGAAGCCATTCATAACGACAGTACGCTCTGGCGAAGTGTTGCCTGCTGTGGGTAGTTCGGGAAGTGCCACGAACTGTGCCCTGAAATGCACAAAGTGTAATGCGGGCGTTGTCCAAAAGACCACAACTACAACAAAGGACGGCGTCACAGTCATCCAGACGAGTGGGCCCGAAGAGTTCGACAGACTGCAAAATGAGCTCACGAGTGCAGGCGAGCAGCTGGAATTCTATAAGCGTAAAGTGGAAGCGAGAAATCGAGAGATTCGACGATTAAACGATATGCTGTCTGGCGGGCGTCCACCTGCTGCATTGGCGAAAGACTGTTGCTACAAGGAGGTGGGTGCCCTCTCACAGGACATTGATCTGTTGCAGCGCGAAAAGGGCGAACTGATGGTTCAGGCACGTGACTATCAGGATAAGATGCACGACGCGATGCAGCGTGCGTTACGCATCGAGGAGGACAAGCAAATGTTGCAAACGCATTTGGACGAGCTAAAAGAAGCGGCACTGCAGGTGGAACAGCAGGCCAATTCTGAGATAGATACACGCGACGCGGAGCTGCGACAGCTGCAAAACGAACTGAAACAATTGAAGCAACGTAAGGGCGCTGCATACGTGCCATCATCAGTCACCGGGCCCAGTGACAAGCGTATGCTTAACGAAAAGCTTAATCTGCTCACCCGCCGCGAGGAGGAGTTGCAGGCGCTGAACGAAAAGCTTAAAAAGAAGCTGCTCAAACTGGAAGCTAAGCTGTCGGCGCTGCAGAAAGAGCAGCGGGAACAGCAGCAACAGAGCAACGTCACGCTGGATGAGGAGAAAATCAGACTGAAGTCGGAGCGGGACTTCTTCCAAAAGGAGTATCTACGCCTGATGAGCAAATCGGGCTCAGACTCTGAGATCGCATTCCTGCATGCCCAAATCAAATCCAAGGATGACGAACTGCACACACTGCGCTCCGAGCTGACCTCTGCGATTAGGTTGGACCTTTCGCCCCGCAAGGGTGTTCACTGTGACAGCCTGCCACCGCCAACAGCGAGCAGCTCGAATACCAACAGCGCACGCAGCGATTGTGTCCAGGCTGCCATTGGACGTGTGGAACGCGAACGCGACTGTGCCCGCACTGAGCTCGAACGGATGCGTTGCGAACGGGATACACTGCGTGAGAAGCAGTTGAGCAGCGTCCAGTTGCACGCCGAGGAGCTGCAAACGTTGCGTCTGCGCAACGAACACTTGCAGGATCGCATACGTCTGCTGGAGCGAGATAATCGGGACTTAAACACGGCACGCTTTCCCGCCGAAACGCACAATGTGCTTTTGAAGGAGGATGTGGCCCAACTTAAACAACGCCTGGTTACGCTGCAGGCGGAGCTGGAAACTGTCAGGAGGGAGAACGATCAAATAAGGTGAGTGCTTTGCAACCCTTTGAAGTTTAACCTATACCTAATTGTTTACGTTCATATAGCTTGATTAATGAGCAGAATGAACGCATTGTGGCCGACTATCAGAGCAAGTTGCTCCTGGCGGAGCGCCAGCTGCGACAGGCTGATGTGCGTGCCACCACTTTGGACTCCAGTCGCGAATCAAATCGCAATGAAGTCACACAATTGCGTACGGAAATTGGAGCACTGCGTCAGTCAATCATTGGCTTAGGGCACGAAAAGGATACACTGCTGGTAAGTGCAAGGATTGCCTGAGAGGATCAGTGGTACATAATTGTCGCATTGTTCACAGCACCAATTGGATAACAAAACGGAGCGTCTCTTTAAATTGGAGTACGAAATCAAAGATTGCAGAGAGAAGCGAGATGCAATGGAGCAAACAATCAAAGAGCTCGAGTCCCAAGTGGGGTAAGTCAACATTAATAACTTTTAACATGTAATTTAATATTAAGATTTTATACAAAAAACACACATTTATTCATATTATCTACAGTTCACTTAAACACATTTCTACATTTGCTGGTGTAATACATTCATGGCACAATCTCCCATTTTGTCGTCGTTTAGCCAAATATATCTAAGAACCACCTAAAAGGAAACGAAACGATTAAATCGATTGATCTAAAACCATGACAACGTATGGAAGCATGCACAACTCCGGGCCAGGCCAAAGACTGATAGGGATAGATAGAAGAAGACAAGCGCTGGGGATGGGGTTAGACACGGAAATATGTTGAAATCATAGCGATAGCTTCCGTTCGATTTAGTGGATATTAGATTAGAGGAGCACAATTGCCGGGGACGAAAGTGGATTGAGTCTCGAGTTGAGTCGCTCGATGGTTAAATACCTCGCCAGGCTCACGCTGGGTGCACTGCAATTGTGCGTTCCGCCGTGATCTGTCTCGGCTGGCGTATAGCCCGGCCGGCAGACACATTTCGCCCGGCTGGCATAGTTCAAGAGCGGAATGCTGCCATTGTTCGGCTGTGTCTTTAACGGCTCCAGCCATTGGCCAGCACCGCACGGTCCTCGCGTATACAGTTTGTGGCACTGTCCACTCATCTCGACCATGCCGGGCGTTGACTCGCAAATGCTCTTCTCCTGATCGCTGCTCGCCGAGCATTGCTGATCCAGATTGGTGATGACGCCCGCACAGCCACACATGCCATTGTAGGAGATGCCGTCTAGCGATGGTCTGGCCGTAAAGTCAAACACGACCACTTGGTGCAGCGAACACGGTCCCTGTGATCCAATTCTGTAGCACGAATCCTCAGCTGGAAAGTAGAGCCGATTCTTGCCACAAAAGTTGCTGATGCATGAGGTGCCATTGACCAGAAACTCGTGGGATGCACAGGGACCGCGTGTGTAGAGGCGATAGCAAAGACCATCGTTCCAGGGCACATAACCTTCCTTGCACATGCACTTGCCACGTGGCGGGAAGGTGCTTAGCGCGTTTGGCTCCTGATTCGTGTCGACATCATCGGGTATGCGAAAAACGTGACCAGGTGGACAGGGACCGGGTGTGTCTGCAATCGATAATAATTTCATTTAAATTTTGAGTATATGTGTGTTTGTCGGATCCCATCCCATCCTACCCAGCTCGTAGCACATCTGATGTGGTGCATGATAGTGAGGCAGATGTCGCTGGCAATCGCAGCGTCCGCCAGGTAAAAAGATGTGACCAGGCGTGGAGCAGGGTCCAATTGTGTAGTGCTCGTAGCACGATTCCTCTGCCGCATAGTAGTATGGGCGCAGTTCGCCCCGATCCTCGCAGCGGCACTCGGCCAGATCATCCTCGTTGCGGGCCAGCAACTTGCCCCGAATGCAGGGTCCCTTCGAGTGTGTCGGGTAACACTTGCCATCGTTCGGCCAGAAGAGCATTCCATCGCTGCACTGCAGCGGCCGCTTGCAGCTGCCCCAACGGTTGTCGGCTCTAAGAAAAAAAGGGTGACATTAAATCGAAATCGATAGCAAGGCGAATGCCTACCTTTTGACCAGATCCGGTACGGGCTGAAAGTATTCGCCACGTGGACACGGACCACGTTCGTACAGCTTGTGGCAAGCATTGCTCAGCGCACTGAGCGCCGTGCCCGGCGGACAGCGGCATTCGGCGGCGGGCACATCTTTACGCTTAGCGCTCACTGGTGTGGGACTTAGCTCCATGGTCTCCGGACATGGATAGCCCAGGGTGAAGATCTTAAAGCATTTCTTTAGTGGCGTCCAGTAAAGTAATTGCCAGCCGCCGGCCATGCTGGCGCATGGATTCTTGACCGGATCACTCCATGGCGGCGGCACAATGCCGGCCAATGCCTGTTGTTGTGTCAGCAAAAGCAGCAGGCAGGTGAGGATGCTGCTGCCCGCCTGGATGGCTGCCCAGCAGACCAGCAACTTCCGACGATTTATTCGCATATTGCAACCGGCTCCGGCTGTAAGCAAAGCCAAATCCAAAGCCAGTCAATTGTGCACTGAATTAATTTGGCTACTGTTCACTTTTACTCTCGTTACGCTGGCGCCAATATAAAGAAGAAGAAGAAGAAGATGAAGGTGTAAAAAATAAACCAGCTTCAAATCTCGTTTAGTCATTTAGTCATTAAAGCGCATGATTGATGGATTTTCTATTGTCTGACTTGGTCATTTTACAAATTAAGTTTTTCGCTGGAGCAGAATAGTTAACGCTCGCTGGCTGCCTGTTGCCACCGCCGCCCCCTCCACACAAAAAGGTCTTTAATTCGCACCGCAACGTAATTTGTGCGAACTCAAAGCGGGCCCAATTTAAATTAGCCAACTTTGCAGGCCATCGGTTTTTTTTTTAGTTTGTTGTGTAGGGTTTTTGGCGATAAATTAAAATAAAGCAAAACAAAAACCACGACAAGAAAAAGAAAGAAAGAAAAAAAAAAACCAGTAAGCGGCTGTGTGCTGTTAACCATGACCCAAATACGCATTTATCTTGACTTCTTTTGCGGCTGGATAATTTTAGTAACTTGGCAGAAATCTTCTGTTCACAAGCCGAGAGGGCTTTTTACATTTTTATTTGTATAATCGATATGGCGCCTTTATATAATCGGACTCGCATGTGGTTTGGCGGTTTGTTGGTTGGGCTGCTGACGAAACTGGCGGCAGCAGTCAGCCAAGCGGTGCTTGGAAAAACGTGCAACACTTTGCACTAATTCCCCACTTTTCCACAACAGTTGGTCTCAATGGATGCCTGAGGCGAACAACCAGCCAGCAACAAGCGTCAAGCTAACCAAACAGCTGCTGCTGCTGCTGCTGCTGCCATGGCTATAAATAATGCATTAGGCTAACCGCAGCCAGCGTTGTTGTGACTTGACTTGTTTTTGGTGGCGTCGACTGTCGTAACAACAGCCGATGGCAAACAGCAACAGGTTTCCTATTGCCCATGTTTATTCTCTCTTTGATTTGGTCGCAAAGAACATGACGCTAAAAAAAAAACTACACAAGACGACCAACAAAAAAAAAAAGTTCTGCAAATCCTATTCCATTCTTAAGTCATTCTTTGGAGTCTCTTTTGTGTGTGTGCGTGTGTGTGTGTGTGCGTATGAGTGTGTGTGCGCGTGTATTTTTTGTACAAAAGCACTTTTTGCTCATTTTTCTTTTTGACCAACTCTATTCGTCTTTTTATTCGCGGTGCTCACCTCGGGGCTCTGCTTGTTTTGTATATTTTATTTGATTTTATGTCCGCCTGCAATCAGACAAAATCACACACAAGACGCAATCAGCAGCGGCGATTTTCCGATTTGAATCCGATTCCGATACCGATTCCCCAATGCCACATGTAGCGAGCAGCAGAACACAAAAGACGCAACCAGTCGCCTGCGCAGGTAGCAGACGTCTGTGCGTGACTCTTTGGCTGCGGCCAGCGTTTAGGCCGGGCCAGCAAAGCAGACCACTTCGCGCTCTCTCTCGCTCAATCTCGCTCTCTCTTTGAATCTCCCTCTCTTAGGGAGTGTTGTCGCTCTTCTACGAAAACTAAACATGGATAACTCTGCACTTCCTCAGACATCAATTGTGTTCAGGTTGTAAGGTTCTTCGCAAGCTTTGCCTGCTGAGCTATTAATGATTGACGTTGATGGTCGTTAGCTTTGTACATGCCCGGTCAAGTAAGTCTGGTGTATATATTTATGTTTATACATATAAAGATATATATATATATATTTATGCCGCTGAACAGGGCCGCGCTTTGTTCTTGAGTTTTTAATATGAATTGCGGATATGTGTGTGGACGTGCCTAGGTTGTGAATGCGTCCGCTCTTTTGGCCAGCTAGCATTAGGCATAGCATAAATGGGTTCTCCGACACAATTGATTGTGAGCAAGTTTGTGGCTTGACTCATTTGACCTGACACCGATTTGACCATGAACGCAACACACACATGTGTATGTGTATGTGTTTGTGTAGGTTTACTTGGCTACAAACTACAATTAATCCTAAAGTCAAAGTCTCTTTTGTGTCTTGTCTATTTACAGCAAACTGACCACAAGAACCCGTCAACGCGACTCAGAATTGAATGAAACGTCAGCGGAAAGCAAAACAATGCGGCAACAGATTGTGGCACTCAAAGCTAGCCGCGATGAGGCAATTGCGGAAAATGGGTGAGTGCTTGTAAATGTGATGTGATATGTGCAACTCTTACAGCAGACACCAGACACTCTGCCAATTGCATAAGCCAAATAAAAAGCACACTTTTTGTTTGCTTCTCTGCTCGATCATCAGCTAGTTTTTTAGTAATTTGAATATTTACGTGTGATTTTATTCGATTGTGACTCAATAGTCGGCTGACGGACAAATTAAGTGATGCCCAGGTGGAAGTTAAGACAGTGCAAAAGAAGCTGAAGGATGCGGAGCAGCAGGTGGCCGACATGAAACAGAAGCTGCACAAATACGTCCAGGAGGTGAAAAGGGCCGAGGATCTGCTCATGCAAAAGGTATAGCAATTGTAATCCTGTAATCTTGTAATTAGTCCATAAGGCATACGAATTTGAATGTTGGTGGGTGCTAATGCGGCTAGGTATACTGTGTATTCAAGGAAAAGGATCGAGACGAACTATTGGATCACTATCACAGCTTGACCCACGACCAAATCGTTCTCGAAGGCAATAACCAGAGCCTGGAGTTTGAGGCGACTGAATTCAAGTGAGTATCGCATAATTTATGATGTGCCAATTGGTAGAATAAACAAATCTTACAGGCGGCAAATCTGCGAACTGGAATGTGAGGTGCGCTCCCTTAAGGACCAGATACTCTGCCGGCAGTGTACAATTGATGAGCTGGAGATGCAACTGACGGCCGCTCGTGCCTCAATGCGCTGCCTGGAGAGGGAGCTGGAGAAAGCACGCGAACAGAAGATTGAGCTGGATGTGCGCAAAGAGCTGTGCGATAAGTTGGATGTTGAAAAAGAGAAGCTAAACGCTGAGCTAAACGAGCTCAATGAGATCCGCAAGAAGGTGAGGTTTTGTGCTTGTAGTTCGGGTCTTGGACTTGGACACTAGTGGGAGCTAGCTTCTCTAACAACAATACTCGCCGCATTCGCTTTGTTTACTAACATGGGCTTGTAGATTTGAGGAAAATGTATTCGTAATTAATCAACGTTAGTCAATCATTTAGTTAGCGCGATTAAATAACGCTCAGTGTGCATCTTGCCATTAAATCATAAACAAAAAAACACACACACACTTGCAGCTGGAAAAAGAATGCGAAAAACTACGCTCCGAACTACAGCAAAAGTCTGCCCTAAACCAGGTGACCACTGAGACAACGGAGCAAATGCTGGGCCGAATACGCAGCGATCAGCAACGTCAAGACGAGGCCGAGCTGAGCTCCAAACGTGAACTGGAGCGCCTGCGGCAGCTGCACGAATCAACATTGGTAACTCTATTGGTAACAAGTCATCTTCAAGCGGAACACTAATTTTCATAATTTTCATCCAAAAAAATAAAAACAGAGTGAACTGCAGGAGGAGCGATCGCGTTGCAATCAGCAGGAGCGTCTTGCCAATCAGTATGAGCAGCAGGCAAGAGAGTTACGCAAGAGCCTGGCCGAGGATCGCTTTTGCCAGGCGCGCTCAAGGGAGGCTAGTCCCAAAGTCCCACCAACAACAACACTATAAGAAATTTGTAGATTGTGTTTTTACAATGTTTATTTATATATTTTGTGTGTGTACTGTGTACATCGTATTTTTATAGCTCCTATTGAAGTTACATTTACAGAATTTTATTAAATTTTGCATTTAACATTTAAGTTTAAGAATATATGCTAAAAATTAGCTCTATCTTTAAGCAGCAAGCTTCAGATAGTCCTCCAACATGCAAGGACAACAAGAAAATGGCGAAATTTGATTGTCTTTCGTTTCCGTTTGAGATTCGTTGCATGTTAAAAAATCATCCTCGATCTTGGACTCATTGCACGTTAACTCAGCCTCGCTGCTTGATACTAAATAAGAGAAGGCAAATTGTAGTTTAAGATTAATTAAATCAAGCAACTTCTTCAAATTAGGAAGAGGGGAAAACTCTGGCTTACGGTAAGAATCTGTTAATGTATCATTCTCAGCGATGTGTTGATGAAGTGTCCCCATTTGAGCGGAGTCCACTTCACTCACTCGCTCCCAATCTATGAGGCATCTAACTGCATCATTGCTCTTCTCGCTGTAGCCAATCTCATCTTTAAAAGTCACCAAATGGCTGCATTTTGGCTGCTGGCTGCTTTTTGCCAGCTGTTTGCATTGAATCCTTTGCCTCCATTGGGACTTGTAGGTGTAGTTAAATGGCTGCTGCTTAGTTGATCCATCAACGCAATCTTGGTGCTTAGTGCACAGTTCAAGGTTAGTTATCTTTTGCTCTGTCCGATCTGATACTGACAAGGGATTGTGGACTTGCGAGGATATTTTGCTTTGACTTTCCATAAAGTAGTCGGAGTTGATTGGAGCATAATTGCGAAGTTCCGTATTATAGTTTTGCCCACTTTCGACAACAGGATATTCTTGGCAACTATTGATATGGTTTCTGAACACTGTTTGCAACTCACGTGTTGAGTGGCCATTCCATGTATCGTAGATGGTCGACTCGACGACTTGGCACTGTTTGTCAATCCGTGGAAAATTATAACCGGAAGAGCAACCAGCTTTGTTTATTGTAGAATCTGGCATTCGGTGATATTTGAAGCGCTCAACAGGAATGTCTGCCTGGGGCAGAGATCGCATAACGTCTTGGTGATCGGGCATGGTGTTTGCCTTGTTTTCAAGCTCAGAAAGCTTGTTGTAAGTATGTGTCCGTTTTGGTTGAAAATAACTCCTATATTTATCAGGCTCCATTTCGAGCAAAGCGGGACCTTGCGATGCTCCTTGATCAACTGATGCTTGTTGTACCGAATTTAATGCAAAATCATGTTGTTGGGAAAGTTGTGGAAAGATATTTCCACTCTCTAGTTTTGTACATTGATATTCGGGTGTCACTTGAAGACTCCCTGTTGCCTGCCAGTCTCTAGGAGTACTGTGTGCCCCGATTGTTATCTGTTTGCGGTTCGTTTCGACTGGTGAGTGCCCGTCGGATACGAACTGAGCAGGCGTTATGAATTGATGTGAGGACGTTTGCCCAGATTCTGGCGCTGATCGTACAAATATTTCTTCAACTACTTTACTAGCTTGAGCGTTTGATGCAGATTCAGCGATTTTATTACTTGCAACCGACAAATTACGAGTTTGTAGCTTGCTTTGACTATCAGGTTGAGCCTTATACAACTTTGTCATTTGCTGTACGGTGCTTTTTTCTACTCCCGTTTCTTGATGGGAATCGCTTATTGGCGCTACTCTTGCATCCACTGACTCTTGGAGGACACTGTTTTGATAATCCTCTGATGTTTCCTCTTGTATCGTTGACAGTCTTGTATAAGTGGGACTGGTCTCAATAACAGAAGTATTTTGGCTTGAACCCTTACTGGCCGTCTTCTGCTGCTCTTCCTTATACATATTCAGGTATTCACGGTGCTGACGGCTTTTTGTTTCCGGATCCATGGCACTATTATCAGTGGAAGGCTTTCTCGCTGCCACATGTGGTTTAATAATCATTTTTTCTTTCATTATCTTCGGCTTTGCATATTTTTGAGCATCAGTTTTGTCCGCTTCCTGTTTTCTAACCGTTATTTTCGTGTCAGTGTTTGGTTTTTGTGATTTCTGAAAATTAGTTGGGTATTTGGGTTTGAACTTCTCAGTCGGGACCTTTGGCTGTCGGGGTGCGGTAGCTCTGGACAGAACAGCCAATGGACTACCGCGACAAATTTGCTCTGTACTTGAATCTTTTAATCGCTTTTCACAGCTCTGCGTAGGACACTCATTGTGCGACCTGTGTTGGTAAATGGGCTCCACTGCATGCGGATAATAGCTCGGATTGGGCGGGCATGTTATGGGCTTATCGTAATAGAAAAAAAATCGATTACAACGTTGGCAATAGCCTCTCTGCAGACGGTACTGTGTTGGAAGATAATCGTGCTGATAGACTGAGCATGGCATGGACCTATCATCACAGCATCCACTGCCTCCAGTCCTTCGACTTGTCCGGTCTTGCTCTGCAGTCTGATGTGGTACTTGACATGCCACATCTTTAACATCGGGCCATGTTTTGGGCACTCCGTGCTCCCCCTCGACGGTGTCTGTGGAGCTAAATTTGGAATTCGCCTCGTATGAACCACTATTCCCACCACTTTTCAGACCTTGTCGATTTTTGGCAATGGAGGTCGCACCATCTTGTTTAGTTATGTTCTGAGGACAATTCAGATCTTGGTGTCGTCTTGCTCGATCTGAACTCACAACGCTCGAGATTGGTGCATGCTTTTTGAACAGGATCTGAGACCAGATCCGATGCTTGTTGGTCGCTTGCACCGTTGCCTGCTTGCAGTGTGTGTTTTTACTTTCGAGTTCGTTGTGGAAACCTAAGTTGCGGATTTCCTGTTCATTCAGTTTATCCACGTTGGCCATCGTATGGTCATCGGTGTTGGAGGAGGACTATTGCAACTGTTGCTTGTTGATATTGCAACGGTAGCCACTGGGTCTCGGTGTTCTTAATCAACAGGTTGCCTCGATCTTTGATGGATATCCTCAGTTTGCGCTCACAATGCGTCGACTGTTGTTGTACTTAGAATTTATAAATAGTTATAAATAAGGTCCTTAATGCTTTTCAATTTATAAAATAAAATATTCGAATCTATGAAATCTTAAATAACTCAGCTATTACAGCTATAGGCAACAACTATTGCTTATAATTTTCTACACTATTCATAGCCTACTTCTTTTTGTACTGTGCCAATGCTGCCATTTAGTTTGACTGGCGGCAAATGGCAAGTATGTGCCATTAAAATGCATACTGCTTTAATGTTACAATAAACAGGCATTCGTAGATGGCGCTTAAGGCTCTACATTTATTTGAAGCAGTGATTCATGCTTTCAATTATTTGTCCATGGAGGGCGTTTTATTCAATGAATGTCCTGCACTGCATTATAATTTCCGAAAAAGCAGACCTCGCTCAGTTTCTAATACAATTTCATGATATTTGCACTGCTTTAACGTAATGACAGATATTTTCATAGATGGCGCTTAAAACACAATGAAGATCGACCACTTGCACTGCTTAGTATATTTAGCCAAAATGCCCATAGATGGCGCCTTGGGAAAAAATAATATTAGCTGCAAAGATGACATGCTCAAAGAGGGCGCGTTGTTTCAGAGTCAATGGTTCCGAAAACGTGTTCAGTTAATTATCGAAGAAAATATGCACTGCTTTCCTGTGCTCATCAAATATGTGTTAACAAATGATTTAAGCTGAATGAAAGCACTGCTTATATGTTTTTAACAAAATTGTCAAGGGATGCCGCTTTGAGCATAATAATAATAAATGGGATTTTATTAAACAATATGTTTTTGGGGATTTGTTTTCTATTATATTGTTTTAAATTCCATCAATAATTTGTAAAGTTGAGTTTCCAGTAACAGGCAGACTGATAGTCAACTAATATTAGTTTATCTTATTAATAATATTTATTTTAAATTTTTTGTTAATATTGGAAAAATAATAATTTTATTTTTGCTTGCAAATGGTTGAAAATGTAGAGCAAAAATGTTAATACTTTAAGTGGTACAGCCGACTTGAGTTTGATTGCTGTTTGGACGATTTCGTACCACTGTGCATAGACTATTTGCTCTGTGCTTGCCGCTTGGCGCACACATGAAGATTAAGAGCCGGTTCATTCAGTCGCCGACTGTCAGCCAGCGCGCTCGCCGGTGTTGTGTGTGCTCTTCTCTGTCAAACGAACACAAAGTACAATTAACGGAATTATTACAAAGTTTTGGTAAATTTTAAATAAATCAAAATAAACAAACAAAATATTAGTGAATTGAAATTGTGAATGTCTCAAAAAAAAAAAAAAAATACATGCATAACATGGAATTGTAAGCCAAGTGCATTTGTATTGTTTTGAATTGTGTATTAAAAGATGCCAAAAAGTGAATTGCGCCTCCGCTGGCGGCACAATGGAGTATCTGGCGTATCCTCGCGTGAGCTGATGAAAAGTGGCGCCATTCGCAGTGACAGATTCCTTTTGTCTGCATTGTTCTACAGATGCGTGGAGGGTTAAATCAAAGTCTGCTCAGTCCCAGCGCCCAACGCTTGCCACCACTGCGTGTAGTTAATATTTGTCTAGTTTTTGAGTGTTTCCCTTTTGTCTTCCGACTTTTTTGAGATCTCAGCTTATGTCAGAAAATGCATAGCCGACATCCTGCTGCTGCTGCTGCTGATTCCTTTGTGTGTGTGTGTGCTTGTGTGTAAAAGCTAACGACAAATAGCTCCATTTACACACAGACAGTGGGAGCCCTTTCTGCAGCAGGACTTAATGCACTTGCATGAGGCATGTGGCATGTGGCGTGTGGCATGTGGCATGTGGTATGCGATCTGTGATTGTGTTAGTGCCTGTGCTTATGCTTGTGCCTGTTTGTGCGTTAGTAAGTGGGTGGTTCCATTGCACCGTAAAATATGCAATTAGAAGGACATCAAAGCGTGTCGCCGCCAGCCGCTGGAGGAGCTGAAGTACCAGAGCCTCATCATTAGTGCGCAGTCGTGTGTACATACTAAGTATGTCAGTTTTGTCGGCTTGCCGCTTTGTCTTTTCTTTTATTTTCTTCTTTTTTTTTTGTTTTGTTAGCCACCTAGAGCATGTCGTCTATGTTTTGATGTTATGCATTTATTTAAATTTCGTCTTTGTCATAAATTTTGTTTCTTTTGACAAAATATGAGCGCTTGAAGCTGTCGCCAGGCCGTTTAGTGCTCCGACTTTATGCTTGCAACACTTGCAAACGGCTGCGACGAGGTCAATTGGCTTAATTAGTGTGTGACAGCCGGGGTAGATAAGTGAGGGGTTGTTGTGAGAGGGCGGGGGGCGTTGGGATTGATCTCGGACAATGTTTATATATTCTTTTAAGCAACATTTGTTGTTTCCAATTTCAATTTCAATTCCAATTCTTTTGCTTAACTTTGCCATCGCATTAAATTTAATGGACAACATTTTCCATTTATTCTGTAGAAATAAAAATCACTTTAAAACTGAATATGTATATCAATGTTCGGTAAACAAATTACGTCAGTCTCTGTCTATAATAAATGCTATCGAATATGAAGGCAAATGGACATTTTGCAGTGATATCCGTTTCCTGTGAGTGATAAGCCAATGTGTGCAGAATGCACTTGTTGTAGGCACAAAAACTGCTATCAGTCAGTGAAAAGTACAAGTAATAAAATAAAATGCGCCTCTCTTGGCTGCTGGTCGCCATCACGGCACTCTCAACACTCGGTGCCAGTGCATTGAGACTGGAGCAGCGGAAGGAGTCGAACAGGGACACAGATTTCCATGAGCGGCGCAACAATGGTGCCTCAACCGATATGCGAAAAACGGGGCTGCGACGAGGCAAGGACAGTCAGCAGCAGCAACGCAGCGATGAGGAGCACGAGGACGAGGTGGGAACGGAGGAGGATTACGATTGGATTGATGTGGATATTATTGGAGCTGCTGACCGCTCAAAGACTGCACTGGAGGCCACTGGCACAGCAAACAGCGCTCCCCATGGTAAGTGTCAACCGAGTGCCTTATCAGCAAATATAGTACTACACATTCTCTATATGTATATGGGTGACTGCCGATTGACCTTTTTTCCCCCATTCGAAACTTCAGAAGAGGCATCTGCTGATAAGTAAGTGCAACTGCGGGATATTTATGCGACTGACTCACTTGTCTGGATCACTTGTTGCTTTGCATGGATCCGTTTGTAAACAGATTGCGACAGAAGAATATGCCTCAAACTATTAGAAGGTCAATGAAATTTGACCAACATACATACATACATAATAAATGATATGACATACATATCTACATGTGCTCAAAATGTATCTGAAATGTTAGGTTTACTCATAAATGTGAATAGCTCTCATCCGCTTTCTCACTTAATCAAAGGCAAAATTTGAGAGGGAATGAAATGTTTTAATTGAAAGTGCCTGATGATGAGCAACTACAAGCTTACGAGTCTATATGTATATCTGTATATCAACATACAGTGGCGTAAGTTGCCTGTTTTGTGGGGGGAGATTTTTAAAAAATGTTTTCGTGAATTTCTTTATTATAAATAACATCGTTAGCTTGACAAAATTAATAGTTAATTAGGAAAATTAGCTGACATATATTATTACAATTACAAATATTTAAATCTAATGCTAATAAATGTTAAACAATACTAAGTGCATTTGCGCCAGTTGCATTCACACTTTGCCTATCAAGTGGTCAAAGTTCAAAGCTCAGCCCACTCACACCGACGCCACTGCAATTGCATGTGTGTTTATCTGTGTGCGAATATGAATCTAAATTGAAACAGTGTTGAACACTTATTTAAACTGCGAAAGCGACGCCTGTTTCCAGCTGCTGGCGCCAGCATATTCTTCATAAATACACACATGCATACGTATATATGTATATGCATAAGTGTGTTTGTGTGTGTGTGTGTTTTTGCTGCAGCCACCTCGCACAGCAGCCTTAACCAAACAATCAAGCGTGAACCAACACTATTATAATCAAGAGCAGCTCCAAAGCGGACCTCTTAATTTACGCGACTGAGTGAATTATGGCGAGTGTTGATAAATGTGTTAGATTTCCAATGAACTGGCATTTTATGGGATGCACATATTGTCACTGGCGCTGCTTAACTGATTGTCGCTTGCATTTGCAAAATGGCAAACACAACAACAACAACAACTACTACTACTTCATCTACTACTACTTCTATATTAATTCGTATTTCTTTAGCTCTTGGCATGCCAAGGAGCAGTAGCTGTCGGCATTATCAATTATTCATTGACAATCATTTGAAATGCTTTGCATACCAATAATTCAAGAGTGCCTTCTTTGCATTCTCCACTTTTATGGTTTGTTTTGATGTGCGCGGCCATAAAATTATTATTATTTGTGCATGTTTGTTGAATATTCGATAGGCCCACCCTCTCCGATGGGGCAACGCGTGTGTCATTTGCATTTTAAATAGTTGGCAGTTTTCTGTGGCAGATGGATCATTATTCGGCAAATCGCAGCACGACAAAACAAACTAAACGGACAAATGCTAGACTCGTCTAAATTAGCCGCTATTGAGACATTTCCTTTATTTATAGGCTACATCTGCTGGCGGTGCCTGTTTGTCGTTCGCTGTGTTGTGTTGCGTTGACAGCCACTAAGATCATTGGCCACACTCTGTGACAGACGGACGGCGGGCGAAGAGTGGGCAACTTTGCAACTATGACATAAAAATAGCACTCGACGTAGAATACATACATATAAAACAAGGGTATAAAAAACAAATCCCAAGTGCTCGAGTCGAGACTGCTCGTCTGGGAGATATCCAGTGGCTAAAAATTAACAAGCATTCGTTTGATAAACAGGTGTTTTTACCGCTTTTTGTAGGTAACATTTCGTCTTTAAATATATTTCTCAAATGGGGGTGCTTTTGAGAATAAACTCAAGCTATATACCCTATAGACTCGCAAAATAATCAGTCTATATCTTCTCTCTGCACGACAGCCGAGATTTTGATATAAATACACAAATAAAACATTGCTTGTTAAAGCAAAGAGATCTTAAGGCAATTTGTCACATTGGCTACGAGCTATATCCGAGAATTATCAATATATATTTTCCATTTTGAATCCAAATCAAATGCAGACAACGTTCTGAAACAGCGCGTGGAAATCTGAAAACGTTTCCGAAGACTTCAAAGTAAATGCTCTAAAATTAGTCATAGCTAAAAACGGTCGAATGCGGACGGCAAAAATGGATACTATGCCAAAAAAGAAAAAAATAATAATATAAAAAGAGAAAAATAAATACGGGAGGGAGGTTGACGGTAAAAATGGGGAAATATTGAAACTGCCTGCACCACAGCAATTGCACACTTAATTAATGAGTGGTGCTTTTGATGTTTTGGGAACTTGAGCAGCTGGGCCTATCTTTACCAACAGAGACAGACAGAGAGAGAGAGAGAAACAGAGAGAGGGAGAGATAGCCACAGAAGCATGTGACAAAACGACATTTTTCACGCACCCAACGAAACTCTTTGAACACAACCCCATCCCACCGTACCCCCATTCCCCAACTGTCACTGCCTGAAAAGGGTGAGGCATGTGTCGCACATGTTGCACGTCATCTGCATTTCTGCCTGCCTGCCTGGCTGCCAGCATGCAACGCCAAAGTTCAACACCCAATGAGAAATCCCTTAATGATGCGAGGCAAGACATCTAAACGGCAAGTGCTTAATAAGTAATCAGTCAGAATACTTATGTACTACACATGTAGTTGCACTTGCAACCAAATGCAACCAAATGCATCTGAATGTTTCTTGGTGTATTTGCATAGATAAGATGGGCAATTGCGTTGAATCGAACTAATTGTGGCAATGGGTTCAACAAAGTCATCCAGCGAAATGTCAACGACGACTTTCGGCTTCGGAGGAAGCGTGGATGTCTGCGACAGTCAGTTTCACATGTCAAAAATGTGGCACACAAAACTGAGTCTCACACTTAAAATAATAAAGGGTAGAAGAAATGTGGATAAAGGCCTTTAATTAAAATCGCCCTAAGAGCTAGAATTTTGCCTTAATCGAAAATCTTGGAAAAAATCGGATTAATTTATTGTTATTAATTAAAACTATTTTTAAGGTACTTTAAAAGTTATGCCGGATAAGTAGAAAAGAATCCAGGATATTTTGCTTTTCTTACTATTAAGTAAGTCCAATTGCAATTCCCAAATTCTTTAGCATTTTTTTCTCCAAGTGCATGATCAGTCGTATCTTTTGACAGGGGTTTTAATGAGCCCGGGTTTGCAGTTTGCAAGTTGCAAGTTGAGTTAAGCTGTTGCATTTATTTAGCTCGAACATTTTGTGAGTGGTGTCAAAATGCTTGAGTCAAGTCATTAAACCCTGATATGCAAGTCCATTTAACTTAAGATGATTAATTTTGATTTTTTTGTTTTTTCATTTTTATCATTGCAGATATTTTTACATGTTGCAATCAAGTCTTTGGCTCATGTCGCACAGCATGCGAGAATGTAAGTAGCAAACATCGTTTTACTACAAATACAATATGTGAATTCATATTGAAAAAGGTTCAACAAGATAACTGATCTTAACATGAAAATCTCGAGACTGAGATAGAATACATTATGACACACATAAACACACAAACACACACACACACACACACACACACACACACTCCTTCTGACTGATCTGATAGATAAGGCGAAAAACTACTGTACAGCGAACATATTTCCTGGTAGATTTAATGCCCATCGTTACGAGTTGCATACTAAATACAAGCGCCAGTTTGTTGTTGCAACAATAAGTTATTAGAATGCAATGTGCGCGTTGCATTCTGAAAATTATTATGACAGGTTTTCAATGTGTGGAAAGAACCTTTAAGCGCTGCTCGACGTCAACTTCCGTTCGCATGGTTTTGTCGTCGCCTTGTCCCAAAAAAGATTTGAGTGTGTGCCAAATCCAGGCTCGATTAGCCAGTTAATGCCATACAGAGAGTTGAAATCTGACCAATTACACTGTTAATATTAGCATAAGCTACAAACAGGTAATTTACAGGAAAAGCAACGGCGACGTTGACCAACCCAACCTGTTTCGCCACTCAAAAGCCATTCATAAACTTGAGCATTTGACTTCAAATCAATTGGTTTACAAGTGTATGTGTGTGTGTGTTGTGTGTGTGTGTGTTGCCTGGTTGGTTTGCTGTCTAGCCGACCTGCAATCAAATCACTGACATCATTTAACTTTGTAATCATAACAATTTCTAAAAAACCAATTAGTTTCTGCAACAGTTTCTCGTTTGTGGCCACAGCAGCAGCAGAAAGTGGGCTGTGTTTTTCATTTATGAATGCAAATGAAGGCATTAAATCTTTGCTCAAATTGAAACTGACAAAATGACAGCTACAAGGATAATACTCGTTCCCAGACCGGTTTAACTCCAACTCCAACAGCAATAACAATTGGGTGCAGCATCATTTGGGATCGAAACGAGAGCTGAGCTGCAATTGAAGAACTGAAGACAACACTTAAATCTTTTTACGCTGCACTCTCCGGCAACAGACGTGTGAAAAGTCGGTGCCTGATTCCCAGCTAGCTGATAAGTGGAATTTCCGCACATTTTATTATTGACAAAATGCTCCGTTCCGATTGTCTTCAAACAACTGTCGCAGGCGTAGCCCAACAATAATTGCTCCGTGTGCCTGCCAATCTTGATTGCAGACAACATTAAAAGATGCACGAAATCTCGGACATACATGTATTTATGTACACTTATGTGGGCAGTGTGTGTGTTGTGTTGTGTGTGTGTGTAGGAGTTTGTCTGACACTTCATTACCAACAGCAAAACTTGTAAAGGAAGTTGGCCAGTTGCTGCCTGCATTTGTATGTAAATAAATAGTGTTCAGTTCGATGCAGAGAGGGAGGAGCAGGGAACAGAGAACAGTATCTTTAATAGACATCGTTGGACTCAGATTACTTGTGGCAGATAAGCGATCCGAAAGAAATTTGTTGCTTCGTTATTGTAGTATGATGCCCTTGCCTTATTTATGAGCCAGCGGGTTGCCCTCAAGTGTAACTTAATACGCGTGCCACGATCAAACAATGAACCAATACAGATGGGGCAGACGCGGCAGACAACTTGCAGTTTTCAGTGTTCCGACTGCAAATCGTTAAGCGATAATCCCCGATCTTTTCATTGCCAAATTTATTAAACATTTATAAATGTTTGACTATTGAAAAACAAAAAAAAAACCAGAACTTGTAGTTATAGTCGTCCTCTGCTTGCAGTTATCGTTGGCCCAGCTGGACGTGGGCAATGGCCGTGAAGAGCATCGCACTGAGTTGAAAAAATACTGTCAACTGCATCAGTTGGAGTTCTGGAGTTGCGTGAATCGCACACTCGATGGTAAGTGTTGGTTGTAAGGGTCATAAAATAGATGTTTTTAAATCTGCATTTATAGCTGTGGATAGGGGTAAATCATGGTCGGGACGTCGCTGCTGCCAATTGGCCGTTCTACCGAAATGCAAGAACGCTTGCGCAACTGCAGCCGCTAGCCAGGAAGTGAACGACATCTGTCGGCGCAGCGATGAGCAAGTGCTCTACGACTGCTTCGAACACCAGGAAGCGGCAGACAGTTGCTGTGGCAAGGCGCGAACCTCGGAGTGTCTGCAGGCAAGTAATAGACAATACAAATAATCGCCGCATCCTTAATTGCTGCATCATCTATCGCGATCTTAAAAACAAAGTACGCTTCACATTTTAATCTGTGAATATTAATTATTAAAGGCCTGTCGCGAAGTTTTTGAGCCACCAAATGAGACTGGCACCGGCAATGGGGATGGCAAATTGGTGGATGAGACATGTGGGGAGCGCAATGCCGATGTGCTGCAGTGCATCCACAATCACACGGACATGACACCGCCACTGGACGTGGATAAATGTGAGCTAATAATAAAGATAATATTTATTATTCAATTTAAGCAATTCGACTTGCATTTCGAACAGATTTGCCTTGCTGTGAGTACAGCCATGAACCGCTGTGCCACCGCACATGCAACGGAGTGTTGCAAACATCGCGGTTGCATCGAAAAGTTGAGCGCAGTGATGTGATATTCGCGCGTCTGGAGGCGGACTGTGGCATACCCCTGCCTCACTTGCCCTTCTGGCAATGCTTTCTGACGGTGACGCGCAAGCTCTATGTGCCAGCGGGTGGACAATCCCAGCGGCGCCTCCAGCTATCATCGAACGGCGGCGATGGTGGGGAGCCAAATAAGCTGGGCATCGATGCTGCCAAGCGTCAGTGCTGCGAGCATGCGTCTAGCCACAAGTGTCGTCGTCTGTGCACCCAAATCTTCACCAACGACTGGTGGGGGACGCGCGCCAGCTTCGATACCGAGTGCCTGGAGCAGCCGACCGAGCTGAATCTGAGGCGCTGCATCGAGAGTGTTGATGCGCCATGTGAGCTTGGCTGCAATGGCCTCAGCTTCTGCAGCAACTTCAACAATCGACCAACGCAACTCTTTCGCAGTTGTTCACCAGCCCACGATGCGGCGGCTCGCGAGGATCTGCTGATGCTGCAGCAGCGCGGCTATATACGTGTGCTGGGCCAGGAACTGTACATTAAGAATACGACTCGCTGTGCGCCGGAAAAGTGGCAGGCACTAGTCTGTGCACTGCAGCTCCAACCGTGCACTCGTGTCGGCCTTTACAATGGGATTTGTCGAGAGGATTGCACAGAGCTGCTGGAGGAGTGCCTGGACTGGACACGCCAGCCGCAGCGACCACAGGCCATCTGTGACCGACTACAGCCGCCAGCGCAAACGGAGGATGAAGACCCAACGCCGTGCATCTCCTTAAACGCCTACTTGAAAGGAATCGATCCGATTGAGGAGTCGCAGCTTGAAATACATTCGCCGTGTGCCCGCAAGCCCTGCAATGGCACTGAGGTGTGTGTCCTGCAAAGGAATGGCAGCCAAGGATACGCTTGCATTCCCGGCTGCAGTCTGGGACAGGCCTCCAATCTAATCGTGCCATTTGGTGCATATGTTCGCGTGGGCAAGACGAGCAGTCCGAGCAGTGGTGTTGGCCTGGCTAGTGGCCAATTGCTAAACGCGGAGCATGTCGTCTGTCGCTGTGGACTGCGTGGCAATGTGGATCAGTGTCAGCCTCTGCCCAGCTACACCCATGCGAATTGTGTGCTGCCGGGTGGACGGAGCTTTCGTCACGGCTCCTCCTTATATTTGGAGTGCAATCTGTGCAGTTGTTTTGCGGCCGAAATAACCTGCACCAAGCAGCAGTGTCGCCTGCCCGATTACGTCGACGCCAGCTACACGAGTCTGCCGTGCAACTGTGCGGCACACTATGTGCCGGTGTGTGGCGCCAATGGCAACACCTATCCATCTGCCTGTGTCGCCAAGTGCTTTGGCCTGCTGGAAACCAGCTACGTCTATGGGGCGTGTAATGCCCGCAGCGGCTGTCAGTCGAGCAGTGACTCGGCCAATCCCAGCTGCCCGAGCGGCACTCAGTGTCTGGAGAGGCGTCAGATCTGTTTGTCTAGCATGCAACGACCATGTCCACAATATATTTGCGGTAAGTTGGCATCGTATAAATATTAATCGAAGCTATGCCTATATAAGTCCGCTTCCTTTTGCAGTTAATGTTTCATCCTCCAGCTGTGGCAATCACCATGCAGAGGAGTTGTGCGATACGCTGGGCAAGACACATCCGAATCCCTGTTCGCTGCTACTGAGCAACGCTCAGTTGGCCTATTGGGGTGCTTGTCGTTCCAATCACGACAATGGTAACCAGTTAATGTCCGTCTGTGGCATCAACGGGGTCACTTATCGCAGTAGATCTGCCGCCTTGGTGGACTTTGTGCAGGTGGATTATGTGGGGCGGTGTCGCGAGGTTGGACTGCTCGTCGCGGATATGGGGCGACGCTGCCAAACCGTTCAGTGTACCGCACCAGTGTCGCCACTTTGTCGTCAAATTGTGCCACCCGGTGCCTGTTGTCCAATCTGCGGAGTCGCCGCCTTTCGCATCATCTACTCGCGTAAACAGTTGGACAGAGCCTTCTATGCGCTGCGTGGCCAGGACAGCTCTTTGCTGACATTGCATGGCGTTCTGCAGGAGCTGGATCGCTTGGTGCAGGTCAGCGAGTGCCAGTTGACTGGTTTCCTCACCATGGAGGTGGGCATCTTTGTGGCACTCGTGCCACGCGCGTCTCACACCAGCCGGCTGCAATTGAAGGTGTGCTTGGCAGAGGCGGAAAAAATCTCAGCCTTGATTAGCTCACAGTCACCACGGATTACCACGAATCTGGCACTCTCCAGCCTGACGGTGTCGCACATGCTGGAACCCACACTGAATGGTGTGGCTCTGGTCTCGCCCAGCAGATTTGCAATGTTCGCTATTGGGCTGATTGGTGCAGCGGTGGCGCATCTTCGGATTTTTGGGAGTAGTATTTAAGTTTCTAAGTTTGTAGTATAAAACGGTTTTACAAAATCAAGTGAATTCTTGGTGCCAACAAACATTTAGTGGTTTAGGTGGAAGCAAGCCCAGTGTGCCTTTAAACAGGTAGGGATTGTCCCTCTGTATGATGTGATATTAGCTAAAGTAATCCTAAGGCAAAACTTATTAAAGACAAACGGCAAAACGGTTAGCTTGTAAATAATCCTAAGTTTGAATTGTACCAACCAAAGCAGCGTTAATTTTGTGGCGCTTATCTACCTATGTTTACAGCTAGTCTAATTTAATACTCACTACAGTTAACTTGTTATATAATGCATACAATAATTCTCCTGATGTGTTCTTCCATTTTATTCCATTGTTTTTTTTGTGGGAAATCAATGCTTTATTGTTCATTGAACCATATCCAAAAATATGAGAATGCCATTAAAACTAAACCGAATTGCCGCCTTAGGCTATTTCCATGGGTACAGCCTGGACGCGTTCGGTGATCTGCAAATCCTTAATTGACGTGTGCAAGATGGTTGAGGTGCCCTTCTTGAAGCCATAGTTTAGCTGGCGTTCGCCCTTCTTGTTGGCCAACTCGAAGTTGCGCAGATACTCGGTGCTATCCTTGCGGATCACGCACAGATCTACATTTGAGCCCGAACCAAGATCATTGAAGATACCCGAAGCAATTGCATCACGCACCAGCAACTTGGCCTCCTCCTCGGTTAAATCGGGTTTCCAGCGACTCTCAAAGACGGCCATGGCTGCCAGCGAGCCTGATCCCATTGTGGCATAGGGCAATTTGTCGGCACTGCCATGGGGATGAATACAGTATATGTGCGGACCATATTTGTCGACACCGCCCAAAACGAGGGCAGCGCTAATGTGGCCCTGGTAGCGGAAGAGCATCTGCTTTAATATATTGTTGGCACACACGACGGGCACCTGTCGTTCCGTGCTCAAGCGATGCAGCTCCAGCTGAGATGAAATCAAATCCGTGGTCATTTCAGTATCAGCAGCAGTGCCGGCGCCACAGCAGCTGCAGATGAGATTAAATTAACATTTATACAAGTTGCATTGGAAATAATTAACAATTCCACTCACTAAATGTTGTCGGCCAGATAATGGATTTTGGCGCAGTTTTTGTCGGAGACAATTGGGCCTTCGGTGGCACGAGTGTCGGCGCCCAACACAACACCATCCTTGTAAATGATTCCAACGATGGTGGTGCCCGTTTTTGTGGTTGTCGGTGGCTTAAAGCCGCCCTGCAACAATGCAGCATTGCTGAAATTTACAGATAGTAAGAAAATGCAAGCAATGCTTTATCTTAGTAATTTTTTTACCGTCGACAGTTGTCAAAGTTAAAGCCAGCGCGGGGCACTTCTGGAGCGGTATCCAAAGTCATTTTAAAGTATTATTTTTACTTCTTTGCGAAAGCCGAATGCGGAATGACAGTGCAAATGACAAGCAAGAATTGTTGATATTAAATCGAGACTTTTTATATCGATCAATTGCGGCAAACTCATCGCACCGATTTATCGAACTGCTGTATTTTTATGTAGCCCTGTAGTAGCAGTTACTCAAGTGACTGCAACAACAATAAATATTTCTAAAATCGAATTACGAGTCAAATTTTCCTTAATTAAGTTATTGTATTGTGCGCATTTACTTTATATTTTATTAGCAGTATCAATTTATGTGTGCGTTAACAACAATTGCATGTCTGATTGGTAACTGTGACTCTTGTTGCTGTTACTCATTCTGCTACTTGTGCTACAAGTGTTGGGTAACAGAATGCAAACATTGCTCGTGCTGCTCTGCAATTCCCTTCCACAACAGCTGTAAATTTCTCGCGGATTTCTGTGGAAAAAGGATAAAACTACAATGGCAGCGGCAACCAAATTATATAAAAAATCATTTGGCTTCTTCGCGCAATTACAGCAGTATCGTAGCAACGGTAAGTGATTAACAGCAGACGTTTTTTAATTCAAAATGCGGCACATTTATGTAATGTTGCCGCTATTTGATTTGTACCGTGTCGTAAACTGCTGGGTATATAGAGTACAAGTAATAACTGTTTAAATTATACTAACGTTTGAAATATAATTGTAATTTCAGCAAACTACACAGCTGGCGCTTCAATCCGCACGCGCAATGAGCTATTCAATGAGGAGCAGCGACGCCAGCGGGATGCCGTTGGTCGCATTGATAAGATCGAAGTGCGATATTTGGGTCTGCCCGAGGATGTGACGCTGGTGATGAACAGTCACATCTCAACGCCATACAATTGCGCACAGCACTTGAGCGAGGGTCATTGCCAACGAGCTGCCCTGGCGCTGCTCGATGGCAGTGTTCCCTGGGATGTGCACCGGCCCCTGCAGGAGTCCTGCACACTGCAGCTGCTCAACTTTAATGTGTCCGAGCCACACGTGGTCAACAAGTGAGTGTCTTCTCTCAGGAATAAACATTTTACTAATTTACATTATCCATTATATAGAGCTTTTTGGCGCACATGCAGTTTTATGCTGGGTGCTGCCCTGCAACGAGTATTTAAGGAGGAAGCGAAACTGCAGTTGCACAGCTTTCCGAGTCCAAACAGTGAGCTTTAATTCAGCCTTTGCTTAAATAATCTCTCAATTAACACATATGTATAATAATTCTTTCAGTTAAATCGGGCAGCTTTGTGCATGACATCGTGCTGGGCGCCCAAAACTGGCAGCCGACCAAAGCTGAAATGCGTGCCATATCCGCCGAAATGGTTAAACTGGCAGCGCAGGATTTGCGCATCGAGCGCTTGGAGGTGGACCAGGAGTTGGCTAAGGAAATGTTCAAGGAATCACACTACAAGAGCGAGCAATTGCCGAGCATTGCTCAACAAAATCAGAGTCGAGTAACGCTCTATCGCCTGGGTGAACACATTGATATCTCGCGTGGACCAATGGTGGCAACCACGCGTTTCCTGGGCAAATGCACTGTCTCCGCCGCCCATAAGTTGACTGATGAAGGGCCGTCAAATGCATTTTACCGCATCCAAGGCGTGGCATTGCCCAGCGGCTTTATGCTAAATCATTTTGCTTACGGCTTGCTGGAGCAACGCTCACAGAAATTGGTGAGTTAAAGCTGAATACTCTGAATATTCTATACATAAATAATTAACTATTTTGCAGAATTCCGCACGTTTGCCAAATGAACCCTTTGAGGAACAACGACAAATGCAATTATCTTGAATAAAAAGAAAGCAAAAATTTTAGGATAATGTATAAAATTGTGTTCTTTAATATTTAAAGCTATATTCTAGTAATTGTTGACACACACATTAAAGATCCCAGCTCTTTAGCCGGAAAGAGCTGCAAGTCGTAAACTTAATCGTTAATATATATTTGATTCTTTTTAGGTAAACAAAAAAAATGCATTAAAGATATATTTTTTTTACTATATACAACATGTACTTATAGGCATATGAACACGTAGTTTTCGTAACATTTGCCGGGATATTAATCCAGCTAATTTTCGAACAATTTTACAATTTATTAACAGTTTTGGAATGTTTAACTGTAAACATTAATTGATTTAAACTACTTAATTACTTAATTAATTCACAAATAAAACTTGAGCTGATGTTAATAATATTAACCACCATTAACTGTAGCTGCGACTTTGGATTGAGATTCTGAACACATACTGAGACGACTAAAAACTTTTTAACAAACCCTCCAAATCATGTTCATTTACCGCAATGATTAACATTATGGCACCACCCAGAAAAATGCCCAATATTTGTATTAGGATGCCCTTGGGGTCGCGAGCCTGATCCGGATTGTGGGCCACACTCATCGTGGGCACCAAATCGGCAAAGGCAATGTATAGAAATGAGCCAGCTGTCGCCGCATAGATCCACTGCGTCATCCCATCCCCGGTGCCCACCAGCAGCAATCCAATGGACATGCCCACAAAGCTCAGCACCGAACTGACAATGTTCATGTAAACGGCTCGCCGGATGGAGACGCCCGTCTGCAGCAGCAGTGCAAAGTCGCCCAGTTCGTGCGGCAATTCGTGGCAGAGAACGGCAAAGGCAGTGGCTAGTCCTGTGACGGGATCGCTGGCAAAGGCGGCACCAATGGCCAGACCATCGGTAAGATTGTGCAAGCCATCACCAATGATGACCATAAACGCAACTGGCGTCAGGGGGCGATTTGGTGTCTTCTGATCCAACTTTGACTCCTGCAGCATGGTGTTTAGCTCACGGGCTGGCGGCGCCTCCAGTGCTGACTGTGGCTTCCCAGCATCGCTGGCGCTGTGATCGTGAACGTGACCATGACCATGGCCATGGCTATGACCATGACTGTGGCCATGGCTATGACCATGACCATACTTGTCGCCCTTTAGCAGGGGAATAACATTCTCCAGGACATACATGAAGAGTGCGGCAAGGAAAGCAGCGCCACAGAGCATTGCCGCCTCGGTGCTGTGCTGATGTTGCCGTTCCTGCGGCGTCTGTCGCATGTTCTCCACGTCATGTTCATGTTTTTCCTCCTTGAACAGGGCATGTGGCAGCAGGTGCATGAAAGCATCACCCGCCAATGTGCCCACCGCAATAGCGACAAGGAACTTTAGGATCTCCTGATAGGCGACCGTCTTCATGAGCGGTACAAGCAGAATTCCAAGTAATCCGCAAGCTGAAAGAGTTGTTGGTTTAATTACTAACTAAGCAAGTAGGTGATTAAGTAAGTTATTTACCTGAGAGCACAAACATCGAGATGCTGGCGTATATCCAGGCTGTGGAAAAGCGTACAATTAGCACAGGATTTGGTGGCAGAACTTTCACTTACCATTCCAAATTCTTTCTTTTACGTCGAGATTCTTTTGCGTCGGATGCGGCGCCGGCTGCATGCAAACCCCATTATCGATCTGGGCCAGCAGCGCTGGGCAGAGTTTCATGAATGCATTGGGCGTGATTAGCACACTGTTGATGAACCTGTTGTACTCCTCCTCCGAATTGTGATGCTCTGTCTCGACTATCTGCCGGTACTGGGTATTCCGATGCAGATCTTCGTGATCCACGAGCAGGGCGAGCAGCGATTTTGGTGATAAACAGGCTGCCTCGGGCAACGGTGCTCCATCAATGGCAACTGCAAGAAGAAGGAGGAACAGTTTGCGATAAGATTATAATCCCCATGAACTGTGCCTTTGTTGACAACATACGATTACCGTTCTTTATGGTGCTTTGTCTGTTGTGCAATTAACGGTAAGCCTCTCAAAGTTGACACTATGCCAAGTCTCGCATTTCCGTGTCCATATTGTTAACACTTGCACTACCAAGTGACAATCGACGATCCGCCTGCCCTGACTAACACGTATAAACAAACAGATGCATTTATGTACAAGTGTAACTGTTTAATTTGGCACGTTTAAGGCAACAATCAGCAGAACAAGCTTTGCTTATTTATTTATTTATCTTTTGTTTTGCAAATAAACTAACAATCTAAATACGGATTCACTTAAAGGAAGTCAGATGCTTGGACGATCTATAAAAAGTTTCTGATCTTGTTATTGGAAAATGATTTTGTTCTTCACCTTGGCATAATCCTCATTTAGACATTCCATAATTTCGGATTATATAATACAAATGGCAGCGAAATTGAATTGATAAGTCGGCTGCTTTAAATGGGCCTCCACTTATTATTGCATCTGCCTTGCACTTGAAGTAGCCAATTGAAGGCAACATCGTCGTCAGACATTGTTCAGCACCTACAGCCTATTTATAATATAGACTAGATACCCTGGAAACGGTTCTAGAAGCATATATGGGCTTATCAATGGATTTGATGTGCAGAAAAACAAGATAAAGCACTTTAGGCGCGATAAAGGAGTCTCATAAAAATGCTTATATACAGATCATTTTGAGATAAAATCCAATCTAACCTAGCAGACTATTGTGTGACTGATCAATACACCAAAAATTTGAATTGTGTTTATAAGATTATTAAAATTAACTAAAACTGTGGACCTAGAGACTAGATTTTCTACACGATTCTATTAATTGATGTATACTGAAACTAGATTTGCGTACTTTTAAAATTCGCATACATTTGAAAAACTTATCTACCAATTTTTACCTAAAGCGTATTATATTTTATGATAATATTATTATTATTATTAAGCCATAAATGAGATTACCGCAATCTCAAGCGACAGTTAAGAAAGTGAGAGGCGAAAGTTATTTTGATTCACAGAAAAATGTGATAAGGGCCAACTTCGAATAAGATAATCTAAACAACATAATATACGCGATTTACTATATGCGGACACTGTATGAGAATCATGTGAATAATACAAAGTAAATACCGACATGTGGGCCGGCTTATAATTATCGTTTAAGTCTCCATTTACTAGGTATTGTTTGCTTATTATTGTGGCCACCTTGCACTTTTCCGTTCTCCCATCTTGATTGTGGTGGGAATACATACGAACATACGAACATACATACATACATACATAAATATATATATTATATATGCGACTTTATTTAAGCGATCTTGTTTTCGCAGACTAACTACGCGTAACGCGTAAATCCATAAAACTCTCCAGCAAAAAAAGAAAATTAAACGCTTTAACAAATCATGACTATCATTAACTAAATAAATCGTATATTCCTATCTTCTATTTAAACAGAAAACATAAACGTTCTTTTGTTGTCTTGGTAATTAAATACGATTAATATGCTTACCACTGCTCTCCCGGGGATGGCGGTGCTTGGGATCGTGCATTTCTCGGAACTCAACGGTCTGGTTGCGTCCACTGGAACCCATTTGATTGGCCAAGTTCTCTTCCAGCTGGTAAATGGACAGTTGCACATCGCCAATTGCTTCATCATTGATAGGATAGGCGCTGGTCGCATTTTTAATTTTGGTATTATTGTAGCCCTTGGGTCGGTGCTCATCTATGGTGTGCGTGGCATCGAATTCGATGTGACCGAGTCCCAAGCTGTACATCAAATGCTCCAGACCCTGTCAGCGGCAGGTTGGAAAAAACAATAGAGTATAGATATTCTCAGATAATACGTATTTCTTTTAATAATAATGTTAATGAACCTTTAAAAATACGTTGTGAGCTTCATCAACCAACACGCTAAATTTAAATTTAAACACTTCTTTCATTTTTTAACTGGTCTAATGCAATTCGACACAATTTATCAATGAGAAATTCAATTTGCACTTGAATAAATGTTGACACATTTTAGGCTTGTGCTAATTTGATAAGTGCTATTTGCCCAGAAGCGGGAATTACGACTGGGTCACGTGTTAAACGTACAGTCCGAGGAATCTGAGAAATAATTGCTTCATTTACAACTTGTCACCGAACACAACAATTATATTTACATGTTGGCTTAGAACGTACATATTAATGATGCAAAAATAAATAAAAAACAACAATGGGTTGGGGGGTTGTAACCGTATCTAATTGAGTTGACAGCGCCTGTCCCATTGTGTGGGCGTGTGCCCCGTCAATTACGAGTTGACGGGAGGAAATTCTGTTCCGTCTGGCGAAGGCGACGCCTTTTCGACTTACAACCTTTTTTTTTTTGGTTTTGAATTAGTATGTTAAGTCAGTCTGTCAAATAAAAGCAACACGCGCTATGAACCCATAACAAAGAATAAAAAAAGAAACATGTGACAAACGATACAGATATAAATAAAATAAGACAGTGTTTTACTTTCGACCAAAAATTCTATGTGGAATTCAGTTGCTTGCTATAATTTTTTTTATGGTTACCGGGACACGCGTAACTCTGCCAAGCACTCTGTTAATATGCCAGCTGCGTAGCGGGCTTAAAAGCTTCAGTTTAGCGAGTGTCATTTGCAATGTATGGACGTTATTGGGTAGAGTCGCGTCGCGTCGCCGTCACCGTCGCTGTCGACGTCGACGTCTACGCATGAGTAATGCCAATTGGATTAGGCTGAATAGTTTATGGCGGGTGCTTGCATTGCCATAAATCATACACTCACACATATACACACTAATGCATATATATTCATAACCATGCTCGTATGTTATGGTCAGCGAGTGTTGCCTCACTTTTATTATAATTATACATGCCTATTGCACAATTGACAAATTCAACCTGTTAATATTGTCTATTATAGTCTATTATTTGAATTATATTTTCTTGTTTGGAAAAAAGCTTTGCAAACATATTATTTTGCAAATAACTGTAATGCTTTCAAAAAAAGTCAGAAAATAAATTTATATTCATTTACTGTGTATATAAGTTGGAATCACAACATTTGATTAAGCAATCTCATGAACTGATATGCATCAAAAATTCTGTTAAAATTTGAATATATTATATGGAGTCAGATATTCTTTATTATATATACAAAAGAGAAATTTAATTTTTTTATTCTACACGATTAAGTAATTAACATTTTAGTATGCACAAAATTTTTTAGATGCGTAAAAGGGGTATTATAGGATCCGAGCACTCTCGATAAGAATACACAAGCATCTTGTGCTTATCAAAATTGCTCTTATCTTGATAATCCCACCTATTTTCTGTTGCAATCATTTCATCAACAAATCTCACCGAGCAGCGGGATTGAGATCTGGTCCATCATATACAGATCAGATTTCTTCACTTCGTGCTGTTATCCCCATCATAACTATTCAAATTTACAAAACTACATAAATAAGACTGTGTATACATGTATTTATGTATGAATGCGTATATCGCAATGTGCTACCCGAGAGATAAAAGTACGTCAAGATTTTGATTAAATTTATGACAATGTTAACGCCAAGACGACTAAAAAGTCGACGACTGCGACAATAAAATGTGCACACATAAAGATTGCCAAGTATCACTCTTATAATGGAATTGAACACACATACACATATAATAATATATACTTCATTTTTAACATTTCTTTCTTGAAGACCTAGTCTAGTATTTGGCCAGAACTAGTGTTTACATTAAGTTAACTTTCACAATGCTTTTTAAATAGAGGTAACCCGTTGAGATATTTCTGCGATTTGTTGGGCAACAAAGCAAATGACCAATAATCTTGATAAGTATTTATCAAAATGTTACTAATTTTTTTATTGTTGTGTGTTGTCGGTGTCAGTAACGGACCGTCTGTTTGTTTACATTTAATTAATTTTAGAGGTTTTTTTGCACGGCTTGTTTTGAATTTACCTCAAAGCTGATTTTGTTACCGGTACCATATTTCTGAAATATTTGCGTCACATAACGATTATATTCGGTCGATGAGTACACGTCGGACCACAAAACTGAGCCAAATAGCAGACAGATGGCAATATGATTCAGTGCCATTGCAAATAATTATCCAAATGAGCACTCTCAACTGGAACACTAACTAAATATTTATTTGTATTTGTTTTTTGGTTTTGTCAATTTTCACTGAATCAACTACAGATTAAAACTCATTTCAATTTAAACGACTCGTTGAGCTGATCAACTGTTTGTGATCCCGTTAAGCGATCGATTGAACGACCGCTTCGCTCACGCACCACTTTTGTACTGATCCCATTGAGCAGCAGCAGCTCGCTATCTACTCGCTCGTCTCTGTGTACACTCGTCGGTTATTTAACTGTTGTCTTTGAGCAGTTAAAGCTCTCGAAAGCTTTTGCACTTGTCTTTCCTCTTTCGCCTGTTTACAATTGGGTTTGAGTGGCAGATAACAACAGCGGTTTATTTCTTTCAAATATTTATTTTATTTAAATTGTATACAAAATAAATCGTTTCATACAAGTATAAAATTGGTATCAGTTTTAGGCTTATTTGTACTTAATGATTGTATATTAATAACTGAAAATTGTAATGCATCATTGTTTTGTATGTATGTATATATAAATATATCTATATATAAATTTTTGTTGTTGGATATTGTGCATAAATGCTGAGGAACTGATATATAAATATTCACATTATTAGATATATTATTTGTAGGTACTAATGCTATTTAGAAATTTAATAAATTGCAGCCTGCTGAATCAGTTATTTATACGAATACTTCTGCAAGGACTTCATCGGAGACATGTAAATATTTACACTAAAATTCGTGCGTTTTGTGCGTTGCAATTATTCAGTTATTCGGGGGCAGTATTAACCTAATTGCTTAGCATGCGAATTACATATCAAAATAATTGAGGCTTATGGCTACAAATAATTAGAAATTATTGATTCCAATCAGAAGGCACTTGAAACTTAATCGAATTTCTCCTGATTTGGCATACATATGAAGAATTTGGAGCACCACATATTAATCGCCTGTGAGGTGTCCGCCATCCATTGAACCGGGTTGTGTATTGTCAGATAGTAGATCGGAATGCCGGAGAGTATAATGATGGTGCCCACGCCAACCTCGCCGGGTGACTGGGAACACGAGGCAATCACCAGGAACATGCACACAATCAGATAGATGATCGGCAGTGCCAGATTGACTCGTATCGGGCGCTCCGTCTTCGGCTGTTTGTAGCGTAACCAGAGCAGACCCGACACGGAGATTAGTGTGAAGAGTGCCTCCACGTAACTGACATAGTTTATGAGCACATAAATATCCTTGATGAACAGCATCGTCAAAGTAATCACACACTATGAATTGAGTTGGAGATACAGTTAAATTGTTGGCAGTAAATAAAAAACACTTCCTTACCAGAAATATCAGTGATGGCACCGGCGTCAAGCAGTTGATGTTTATCAGTGAAATCGCAGCTGGCAAATGTCCGTTACGGGCACCGACAAAAAACAGGCGAGATGATGCAAAGATAGCGCCATTGAGGGAGCCAAATGTGGAGCAGGCGACGGCAAAGGGCATTATCCAGGACAAGAAGCCGAGCATTTTGTCGCCAAAGGTGACTGCGACGGCATCCGACGAGAGAATTTCATCCGTTGACAGCACCGAAAAGTATGCTATATTCGTCACCATATAAATGACGGTAACCACGGGCATCGATATGCAAATGGCACGTGGCAAATTACGGTACGGGTCTTTAAGCTCCTCGGTGACGAAATTCAAATAGTTCCATCCGGAGTACGAAAAAATGCCGCTGTAGAAGGCCAGTGCTATGAATCCGAGCTCGCTGTGACCACCAATGAACGGTTGCTGCCAATGCTCCGTGTTGCCGTGTGCCAAATACCAAACACCTGCGCCAACAATAATCAACAAGGCGAATACCTTGGTTCCCGTGAATATGTCCGTCACCCGAGTCACCCATTTCACATTATAACAATTGATGACAGTCAGAATACCTGGAAGATTTACAAGGTAATTAACTGAAATCTCTCTCATCTTTTTCCAAACTTACAAATCATGGCTGCAGCGAGGAGCTGCACGGCTTCGATGGGTGCATCACACGAAGGCCAAAAGGGCTTTAGTAGATACTGCGCAAATGTCAAGGCCGTGATGGCATTACCCGTGGGCACAAGGATCAGCAGCGCCACCCACAGATAAAGAAAGGCGGGCAGGGGTCCAAATGCGGCACCTATATAGGCATAATCTCCGCCAGATTTGGGTATCATGGTGCCTGCAATATATAATATGTAATATGTAATACTTTTACTTTTAATTTACTTTTCTTTCTCCTACAAATTTACGCTAATTTTAAGTCATATTTATATTATATTATAAAAGTGAATGCATTTGTGCTGTTTATTTATATATACATATATATATCTCTTTTTAGCTTAATCGCTTATACGCTTATATGTTGGTTGTCTTCTGTTTTGATTTGTCTTCTTATCTGCTCTGAGTAAACGTGGCTTTTCTTGATTATTTACAGCTTGCCTTATCTTATTCAATTGGCAGCACTTGTCTACACTATAACGGTCATTGCACTGTCCAGTGTAACTATAATTTTACACCTGATTCCACTGGTGGTTGCCTTGGAATTAATAACTGTCTCCAAAGTGCTAAGGATTAATTCCAAACGTTTTAATCAAATTGGCTGTATGAAAGCTTGGCCGAATTTTGATTTGATCTAATTAATAATTATTATTTTTTAATTTATATATAGCTTACAATTTAATTTAAAAATACAATTCAATTTAATTGTTTACGTTTTGTGTGGACTGCCTATAGCTGACATTTAATAAATAAATAAACAAAGAACTGTTTGTCCTATATTCAAGTAAGCTCGACTATCAAATACCCTCTAGCTCAATTTTAACTTAAATATTTCACATACAACAAAATCAGAGACAAATTCGCTTTTAGTGTTGGCCAAGAAATATTATGTTATTAATAGTAAAGCTTATGCACCTGACTAGCACGTTATTTCACGCATTTTTAATGGACAACACAAGTCTGGCTAGACAAAAAAAAACAGGTTTTCAACTAGAAGATGCCCTTCAAATCTAGTTGAGAGCATTATTATTACAGCAGCTACGCAGATAGATGGATAAAGTGATCTATTTCTTTTTATTATTTTTTTATTTGATTAAATTTAATGTTTATAGTAGTAACAATGAGGCTAAAGTGATCCCATTCATATTGAAATGGTTAGTGTCTAAGTGATAGTAAATGGTATTTATAGCATAGCGTAAAAAGTTGGTCAGTAGATTAAATAAAAAAAATATGCAATAATAATAATAGTGTATTTCGAATATGGAATTCGCCTAATCGGCCAAAAGATTTAGCTGACATGGCATTATGTTGAAGGGTTAACGAGGTCATGAACTACTTAATTCATTGTACAGGTGTTGCACAATGTTGTCTTACACCATCCACTACTGGAAAACGCTGTCATCAGCAGCAGAAGTTGGAAAATTACTCACCCAATTCGGCGTAACACAGAGCACCCACCATGCTCAGTAATCCGCACACAACCCACACTATCAACGATTGGCCCACCGAGCCGGAGAACTTGAGCACACCTTTGGGACTGACGAATATGCCGGCGCCAACAATGACACCCACAATGATTGCCACACCGTCGAGCAGTCCGATTTGTTTCTTGAGCTTTACGCCGGAGCCGTGACTGGATGTGTCTGTGGAGTTGTTGCGGGCACGTGTTTTGCCATCGTCACCGGATTCTGGCGGCACCTCGAACACCTGGCGTGGTATCAGCGTATCGCTGGCTTGAATTCGCGTCATCTTTTCTTCTGTGTTGCTGCTGTTTATTATAATTTATTAATCCTTTGATTGCTTGCTTATTATAATTATGTGTGTATAATTTTATAAAAAGTTTATTTTTGTGGTATATGCATTTGTTTGTTTTAAATTTGTTTCTTATCGTTTCTTATATATTTCGTTATACGGGATATTTTATCAGTCCACGCTCTGATCGCTAAACGCTCTCTGCCAGCGTGGAGCTTACTCAAAAAATTGTTAAGCGGAATTTGTTGTTTTACTTTGCGGTCGGCCGCATGCTTTTAGTTTTTGTATTTTTTTTGTATTGTATTTTACGTTGTTGTTTATTGTACACGTTCATAGAACATGCGTGCATATGTGCATGTGTGCATATGTGTGGTGTGTTTGTTCACTTCATATCCAATACAAATAAAGAGAGAAGAGCACACGTGGTTCGACCGTCCGTCCGTCGGTCGGTCATTCGCTTCTGAGATGTTGTTGTATGATGGCAAAGAGAGTTCGCCGGATTTCGCCGTACACCATTTTCTGTTTTATTTATTTTTTGGTGTGTGTTAAACTTGAACGACTTCCGTTATGGCTGTGGTATGTCTCCTTCTCCTGCTCCTCGTTTTTGTTGTTGTTATTTTCGTTGTCTGCAATTGAAACGCACTCACTCTTTTTATTCGCACCGCCGGCGGAGCCGATCGACCACACTTTACACGCGCCGAGTCCAAACTAAGTTTGAAATATAAGTGTACACTCCCATTTATGCGATGCGGCTGCTTTTGCTGCCTGAACATTTAACTTTGGCTTTGCATTTGCTGTTTTTTTTTATCAGCGGCAGAGACGACAACGACAGCGACAGCTGTATTTAGTTTGGCATTTTTCTCTCTCTCTCTCTGTCTCTTGAGTTCTCTCTTTCTCTTTAGTGTGCTACGCATTCGCTCTTTGTGGGGGCTTCGAAGGGCTTGCAATAAAATCATGTATAGACTTGCGACGATTTACCTGCCTGCCTGTTTGTTAGAACTACCTAGATAATAATGCTTCGCATGCGTGTCTCTCTTATTTTCTCTTAATACAAAAAAAAAGAACAGCCAGCTGTAAGTTTATTTTCTATTCTGGTTAGCTTCGCATGATGCAAGAATCGGCCAACATTGCTGCAGTAATTATGTTTAGCAGCAAACCAACTGCTTTCTATCTGCCGCTGTTTGAAGCATGAATGTATACCCATATATACATACAAATATACATGTATGTATGTATAGTAAGTCTACATCCAGTTTATGTGACCAATAACAACAGCAACAACAGAGGCAAGCTAAGCACGTGTATTTTTCTGCCCCTATTGTTTGATTTTCAGCTTAAGAGAATACATATTTTTGGTTGAGCTCTGCCAATTCTGATAAGAATTTGAACAATTTCTATTACTATTGGAACACAAGCTCAATGTCAATGTAAGCATGTTTATTTCTAAATATTTATTTAATTATATAATTATGTAAATTCAGACACATTGTCGCTTCTAGTGAGCAGAATTTAAAATACGCAAACGAATATAAATATAGCAAATTTGTTTTGTAGGAGTAAAAATTCTATTACACTAAGCTAAAAATGTTTTTCTTGACTAGTATTATAAATAGTATGTGTGAATACCAATTAAATGCCATTTGATGAAGTGCATAAGGGATTTGAGATATTTAGTTTGAACAAAGGCCCTTTTGTTGCCTGATGAATAAACCAAAAACATAAAGTCTTACTTATGTGGCCATTACTGTAATACTATATATAAATTGTAAATAAATGCAAAATTTGATGAACACAACAACTGATTTATTTTAACAACGTTAGCATTCCATTCCAGTCCAATTGCTCGTTTTCTATGCAATTTCTATAAAGTTACGTTTGAATAAATGGTTAAGTTTCTCATCTGTCTAATTAAATAAGTCGAGATTAATCATAGCTTAAGAATAATATGCAGGGTATTTTCTAGCTAACTACTCACGATTAAACGGATCTGATTTGCACATCAATTTGAGCGTTTAATGAGTTAATAATGTGTCAACTTGGCTTCATTGCACGGCGATAATTAATATTTAAATACTTAACCTTAAACGATTCAGTGGCTTTTGTGCCACACTTGAGCCTATTATTATCAAGTGTGAAACACATTCATTTTATTCGTACACTACGTTTACACACAAATATATAAATATATATACATATGTATATATTTATACTTATGTTTAAATCTGTGCTTTTAGAGAGAGGAGACCATCACTAAATCGCTGCGTTGTGGAGATCGCTGGGCGCGTGTATTTGACATTTCAAACTGTGATAATTCAATTTTGCGCTGATCGTGATCGCAATGAACTTTTAGTGCCGACTGTGATGCGTTATACACACACACCCACACACACATACACATGTATATATAAGAGTACAAAAACAAGCAGATAAACTGTACTGCACAATTGCCGTAGCGCCTGCGTTTTTATAGTGTGGCCTGTGATTCTGTGATTGTCATCAACTAGAATGTTTTGGATGTACTGATGCCGACTGGTAATCTAATTGTAAGAGTCGCCAATGAGATTTGTGTGTATGTATGTATGAATAGTACATACGTACACTGTGGATTGTGTTGTGTTTGTCGTTGATTAACTGTGCTTTTGACTTTTATTGTTTGTTATTTGTGTTTTTGGTTTTTAGTTTTTGCGCCCTAGTCATACCCAAAATATGATGGATCACTTCCATATGCAATTTGCATTAATATTTCTGTGTCGGTTTCTTAATGCCACTATGAATATGCATACTGTCGACATAGACATTTAACATTTATCATTATACTTATAACATTTTATTTAACGATATTGTCGCAACAGTTCATTGTAGCAAAGTCCTTTTATTAATTTTTTTTGTTTGTTACCCTAAACAGGTTATTAAAGTCACGTTTATGTATTACATACATACATACGTATGTTTGTAAAATAATTTATAGATTGTCAAATTCGTTTAGTACCGTTAGACGAGCGAGTAGCGCACGGTTAGAAACCACGAATGGAACTGAAAGTGATTTTTGTCTGCTGCAGTCTCTGCACTGGGAGAATAAAATACAAAAAAGCTTTAATAAAAATAATGAGAATATAAAAAAAACAAGAACAACATATTCGACAAAATTTCAGGCAATTGTATGACAATGTGTGGGTAGATTTAAGTTTGTTTTGCTGTGCTTATGATGTGTGCGGCAGGAACAGTGTTTCCATCTATTTATATGTGCAACAGACACAATACTGTCACACTTCACACACACACACATACACATACACATGTAGATGCACTCTAAAGTGTGCTACAAGCAAAAATCTACGGCAATTCTTGAGTGAAATATTATGCGGTTTTAGTTGACTCTCTCTCATTATCTCTCTGCACTTCTGCACGCATGTCCAAGGAAAGCAGCGTGGGAAATTTTACTCAAAGAGTGCAGCTTGCAGTTTTAAGTCTTTTTCTCTCTTTTTGTCTCTTTGTCGGAGATCTCAAGAACTCTAAGAATAAAGCAATAGACCGCGTATTTTTAAATATATATTTAATACATATTCTTTTACAATATCCTATTAAAAAATGTATTCTATCTATTCACCCAGTGGGGGAATTTTAAATATTTTCGCTGTGGTATCCTCCGAAACGGCCAACAATAAATTGTCCTGAGGCTTATATGAACCCTCATATATGTGGTACAAGTGTCCAGTGAGTGTGAATTTCAAAGCACCGCTTCGTACGTCGAATGCATTCAGATTTCCCTGAGCGGTCCCCGCCAGCAAAGTGCTATCGTTCAACCAGTTGAGACTGCAAACAAATTTGTAGGCAATTAACAGCTGAAAAATACTCATTATCGTATTGGGGCATTTACCAGAGGATGCCATCATTTGGAACGGGGCTTTCGCAGACAGTGCGCAACGCATACTTGGAATGGTCCCATATCGATATCTGTCCGTCCAGGGAGCCACAAGCCAACAATTTCAGCTCGGCTGAGGCAGGCGCAAAGGCAACGCATTCGATGCCATGCTCCGACTGGAGAACATTCACAGGTCCATTGTTCGTGCAGAAGAGCAGCTTGCCTGGAAATTATTCAAATATTAATTATTTCCACTCAATTTATTCATTGGATTGCACTTACCGCCTCCTTCGGCGCAGACGTAGAAGGGCGAATCCGGTTCGCAAGCAACGACAGCATGCGCGATTTCACCAAAGCCCAACGGATGCTGCTCGTTCACTTCCATTAGCACCTGGCATGTCTTCAGATCCCAAAGCTTCACCACCCCGTTTATGTAGGCGGTAAGAAGTTTCTTGCCATCGCTGCTCAGCTCCCCCGCTTCACAGCGTGCCGAATGACCTGGTAATATTTTGCATTCGCCGCTGGGAATGCGCCAGACATATACCTCGCCACTGTCGCCGCCCGCAATTAGAACGTTGGCGCCTCGATGCCAGAATAGCCAGGCCATATCGAACATGGAGTACTCCCAGATCTTTCGCAAAAGGGGTCGCTCGTTCTGCTGCTCGTTCACCTTGAAGACGAACAGTTCGCCGGATATGTCGGCGGTGGCCAAATAGTTGCCATCATGGCTAAAATGTGTTTCAGTTACGGTGTCCTTGTGTTCGGTTATTTCGAAGAGCACCTCGCCATTTTCTGTGTCCCACACGTAGGCAGCGTCATCCTCGCCACCGGTCACCGCCCAGTTCAACTTTGGATGCAGATGACAGCCAAATACAGGCCCTGTGTGCTTGCGAAATGTGAGCACTGCGTCATCTCGAATGGCCGCAATGCGTTCGCGATCCGCCTCCTCCTCGGCGTCGTCATCATCCATAAGATTATCCGGATCGTTGTGAAGTCCCAGGCGTGCTTCGAGCTGCTCCAAAGTTACTTCCTCCATTTCCAGCTCGTCGTTGTCATCATCATCATCGTCTAGCGGCGCTTCGCCGTCCAGATCGATTTCCTCGAGGGATTCATCGTCGGCATAGTCAAAGTCCGGACGATGCGGCGGTGTATTTTGTCGCATAATGCGTTGATTTCTTTTACTTTTCTTTTATGTGCGTTTTACTTTTAATATGTTTTCACAATGCATGAGGCACAAAGCATGCACAGACATGCACGTGTCGGCTCGAACAGCTGTTACTGGTAGAGCTGCCAACTTGTTGGGAATGAAAAACGGCAAAACGCCATTTACACTTGGCGCTTGATTTAAAAGGAATTTTATAAATTTAAGGAATAAAATAATAAATTGTAACAATAACATGAATTCCGAGCTCCAAAGCGTTTCAAAATTTGAATGTACTTCTCTTGTTGAGGCCTAAAATTAATCGAAAAGCCATTGAAAATGCGTTCGACCGATGCCGATATGCCGATTTTCGGACTATAATTTTGACTTATGTTCCGACCCAAAATCACGTTTTCAACTTTAAATGTACGATTGATCTAGAGGCCAAAACATGATTAAAACGCCCTTGCTTTTGAAAATGCGTTAAGTTTTGACGAAGTTATGGAGCTTTGAAGGTTTAACCTATGCCATATGCCGATTTTCGGACTATAATTTTGACTTATGTTCTGACCCAAAATCACGTTTTTAACTTTAAATGTACGATTGATCTAGAGGCCAAACCATGATTAAAATGCCCTTGGTTTTGAAAATGCGTTGAGTTTTGACGAAGTTATGGCATTTTGAAGGTTTGGCCTGTGCCGATATGCCGATTTTCGGACTATAATTTTGACTTATGCTCTGACCCAAAATTACGTTTTCAACTTTAAGTGTACGATTGATATAGAGGCCAAACCATGATTAAAACACCCTTGCTTTTGAAAATGCGTTAAGTTTTGACGAAGTTATGGCATTTTTAAAGTTTGACCTACGCCGATATGCCGATTTTCTGACTGATGATGGTTCATACTTATGCCTAACGCCGATTTTCAGGATAGAATATTTACTAACGTTTCGAACTCAAGTTATGTTTTCATGCAGTTCTTACGTAGGAGTCAATTGTGACAGTGATTTACAAGTGATTTGTAAGTGGCCAATGTTGCTGAATAACTAACCTTCATTTCAATGTTGAAATGGCTAGTAATAATATAAATATTATGCAAGCGTATTTTGAATTGTAAAAATCATTACATTAATACTTAAATAAATAATATAAATAACAACATTTTCTATTTCCAAGCAGAATTATTCTTATACATTTTTTATTCATACGTTTCCATGTGCTTCGAATAGTGCTGGCAAGTTGTAACAGAGGGTAAAAAATGTATTAATTTTTTAACCGAATTTATTTAAAATGATTTATTATTGCATATCAACGATTCTCCTCTTTGGTATTGCTTTCAGAAACTTTAATGTCCAACTCATTATTTAAAACGAGTCGCCCAAATATTTTCAAATATTTTTACACCCTGTGATATTGCGGTATTTCAAATATCGATAAGTTTTCTTAATCGATAAAATTCCGTAAATGTTGCCGGTATCAGTGCACAAAAATAAACAAAAACAAACTAAAAAAAAGGGTCATTCGCTAATGGAAGTCTGAGAATGCAGGGCTCATGGAAACTGGTGCTGCCCGTTGGGTTTGTGCTGTACTCGCTGCCGCTGTTCCTACGTGTCAACGGCACTGCCGACTACATCATCGACGAGGAATTTCACATACCGCAGGGCATGGCCTTCTGTCGCAAACAATTTGATGTGGTATGTGGCAACTATCAACAGCCGCATCTGTGCAAATGTTTGTCATGGCAACTGGCGTGTTACTTAAATTTACATTTCATTCAATTACAGTGGGATAACAAAATCACTACCTTTCCCGGCTTGTATTTGCTTGCGCTGGTGTTACATCCTTTTAACGGTTGCTCGGTTACCGGTCTGCGTCTGCTCAGCCTGGCCGGGGCAGGCATCAATATACTGCTGATGTACAAGATACGCCGTCGCACACTGGCCGGCACCGGTGGTAATGCGTACGCGGCACATGAGGCAATAACGCTATCGGTGTTGCCACCGCTATATTTCTTCAGCCATCTGTACTATACGGACACATTGGCACTAACCATGGTGTTGTTGTTCTACAATTATTGGCAACAGGAGGCACATCTGCCGGCAGCCGTGTGGGGTGCGGCCAGTGTGCTTATGCGCCAGACGAACATCGTTTGGGTGTGCATGTGCTGCGGCATAACCATTCTGGACACGCTGGTGCAGCAATGCAACAAAATGCGACCAGAGACCAAGCAGCAGATACGACTCTTTGGCAGCGAGGTGCGTAAAAAGTGTATGATATATGGATATTATAATATTTTATATCGCTTACAGCTTTGGCTGCGGCTGCTCGGAAGTCCGCAATTGGTGTGTAATTGTATTTTAAGGATTTTGGCCAAATGCTGCTTCTATGCATCCATTATACTGCCCTTCATTGGATTTATCTGCATCAATGGCTCGATTGTTGTCGGCGACAAGAGCGCTCACGAGGCTTCACTGCATTTGCCACAGCTCTTTTATTTTATGATCTTTGCCGCCGGATTTGGCATCTCCAATACGCTACGTCAATTGCGTTTTGCTTGCGGACTTCTGCGCCGAAATCGGTTGCTCACATTGGTGGCCGTATTGCTCATAGCCACAGTGGTGCATTTCAACACTGTGGTGCATCCATATTTGCTTGCTGACAATCGTCATTACACCTTCTATGTGTGGAGCCGGCTGTACGGACGTTTCTGGTGGTTTCGCTATGCCATGTCGCCGATTTACCTGCTCGCCCTGGTCCTGCTCTGCTGCGGACTTCGGCATATGCCGGATAGCTTTAAGCTGATGTTTCCGCTTTCCTTACTGCTAGTATTGTGCTTCCAGCGTTTGTTGGAGCTGCGCTATTTCATTGTTCCATATGTGCTCTTCCGTCTGCATACGCGTCCCGCACGCAAAGGCTTCGCCGAGTGGCTGGAACTTGGCCTCCATCTACTCCTGAATGTCTTCACGTTCTATGTGTACTTCACCAAAGTCTTCTACTGGCAAAACTATCGCAAGCCGCAGCGAATTATTTGGTAGAATCAAATTTTATCATTCATAAGCCAACCATCTACACAAACTGTGAAAACTTGTCATTTAAATATTGCTTTTATTTATTCATTGCATTGCTACTATAAAAGAGAGTGAGAAATTGCTCTACGTTTGACAGTTGATAAAATTGCGAATCGGTTGTATGTATAATGTATAATAGCGTATATATCCTTAGTGTTGTGTATTCAGATGTTGTGCATGCAATCCCTAAGCACCCGATGAAGTTCGTTAATTGAGTCTTAATGGCTAGTTAAAAAGTTTTCCATATATATAATACTGCCGATGCATACAGATACATATATATATATATCTATATAGATTTAAATAAGTACACATATTTACTACAAATATCAGTTAAAATCCTTGGACTTGGACACTACTTTGAGCATGCAGAGAAAAATCTATAAAAATACATTAATGAATGCTGATAAGTTATATATGTATAAGTATGTATGTGTGAAATGTATAAAAAAAACTAGGCAAGAAATGTTTCTGGTAATTGTAATACTAATGAAAACACGCACAAACCGAGCGTTTTCCCTGGCCGCCAAATCGAATCTTATAAATAGTTTGGCACACCACCTAATTATTCAACTGGCCGTATAATCGAATTCCGACTGATTTCTCTAATCGAAGGCCACTTTACGCGTGAAGGAGGTGAGCGATGATATTTCGCTGGGATTGGAGTCGGAGGGCAGATTACTGAATTCAATTTCCTCGCTGGCGGCTGAGGCGACAATATTCTCATTGGACTGCGTTGTCTCATCGCTATGACGCATTGCCGGCCATTGCTTGTGACTGGGCGCATATAAGATGATCAGGGCAAAGATATAAACGTTCCACATGCCATAGACGCCAGTGAGAAAGGCCGATGTTAGCTGAATCTCAATATCTTCATTCCACTTCCAATGTCCCTCGGCCATTTGGCCCATGATGAAGCCAGCGACGGTCAAACCAGCGCACAGCAGAGTGGCCAGCATAAGGAATTTAAAGCGATAGATGAGTCCTACAAATATATATATATACATATAATGTATACAAGAAAATTGATTTAGTATATCAATAAAATATATCTTAATTTAAAAGGATGAAATGCAGTCTTTATATTATTATTACTATAATTATATTAATATTAATTCGTTGATTGCACTTGTTCACTTGGTAAACAAAAAGATGGCCACAATCAGGCCATATAGGCCGAGTACTTCGGCAAAGATCAGTATCAGAATGATGCCAACGAAGAGCTTTGGCTGCAGTGCAGCTGCCCGCATACCAGCATCGCCCACAATTCCAATTGCGAAGCCGGACGCCATGCCCGAAAGACCAACGGCTATTCCCGCACCCAAATTGAGAAATGCCTGATAGCTGGTGTAGTGATATGTCAACGAACCACCTAGCAGGACAGCAACCACAAGGCCATAGATGGCAATGATGCCAGCCATAACTACCGGTATAATGGCCTTCATAATCAGCTCCGGATGCTTCACCGACATGGCTGCAATACCCAACGAAGACTTGGCGGTTCCATATGCAGCCCCCAATACTGTAAACACAATGGCCGTTGTGGCGCCCATCACACAGAAAAAGCAAGCATATTGTGGCTGATCCAATGACGCCTCAACCCCAGAAACTGACATTCTTTTCCCAAACTTATCGAACTGCACGGTTATAGTATTGAGAACTGAGTGGACTGAACACTGCTCGTCTACTAGTTTATACAAAACTGGAGTAGCTAAGGAAACTATATAACATTAACTTACCCTCGTAGTGCAGACGTCGTGCCTGTGACATGGATGGCAAAGAGGTGCGCTTATCGCCAATATCCTTGAACACCTTCCACACCATGAAGCACAGGAAAAGGAAATAAATGGCAGCCGAGACGCCAGCGAGTACAATGAAACTCATTGCCACTTTGGCGCCCAGCGGCGTTGTCCAAATCGAGTAGAAGGGATTGCGCAGCTGCACACCACGCTCACAAATGTCAAACACAAAGAGCGAAATGCAACCGACGACAACAGCCGAGAGATGTTTCCAATAACGTGAGCGTATGGTTGATTTGCTGGGTGAATCCTGGATTAGCATATGCTCGCCGGCAAAGACAAGCCAAAAGGAGAGCAGCATCGCATAGAAGATACCCTGACGCACATCGCTCAGCAGCAGCATGTAGGGCATCTCGACGCCCAGAGTTAGATACTCCAGCGGTAAATTGAGGAAGGTCAACGCACCGCCCAAATACAACAACATGTACTCCAGCAGCGCCGGCGAACGTTGGAGTATGTGAACGCGACGCCAGAACCAGATCATGATGCCGATCACAAATGGGAAGAGCAGAGTCTTCAGCACTAGCCAGACCTGAGTGAAGCCTCCGTTCTGATGTATAGCGGTCAAAGTGAGATCGTGCATGTGGCCAAACTGGAGATTCATCTGCTTAGGCGTGTCCATGGGAAAGCGCAAATTGAGCAGATAAAAATTGTGATGGAGTGCACCCAGCTCAAACAATGGGATTATGTCGCAAGTGTAAAGCGTCTCTAGGCGGCCAACGTGAGAGGCATGGCAATCCAGATAGCGCTGCTCCACGCTGTGCGCATACAGCTTCCAATCCGTATCGGCATTCCTCTTGTTGCGATACGCGAGCCGCGTATCGATTGTTAGCTGCAGCTCCTTGGGTGGTTCGCGTAACTCCGACGCCGAGTCGTATGCAATATCCACTTGGAGTACACCAATTAGATTCTGTTGCCATCGCGAATATTCCAGCGTATTATTGTCACGGGGCAGCGGCATTTGGAAGACATACACCAATTGATTGGCCATCTTCAGTTCGTCCTGCTCAATGTCAATATCTTGCAGAGATTTGCATGCCCCGTTGCCGCGCGAATACAGAAAGAAACTTGTGTCATTTTGACGGCCGGACACATCGCGACACTTGCTGCCTAACACAGTCTGATGGCCAGCGGGCACCGGTGCAAAGAGGCCGCCCATAAGGAAGCATGCCACTTGACATAGCATCAGGCAGCTGACCAATATGGACAGCTTGCGACCGCTTAAATTCTCAAGTATCGTGCCGGACATTTCGTCTGTGTTGCTTCACTGTGCTCGACAGACACGCTTCCTTTTTATCTGTCGGCTAAGGTAAACAAAATGTTATATTTGTTTTAGCTGTTGCACGCTATAAAAAGAACTTGAATTTGTCGGCTGTCGGCTGCCGTCTGTCCGCGAAACAAACAAAGCGGCGTTCGTATACAGAATGCTAGGGCTGTCGCCCAATGCATAGTTTGCTGACAAAACAGCTGTTGCGGCTGTGAGCCCATCAATCATAGGCAAATAATGTATTATCAAATTACTGTAGTGTTTAAATATAATAGTTTACTGTCCCATTCATATTAGTTTGTATATTCATGAAAATAGTTTGTATTTATGTGTAAGTTGACAGCCCTGGCCAGTTGCACATAGTTCCGATAGTTTGACGTATATCGATGACATAAGCTGCCTGACGGTTGAAAAGTAAATTGGTTTTGTGGTTGCCACGGTTTTCACTTGTGGTACAAATGTACCAAAACTGTTACGATATGTTTTCAATGGTACATTACATTTTAATTTGTATAAGTCATTAGTTCCAATATAACATCCTGGTTTATTATTTTTTAAATTCAAATTTAGTTTGATTCAAAATATAAAATTGAAGAAAATACCATAAATATAAATATTTGTGGAAATGAAGTGCAATCAATTAATGATCAGTCACTGCCGTCAGTGCTCATCTCTGGTGGTCAACTGGTTGTAATGCGAACAGCTGTTCATTAATGTAACAATAACAACTTAGCTCGAAAATGCAGCGAACACCTGTAAGTGCGTATTCTATTTAATTCAAATATAAAATACATAAAATTAATACTATGTACATAAGCAGCAACTGCGGCAGTTACTGGGCTTTGCCAACCGGCAACTATCCAGGAGCTGGGAGTTTCACAGACATTTCGCGCAGCAGCAGCAGAATTCGCAACAAAGCAGATGGAGAAAAGTACACATTTTGCGGACGGGTTTTCTCCTAGCCGGAGTTGGAGTCATCGCCTACGATGGAGTGGTCAACGAGTTTACCTATTGCGGCTCCTCGGTGCGTTTTGTCCGCTCGCTGAAAACTGCCGCACTTATTGCCATCGATTATCTGGGGCTGAACGAGCAGGATCCGGAGTATGAGAGTAAGATAAAAGTGTTGCACAAAAATAGCGCTGAACGTTTGCTGGAGACGTGCCTGCTTAATGGTGGCCTATACATTAAGGTGGGTCAGGGATTCGCGGCCATCAATCACATATTGCCCCTTGAGTACACAAGCACATTGACCAAGCTGCAGGATGAATGTTTGCCGACGTCAAAGGCCGATATACAGAAAGTGTTTCGATCCGATTTTGGGCAGTTGCCCGAAGAAATCTACAAGGAGTTCGATTACAAGCCTGTTGCAGCCGCCAGCCTGGCGCAGGTATTCAAGGCGCGGCTGCCGAGTGGCGAGCAGGTGGCCGTGAAAGTACAGTACAACGATTTGCAGAAACGCTTTATCAGCGACCTTGCCACAATTATCTTTCTGCAAGACATCATTGAGCTCATCTTTAAGGACTATAATTTCGGCTGGATTTTAAACGATCTGCGTAAGAATCTGGTACATGAGCTCGACTTCAGGCATGAGGGCCAAAATGCTGAACGCTGCGCCAAGGATCTGCAAAAGCTGAGCTATGTGCATGTGCCGAAGATTTATTGGCCCCATACCAAGACGGTGAGTCCTTCACTTTTAAGCCATCGTATTCTAAATATTTAAAATATCAGCGAGTGCTCACCATGGAATGGATGGATGGCCTGAAGATTAGCAATTTGGAGGGCATTAAGCAGCAGAAACTGAGCATAGCTGACATTGACCTGAAGCTATACAATCTGTTTGCCGAACAGATCTTTCAGACTGGATTTGTGCATGCGGATCCGCATCCCGGCAACAGTGGGTAACCATAGCAATGCCTCGAATACACACATTTAGAAAACACTTCAAATTCTGTTCTTAGTATTCGTGCGTAAGAATCCTAGAAATGGCAAGGCAGACATCATATTATTGGATCATGGTCTGTACGAGGAGCTGCCGGCGAACGTGCGTATTCCACTTAGTAATTTCTGGGTGGCCACCGTGCTGCGCGATGAGGCAAAGATGAAGGATGCCGCACAACAATTGAACGTTGTTGACCATATGAAATTTGGCTCCGTGCTCTTCCAGCAGCCGGTAGAAATGAGCGAAAGACCGATTCGTAGCAAGCTCACACAAGAGGACATTGACTATGTGCAAAAGGTGGCCAGAGAAAACTTTGACATCATAATGAGCACCCTAAAGGAAATGCCGCGCAGCTTGCTATTTGTCGTGTGAGCAAACTTCATCCCCATATACATCTATATATATTTATATTTTATATATTTATATAACTATTTATTTTACAGTCGCAATCTGAATACTATCCGAGCCATTGGCAACATGCACGGAGACGTGGTCGACAGGCCGCGCACGATGGCTCGGCATGCTCAGCATTGTCTTTATGTGCAGTGTGGTGGATCGCCGTTGGAGTATTTAAATTGGTTACAACGGCGCATCTTCTTTGAGTACTGCCTGTGGTCAAAGGCATTTAGAGAACGTCTGCTTAACTGGTATTTAAATTTTCTGTATTTTGTGGGACGAGCACCGGCATCTGCCAGGACACTTATGCGGGACATTGGGAGACAGGAGCAGCAAATGTTGTCATGAATTATTTTTTATATATTTTTCTAAATCGATTGTTAATGGGTCAAAATCTAATTTTACTGTCAGCCGACAACATATATTCAAACTTATTAGCGTAATAAATGCCATTTGAAGCTACCAATATAATGGACACATACATACATGTATATATTTATGACAATTGGGACGGAGAATGGGAGTATCTAAAGTCGATGTATTTTAATTAAATTGCAGCACACTTCTGCCAAGGTCGGTGCAGTCAAACAGTTATTGGTAACCAACATTCACTGCCACTTAGGAACAAATCGATATGTTTTTTAGATTAGCCAAATGTGCAAATCGGCATCCTCACCATTCCCATACCCTGTGAAAGGTGACTTCCCAGTGGAAAAATTCATTGCGTTTCTTGTTATGTTTAACTATTCATAATTTTCCAGAGGTTGATTTTCTCTTGGACCAAATGGTGTTCCAAATTATGGCAGTTAAGCGACAATCTTAATATATGGGGAAAAACACGTAGTATTCGCATCTAGTAAATAACACACATATTTCTGCACCGAAATAGGCACAAATGGGCGTCAACAACTACATATTTCCGGTTGTGTGGGGCGCCATGGCAGGCTTCAACATGCCAAAATAAATCTTGGCGCCCAACATATGCACGATTTGATCCAGCGATGAGCACCGCCAACTTTCACTTCTTCTACCAAAACATATGTATGTATGTAAGTATGTACATATATTTGTGTGTACATCAAGTATATCAGGTATCGTGTGGTGTACACAGAACTAAATTCAATTCAATTTCATTTAAAGTTACTTTCGTTGACTGACAGACAAGCGAGTCCAAGTCCTCTAAGCCCGAGCCAAGCTGTACAGTGGGCCAAAACCAATACATTTTTATGAGAATTGTATAAAATTTGATTTAATTTTGAAACTGGTTGTAAATTAATAACGACCTGCGAGTCACGAATTCAAATTTGCTAATGAGGTGTAGTTGTAGTGTGAATTGAATGCAATCTTTTTCTTGGTAAAAAGATGTGGTACATATAAATAAATATTTAAATTATGGAAAATCTCTTTAACAATATTTTATGGTCGCGTTCATTTCACATTTTCGACCATTGTTTGTGCCGTGTTGATGTTGGTGTTGTTATTGCTGGGCCCAGGACTAAATATGAAATTAAAAATCAACGCTGAAGTGTGAAACGCTGGAAATGTCGGCTGTCTGGCGGCAGTCAGGCAAAGGCAAGGCGAAACCTAGAACCTACGGCCTGGAGCCTTTAGCATAGAGTCTCTATAAGCAGCTGGGGCAAACATTTCGTTGGAGCATTTGCAGACAAGTCGCGGAACGAAACAAAGGTCTCGAGCGGAAATCGAAATTAACTGAACGGAAAAGCGGAAAAGGACAGTACCTATTTAGCAATGAACAAGGAGTTTACCATGCAGGGCGGTACGCCCATAACCCCTGAACTGGCAACGGTAAATGGCATCCCAGTTCGAGCGAATAATATAAACGAATTGGACAACTTTAGGATCTGCGCAAGCTGGTCTTTGGCACCGCTGCGATACCCATGCGAGCCGAGTGGCTGCAGACGTCCTTTGTCTTTGGAGCACCGCCCAAGGAGGAGCTGGCGTATGGACTGCGTTCACCAAGAAATGCGACGCGTGGTCTCCTCTCGGTGGTTCAGGGTTTCATTCTGAAGTACTTGCTATTTGCACGGAAGAACAGCCGTTCGACGGCCACAAATGAGTGCGTCACAAATGGCGATATTCCATGGCCAGTTTCATTGATGACTTAATGTGTCCATTTCAGTCCGTTGCTGGCCACCGCTGAAATGCAGCGAGATGCGCTTTTTAGCGCATTAATCGAGATATTGCGCACCATATCGGATAAGGGCAAGGTAACGATTGTGCTGCCCTCGGAGGATGAGGTCTTTGTGGATCACAGTGCCAGCTACTTTCACGATACGGTGACCGAAAAGGTAACCCAATCGATTACATAATCCATTTTCCCTTCATTTGTTATCGGGCTGCATATTTTCGTAATTAAATATTTTAGAAATTCTTATCGAACATTCTCTAATTTTCTAAATTCTAACAAAGCAATTTAAAAGAAAAAACGACAAAAAAAAGTTCTTTGCATTAAATATCAATATTCCCAGATAGAGTTTCACTTGGGATCAGACACCTCTTCCATACTTTCCCTTACAGTTATACACGTTTACACTTTCGCCCAACGATGAACTGGAACTCTTTTTGAAGCGCAATTTCAAATATGTAAGAACTGAATTTACAAAAGTAGCTGCAAGTTGAATCTTGTAAAGATTTCTGTAGCAGAGCTAAGAGTATTTTTACATAATATATTGCCATACCTATTTCTTGCCTAATCCTGTCTAAAAGTTTACAGAAGAGGAAACGCCCGGCACATTGCTGTTCCTTTATAGCGCTGTACTCACACGCTCGATGGGAAAGTAAGATTTCGTCTAGAATAGAGAAAGAGAGTGTCTTTCTTTTGAATATATATTTCATTTACCTTTTGTAACCATAACGATACACCTTTCTCATTGCGACCATCGCAGAGTGCGCACGGATTTGGACTCGACGAAGTCATCGCCGTTGACGATGAGCAATCACGAGGAGGGTTCTCTCATGATAGTCACCTTGCTGTTGACAGGCCGTGCCACGCCCTATATACACAATGGCGTTATCAATGTGGGCGACGAGAATAGCTATGTGCGTGTCCAGCAAATTGTTCAGATTGAGTTTGATCTTAGAACTCCATTCAATTGCAGGCAGTGGCACAGTATGGAGTATTGAAGCGCTGCATGGTCGGATTGCTGCTCTGGGACATTGAATCTGCCAGCGTGAGTAGAATTCTAACTTATGTATATTATTATATATAGATAGATAGAAAGTAAGACTAAATGATCCATACAATGCAGAGCATTACTGAACAACTTTTGAAATCAAAAGTAGAATATATTTTTTTATTCGATGGAAAGTTATTAAATGTAATAAATAATTAAAGAACGGTTTGGCTTAAATATATCCTTTGTTCTTTAAAGCATTAAAAATGTTATGTAATATATTTAAAAAAAAACAAAAAAATCAAAAACTAGATAAATTTATACGCACAGAAAAACTTTTATGGATTTGAAAAATTTGTTATTTACTTATAGAAAGTTATTTCAAACCAGCCTCTTAATTTTAACATTAAAATAAATTTTTTCTACTTAATCAAAATGCAGATTTATTAAAAATATTAATTTAATGTGCAATAATATTAAGTTTTTATTCGATCCCTCAGGCTGCTGTTAATCAGTCCCGGCAACCTGGATCGCGTCTAAAGACGCCCAACTATCCCATTTGGATAACCAGCTGCACTGGCCACTATGGGGTCATCTTCAATCGGAATCCGGATCTGTTGCGCAACTATCATGCGGAATCGCGCTTCGATGTCAACTATTATAGCTGTTCGGGCCATCAGATACTGATGACCATCGATAATCGCACATACAATGAGCAGGCATTGGTCATGTTGGAGCGACAACCAATCACACCGGAGAGTACCTCAGTGGCGGGCAAACCTGCCAAGGATGAGCCCGGTACGGCCGGAGGTGCTGCTGCCGGTGCTGGTGTGGCTGGCGCTAGCGGCGGTGTTGGTGGTGCTGCTAGTGGCGCTAGCTCTGGCAACGATGTGGTCGCCAAGGAGGAGTCAATGCTCAACACGCCATTGCAGCGTTTGATTCATACCAAGTGGGAAGAGGCAACTATAAGCTTTCACGTGCAGCCATCGATGTTGAGTTATCTTTTTAGTACCACACAGTAGAACCAAAAAAAAAACAGAAAAAAAGAAAGGCAGACGAAAATTATTATTACAAAAATGTAGTTAAATATTGCGTAGACGATCCTTATGATCCAATCACGAGATTAGGTCACGGTCACATTCGCAATCACTTACATACTTACATACATACATACATATCATTGAAGCATGTCAGCTTGTTATGTTGTCTCTTGATCTATGATATAAATCGACTTTCTTGGCGAATGACCAATACTACTCTCAACGAGTACCTAGTTGTCGGCGATACCTCTTCACATCTTCGCATCCAAGTAAGTTCATTCAATAGTAGTAGTCGACAATACTCATGTTAGCACATAGAATCACATTTTAAAATACTTACGAATTTAACAACTTATCCTGCTTATCTTTAGGATATGACAAAATTAGCTACAACATTTTAGAGCTAACTTTAACTTTAAAAATCATACAATTTTCGAAATCTGTTTAATTTTATGTGCAAGTGATTCGAAAGCAAGCTAAAATTAGATTGCATAAAGTTATCTAAGGTTTAATAATTATTAATTGTTAACTGTACTTATCTTAATCTAATACTATTGTTGTTAGCTGCTGAGAAAAGTTTTTTGATATAGGATAGCTTATTATTCCTAGTATAAAATCAATTTTCTGGTAACTGCTCCTGATTATAAATCATAACTTAAGAAATATTGAATAGTAGCATAGTATAAATATTTAGTTATAATTAGTATAACTATATATTGCCGTGATTTGTAAGCTTTTTAAGTAGTTGAAACAATTGCACAATCCTTTTTAGAAACATCTTTTGCACTTAGATCAATGAGATGAATTCTACTGTTGCTGGTCTCAGAGCTCTGGTCCAAAATGTATGAAACGGGTATCGAAAAAAGATGAATTTAATTACAATTCGAACACACAGCGATGGTAAATACACGTAAAATATTGCGAGTATAATGAAAAAAAAAAAAAAAAAACAACAACTACAACAACAAGAACTGGCAGATTTGTTGAAAACCGAATACGAATTTTGACAAATATGTCTGTTACTAAGGCCTCTCTCTATAAAACTATAAAGTGCGACTGCAGGAACACTCAAAGGTTGCCGCCTGGAGCCACTAGACGAATACAGAAACAACTGCGAAATCAATTGAAAACACACCAACACGCTTCGAAAATTTTCAAATGCACCATTCAATTAGCCAAACGCCAAACCTAAAATGTCAGCAGACATATATTTAAATAAATGTTCAAGCTATCTTAAAGAAACTCTTTGAATTTTCCCTTCATCATTTATAGGTATTCAATTCATTTTCGACATTTGCTTTCAGGAAAAAAAGGCATCAAAATGTGATTTCGATTTAAATATATATTTCGACAATCCGTTTCGCAGATTAATAGGCACCCCCCTCCCCCAAATATAAATGAAATACATATTTTGAAAATATTTAAGAAATGTTTATCATTTTATTTAAATGTTGGTTTTGCTGTTGCACAAAAATGATTGAAGTTCCTTGTTATTCATTTATCAGTTTTTAAAGAGTTTTGTTTAATAAAAAATGTGTGTTTTTGTATTTGTTGAATAGGAGAATAGTTTACTCGTAATTGTAGATTGGTTTTCGTAATTGTATTTTGTTTGAGTTGAAATATTCAAGAATATTTTTATAATATATACTTTAAAGAATTTATAAGAATATTTTAGTATGTTGCCATAACAATTCACAAAGATTTACCCATGAGATTAGTTTATAATTACTTTTTAAAGATTTTTTTAATTTCCTAACTAAATATTGTTAATACGTGTACATAAATACTTACTTTTTTTTATGTATGTATATGCAATTGTATAAATTGTAGAAATTTGTATTACATATGCCATTTTGTCATATTGTGAGTAATTTCTTAATTTTGTATATTTACATAGCATTATTTGCATAGTTTTTGTTCACAATCTTCATAGCTCTTATTAAAATTTGATTATTTTGTTTGAGGGGTTTTTTTTTTTTTTTTGTTAACTAAAATATACAGCTAGGAAATGTTTAACTAAACTTCAAGTAATTTGTTTATATTGTTTGGTATGTATTTCTTTTTGTCTTTTATTTATGTTTCAATGCAACTATTTCCACTTTTTGTAATTGAATTCCATCAGCAAGACCATTATCTCAAATGTGTTGTTGCTTTTTCGGTAATTTCTGGAACTATTTGCAGCGTTTGCTGTTCAATTGCCATTACCCACGGTATCAGTTTGGCACGCGATTTGTGACCCACGCTCCCAGCCCAGCCCAACCCAAACCAACGGGCTCTTTTTTATCTGTCCGCCTCTCTGTCTGTCTGCCTGTCTCTCTGTCTGTCTGTCTGGGAGTTGGGGGTCTGGTGCAACGACTTGATGTACGAGTGTGTCAACATGCATTATTGAAATGATTGCGGCCCACATTTTAGGTGCTGTTTGCTTTCAATTCGGATAGCTTCGTCGTGTTGCTCCTTGTTTAAATAAGTAGTTGCCAACACACCTTGTGCTCAATATACTCCGAAAGAGCCTTGAACTATTGCCACAATTTCAATTTGCTAACTTAAGTAATTAATGATTTTTAATTGCAGAATTTTAACATTCACAGTGAAAACGAAATAATATTGTATTTGTATTAGGAACAGAAACCATTGGTGAAGAGAGTTTTAAGTGATTTACACAAACCAAATAAACATGTAAGCGATTATCATGATTGGAAAATATTTAAACTTAAAAACTAAATCTTAACTTTAGGCGGTTGTCTTTCATAAAGTAATGCACTTAAATACTTTTTGCTTATACAAAATTTACCATCTTGGATTGAGTCTTTCCTTAAACCATGATCGTGTATTTCAAATATGTACAAAATATATCGAGAACATTATAATACACAATACAAATATAAATATATATATTTATATATATATATATATGTATGTATAGGTAGATAATATCTGTGCAGCTATGTCAATTATGCCGGCTGGGGTCAAATCAAGCTGGCCATGCTTGCAAATATCGTATAAAGTTGTGCGCTTAGAGCCTAACTAAGTTACGTACATATGTATGCGTCTATCTGTAGTATCTGTAGTATCCGTATGTGGTACATTGTGTTTACGTTAATAATAACTTGCAGGCTTTACTCTGTTCAAAATTAATAATAGTCGGTTTAGAGGGACGACTTAAACACAAAATTGTACCTGTACAACTGTTTAAAGTCATGGACACTTTGTGAGCTCACTCGCTGCGTACACAATCGTAATCGCAAATATGTAATGTTATATATATCCTAACTAATCCTAAGTCCCCTTGCATCGTTCTACGGGCGCACCAGCAGCTTCTCAATGTCCGCCAGATTCGTGTTGCCATAGCGCGTCAGGTTGAATGGCAGAGCAGCTGGATTCTTTTTCGTTTGCGTGTGCCAGGTGAGTATCTGCGTGTTGAACAATTAGAAAATGTTTCAGGGATTCGTTAATTGCATTGCCACTCACATCACGGCACTCGTTGGCGAGCAGTTCAATTTCATTCTTCTGCAGCGGCTCCAGACTGCGCAGGAAGCCATCCTCCTCGTAGCCCGGCTTGAAGGGCATCTTTGCTTTCGGCCGCTCGTGCAGGAACTTAACGCTCACTGCAAAACCGGCCATATCAACCGGATACCTGCGTCCACCGATCCAGCCATCATAGTAGCCATCCAGCTTACCCGCACGTATAATGGGACTGCTGACGCCGGTTTTGGTCACCAGGCCTACGGGCCACATTGCCACCTTTTTGGTATAGCGCATCTGTATGAGAATTCAGAGATTTATTCAGTATATATTCATTGATAGATTGATTAATTGATTAGATTGATAGTATGATATTCAAAAAGCACTCAGGATTTCTCTGGTTTTAGGTTTGCCAGTGCAAACGGAATCATTCTAAATTCGAATGCATTCAATGACAGTTGGGTGGTATTTGTAGCTGTGACCTTTTCAGTTACACACCTGTTCAAATATGTTAATATCGTAGGTGTTATCATCGTCGGCAAAGTAGAGGACACCCTCGGTGGCATTGGCGCGTAGATAATCGAGTCCACGATTCCGATTGGAGACACCGCGGGGCTTGGCACGCTTCGTCAGCTTATACTGCTCGGGCATCGGCGCTGTGTGGGTGTGGTGTGTGAGTGTTGTTGTTGTTGTTTGTGGGTTGTATGCAAGGTCGTTAATAGCACTCAAATGAACGACAATCATGTTAATGACAGACCAATACTCACCAACCAGATACTCGTAGGGAACACCAATGCGGTCCAGGGTGTGTGCGACCAACGGATTCGTGTGGTTCGCATCCTCGATGACCAGCCAGAGCAGGTTGAGCACATGTTTTAGCGTGTAGCCGAGTCGTGTCAGCTCCGCCAGTTGCTCGGGACGGCGATAAGTGGGCGTAATAATATACAGTGGCGGCTATTAGGGAAGATAACCGTTTCGTATTATTTTATGCTACAAAATATATACTAATACTACATGTTCTCCATTGTCATTTATAAAGTGTGTCTATGCTTACGTGCGTAACGCGGCGTAAGCTCCCTTTTATGAGCAATTATGCAAATTAATCCACAGCCAAGCAGTTAACTAGTTAAACAGTTGACTAGTTCACGGGCTTTAGCTGTGTGTAAGCAGGCCACTCAAATGACAAACACATACATACATATATTTATATATTTATATATATGTATATATATGCTGCAAATAAATATAGCGCACTTTGCAAATTGTCCACTTTTGACACACAAAACTGCATTCAAATTCATATGCAAAACAAACATAGACATTCCAATAAATAAAAGCGCGCTGAAGCACACAAATGCAATTGAAACGAAAAAATAGTTATAATAATAATAATAATAGAATAGCATGCAAAGCAGTTGCGGCTAAAGAGAGAAGCATACAAAATTGTTATTAAAATTATTCAAATGTTATCATAAGTCTAGGAACATTTACTGAGCAAAAAAAAAAAAAATAGATTTAGTTAATATTAATATTGCTTAATAAATAGCATTTCCTTATATGTATTTGTAATAAAAACCATTTCCTAATCCCATATTTAAAAGATGGAATTCGTTTAGTATTCTTTGCACCTACTCAAACCTCTTGATTTTAAGCAATGGACCTGCCTTTGACATTGAGTGTAGAGCATTTTTTTTTTAGTTATAACTGCTAACTAGGAGAAATCCACAAATGAGCGAATCTTTTTCAATTGGCTTGTATTTTGCATTGCATTCAGAATCTGGATCATCATCAGCATGGTCAGACCGCCCACCACCCCTAGTTGCCTGCTCCCTAGTCCAATTGGAACACCCACTAGTTTGATGCCATTCAATGGCAGTTGTTGTTGTTGTTGTTGTTGTTACGCGGTTTCGGTTCTTTCGGTTTCAATGTGCAATGCGCAATTTTCAAATTAGACTCATGCATTTTGTTGTATCTTTTTTTGTTGTTTTTTTTTTTTTTTTTGTTATATAGCGTATCTTATTGTTTGCATATTATTTATAATCTGGTGCCATCTGACAACTGATTAACCTAAAAAGCCATGCCATGCATCCATCCAATGCATAATAGGAGCAACCACAAATTGGTGCGAAACTTTGTTTACAAAATACGCCAATTTTAGTGAATAGTTAGATGGATTTGCACTTGCGCACGGATACAGATACAGATACAACTACTTAGCTTAACAAACAGAGCTATGAATTTGAATTTGAATTTAAGTGCATCGCTTTCACAATGCTAATGAGTTGGATACTATGGTATTGTGTGCACATCTATAGTAAGGCCATCACCATCAATCAATTTATTATTATGGGTGTGAGTGTGTGCGTGTGTGTGTGTGTGTGTGTACCAGGTAGGTAAAGCTAAAGCTACGTAAATGATGTTTAAAAGCACTTGACATAATCGCATTACATTTATTACGTTCCATACTGGTACCTAAGCCAAAATCAATAAAACAAATGCCAACTGATGCTATTTCATTAAATTTCAAATTCCAACATTACAAAAAACAATTTTCTGTACACTTGGAGTAATAACAGGTTAGAATAAATATATCCTGGCCCACATCCTCTAAACACCCAGTTGGCTTGCCTTTACTAGTTTGGTCAATATAAAAAAAACCTTTTGGTTAGTAAAATCTAGGTTTTCACACTTTTCTCATATATATAAAAATATATAAAAATTGCCAAAAGCCAAATCGACTATCGATTCTTTTTGCAAATAAAAAACATTACTTTATTTATGTTTAGAAAAACTGTCAGTTCATATTTGCAGATGGTTGCAATTTTATTAAAACCAAACAAAAAATCTACCAAAATTGCATTCTTTGTGAAAATGCAATTTATTTGATCAATTTAAAATTGCGCCACTTGCTAAAAATTGAATAAAAGAAAAAACGCAAGCACTAAAATTAAAATTGTTGCAATAGTGAGCGGAGAGAACGTTGCCTGGAGGAGTCCTGTTGTCCAGCTTAAAAACTACATGTTAACTACATACAAAATGAACGGATAATAGTTAGAGCACCGCCTGCAGGGAGTCTGCCACACCCCCCAGTTGCACTTGTGAGTATGAAACGCACTTGTGCCTTCTGCAGACAACTTAAAAAACGAATTAAGAAAATTGGAAAATGTGTAAGAGAAACAAACAAAGCAACAAGGCCAAAATGAAAAAAACAACTGCAGGAAATTCCAGCAAGTGCAAAAATTCCCATTTACAAAGTGTACAACAGTAACTGAACTATCTGCATGTCCTATATATACATATAAGCATGTTGCATGTATTTGTGTATATAAATATATATGTATATGTTGTGTAAGCGATGCACTCGTACAAAAGATACTTATTACAGAAACGTGTATAGCATGAACATAAAATATAACTTAAAGTTAATTGGTTAGTTGGAACTACTTTTGTGGTGTGTGTGCGTGTGTGTGTGTGTGTGCATGTGTGAATTTGTTGTTGGTGTAAATGTAATAAACAAATATTTACGGGATCGGAAACGGCAATAAATTTTGAACGAATTTTAAGAGTGACACCCGTTGATTTTCCCATTGAGTTCTGGGCGTGGCTTGGTTTGGAGATTCTTGTTGTTTTTAGTTTTTGAGTTGCAGCTGTTGTTGATGATGTTGTTGTTGTTGTAGTTGTTGATGTTGTTGCTGCAGCAACTGCAGCAGCAGTCGCAGCTGTTGTTGTTGTTGTCGAGATGCTTTTGTTATTGTTGGCGTCTGAAGCCGAGGACAATGTCAGTGGCAATGAAACCGTCGAGTAGAAGAAGTAGGACGAGCCGGAGGCAGAAACAGGACCAGAACTGGATGCGGTGGATGAGTATGTGACATTAGGTGCACCACCACCACCACCATGCAACTGTCCCTGTCCCATTCCCATTGTGGTATTTTGCGTGGAGTTGGTGGAGTTGTTTGGCATTGGTGCCCACAAAAATGATGCGATGTATGACGATGATGATAATGATGATGATGACTTTTCTGTTTGCTACATCATTAGTGATTATTATTTGATGTTGTTAAGGCATAGAGTAGAGAACGAGAACAAAGGATACATTGTCATATGAGGCTGATGTATAATGCATATAGACACATAGATAAAAAACTATCTAGATAGCTAGCTGGCCAAGAGAGTATTCTTCATGTTGCATGCTTGACAGGGCTAAAGGCCAAACGACTGTTAAATGTTCCCATACCACGACTACCACTCTATTCTTCAGTTATCGCTAATAGTATAGTGTGTAAGTAGGGAGCGTCATCTGAACTGTCAAGCAGGCAAACAATTATTCAGTTTGCTTAAATTCTATATAGATATAAAAAGATATCTAGACATGTATAGTTTTCGACTACTTCAATATATGAATGGATGCATTCGAAAAAAATGTGAATCATTGAAACTACCGGTCATTATCGTGAGGTTTTTATTGCACTACTTGGCTAACACGACGAACTTGCAATTTCCTCAAGGCCAAACAAAACATGGGAAATACATATAGTTGGGTGAGGTGCCGTCTTATCATAAACGCTATCTATGAGGTGGGTATCTTTATAGCTTTCCATTTGGAATACTCACCTTGACGACCTCGTTGGTGGCGAGCGGCTGTCGGGACATATGATACTGATATAGTACCATATAGATGCAGGTCGTGGCTACGAATATGGTCAGGTACATTTTAATGGATTTGCCCAGGGCCATTTTGTTGCTGAGATTTCCACCGATTTTCATATCTTTGGATTGTGTCCGAAGCATAATTATTATTTTTCTTCTTGTTGTTGTTGCTTTTGGTTTTTTTACGGTTTGGTCTTGTAACTCGTCTTTGGTATTTTGATTTCATTCGTTTGGCTTTGTTTGCAACTTTGGAATATTATGTTTATCGTTAGCTGATTTATATTTTTCTGCTTGCCTCACAAGCATTATTCTCCACAATGGTTTTCCCTTTATTTTCTGATTGTTTTACGCTGTAGTCGAGGCAATAAATTACTAATCACTGGTATATAAATAATCTAATCTAATCTAATAAATAAAATTCAAATTTATTTATAAATATTACGGAACATATAATTTTATATTTTTTATGGTACTCACATTTATTGCGTATCGTTCCATTCTTCCAATTTAGCGCATGACGCACCTGGAAAAAAACGTAATAAAAATTGTACAAATATTAAAGATTAATCATTGATACAATTTATATCATAAAACAAATCTTATAAACACCAAAAATTAATAAAAAAAAATATAAAAACCCAGCTGTCATATAATATTTGAATGATGGTTGATTGCGTTACCCAAAAAAAAAGAGATAAAAAATAATGTAAATATTCATTAATTCAGCAAATCAGAACCACAGAGGAAAATTACTCAAAAATGTATACATAAAATTGTGCTGTTTTCTCTAATTGAGTCTGATAACTGGGAAGCGATAAAAAACGGTGTTTCTTGTCTTCTAATTGCTGAAGACAAATTAATTGTCAATTGTGTCAGAATTCCATCAATATGGCAATAAACAAATTAATGTTTAGTGCTACTAACTTAAAAGTTATGAATTGGATAGCAAAGAAAAACAAAATGTGGAAGTTTTTATCATATTTTCAGGCAAAAAGTCTAAGTATCTATTATATTAAGATTAAATTAATATAGATATTAAACAGCTTTCTGTATCCCAACTATGTGATCCAAGTCAATTTTGTTGACTAAGCCCTCTTTTAATTTTCCCCCAATTTGATGTGGTTTATTATTGTTGTTGTTAATTTCCAACAAGTCTGCCCATTATGCATAAGTGGGCGTGGCTGTGGCTTGTTCGCGTGTTTAAGCATTAAAAAAAAAAATTCACTTCACTCATTGCTGATATGAAAGTTCAATGGCCAATTTAAAATCTTTTTGCTTTGTTTGCAGCACGCTTGCAAAAGTTGGGCGCCGCTTTTTTTATTTTTGCCATACGCAACTTGCATTAGTTCTTATATATATATATATATATATTCACATAACTAGTATATCTGTATGCAAAGTTAATGGAAAGTTTGCTTTTGCAATTAACACTGCACGCGAGAACAGAGTTCAAACTTAAGCATGGTTTCAGTTACTTTTTCATGCATTTCTCAATGACCCCAAAACTTAAAAGTTCGCATACAAAACTTACCCAAGCAAACATTTGTGCAATTTTAATAACTTTTCGAACTTGGCCAGAGAAGAATCTCCATTTAAATTGCATTCCGAATCAAAATAACAAAAACAATATCAAAGATACACATATTTCTTGTATATGTTGGAAATCTTGTTAGTTGGCAATTGAATGAAAATGGAAAAATGTTTGCTGCAAAAGGATAAAAAGAAAGGCGTTTTCAGGCTGCTTGACAGACCGGCTAAAATGTTTAATGAAAATTCATTTAACAACATGTCAAAGCAATAAAGCCAAGAAGAAAAAAAAGCTAAGCAAAAAGCCATTGTAAAAACAATTTAGTGTCAGAACTTAACCCATTTACATGACAATTCCGTCCGCCCTCTGTGCTCTATGCAGACACAGAGACACAGGGACATTGAGGATTACAAATAAAGGGAAAGAAACAATCTCACACACACACACAGGCACACATTCAGACACACACACACACACAAAATAAGAACAGACATTCACATTCATAAACAAGAGCACAATGTTGATAGATATTAAAAGGGGAAAGCAAAATACGAAAACTGGGTGCCAAGTGGGGAACTCCGAGTGGAATGACATCTTTTGAGGCTCCCTAACGGGAAACGAAGAGAACTGACTGGTTGGCATAACAGCAGGGCGCACAGTTGTCGCACTTTAGACCCGGATGTCATGTCCTTGAACGTAACATTGCAGTATTGCAATTCAAAACAGTAAAAAAAACCACCCACATTATATTATGTGAGGTTGTCCAAAGCAGTTTGCCTTACAAAATCTAGGGAAGGACTATATCGGCTTGTATATATATAGCTAATATATTTTTATCTAAGATGGAAAATCGAGAGGGTATAATGATATTGTGCAATAGTAAGTAGCAGGCAGAAGGAACCATATCTCCCATAAAGTATGAATCCAAAGAAGTAAAAATTTTTTGGCATTAAGGAGAAATTCGAGTTTAATTCCCGCTGCAAAAGCTCGCTCAAACCTCTCTACTTCTCATAATCCCGACGCTAGGTACACACCACTGTGGAGAGCAGATCTCAACTGGATGATGCCATCTATGTTCATGTGTGGGTGACATCAACAATTGCGTAATATTTGTGCTGGCCTTGGTTTGGGTGAGGGTGGGAAGGGATTCACAAGCACAAAAAAAAAGGAGCCGAGTGGCGGAGGAGCCAATGTGAAATCCAGTCTGGTGAAGAAAGCCAACTCTTGAAATGATTTGTGTGTGTGCTCTGCTTGGCCCAGACTAGCCCTGACCCCAACACATACCCAGATCCAGTTCACGACTTGGCACCAAACTTATTGCATTTGTCCAAAAATGGAAACGAAAATGGATTGTAAGGTCGCTAGCGAAATCATATTTCAAATTTAATGGATTAGCTACGAGAACTGTAAGTTCTATCCAAGCAAACTTTGTTCATGCCCCAATGAATTATTGTGTATAAAGCACATCAGTACATCATATATATACAGTGTCTCACACTTCATTTTGAACGGTGTCTAGAAAAAATTTCAATTGCCTGCCATAAACTAATTATTCTTTATTTTTCAAAAATTCCAAAGACCCATGGCAAGTACATATTAACCACAAAAATTAATATATAACCCTAATAAGCTGGGGTTTTCCCACTTGCTGGGTCGGGTTATGCAAAAAAAAAACCTCCTTTTAAATTGACCAATCCTCCATAGTCAGTTTAGTTTTTTCCTGCAATTCCGTCATGGTGTGTCATAAATTTGGTGATTATTGAAACAACAATGGACAAATATGTGTAGTTTGATATACTGAAGGAAAATTTACTCTAAAGTGCCGAGAAGCTAGGAATCCGAAGTACTTTCTGGATCTACTAGGACAACGACCCCAAGCATAAGTCCGGAATAGTGAAGTCCTGGCTTATCTCGAACTGTCCCCACGGAATAATTCCACCGGCTCAGTCTCCAGTTTTAAATGTTATTGACAATTTGTGGGCTCTGCTGCAAAATAACATCCGGAATCACAACATATCCAGCAAACAGGATCTAAAGACTGCTCTGCTGGAGGAGCAGGATCAGCCCAGAAACTACCCGGAAGCTGGTATTTTCCATGAATAAGCGAAGTTGTTAAGACTGAAGGATATCATACTAAGTATTTACATTCTTATTTAAGCTTTAATACGCCAAATATTTAACTTTTTTAAGACTGTTCCAAATCGATTTTCACATGGTTTTGGATATGTTTTCAGTTATTATAATTAACTAATTAATATTTTAATAAAAACTAAAGATTATTTTTCAAACGTGATATAACATAAAACAAATTGGCATTTAAACATTTTGAATTTGTTTTCTTGTTTAAGCTTTATAGCACTTTAAATATTTTGCTTGACACTGCTCCAAAAATGAAATTTGAGCAGAAGCTAGAAATTAATGCAAATCCAATCTGGGTGGTATTATCAGTGGTACTTGATAAGAGCATCGCTCGATGTGTTTCTAGCAGCCTCACACCTGTGACTCATACATAAGCAGCAGTCAGCAGAAAATTAGCACTTGAGTTGAGAGTGCTCGGCTAGCAGATACCCTGCAGCCAGCTGTTACATGTTATCGATATCGATGATAGCACAGAATGTAGTCATATTTCCGAAATTTCCCCTTTTAATACATTTTGCACTCTTAGACGATTTGTCTCATTTCTCCCGACTTATGCAGATCCCAAAAAGTTATCCACAAAATTCTGGAGCAGCGCATGTTTTTATTCAAAAACCCGAAACTGAAGTCAACGAATGTGCATAGATATTAACATATAATTATAAATACATATGTATATATATATATATTTCTTTGATTATCTTTGTTTATGCATGTATACAGACATGCTGTTAGTGGATTGTTCAATATGAACGGGAGGACAGAGAGACAGACTTGCATGGCTTAATTGACTCGGCTTTTGCCGATCAAAAATATATATATTTAGAAAATTTCATCTACAGTAAACCAAATTGAAAGTATTCCCATTTAATAATCTACTCTCTCTCAGATGGTCTACTTTAAGAAGTGATGCTTATCATTTATACATACATATGGGAAAGTTCATTATATATGTATAAATAAATAAATGTTCCTATCTGTCTACGCATATATATTGCCTTGAACTTATCAACAATTAAGCAGAAGCTAGAAATTAATGCGAATCCAATCTGGATGCCTTTATGTCATTGACGCACCATCATTTTCATTGGTACTTGATTAGAGCATCGTTCGATGTGTTTTTTTAACAGCCTCAGACCTGTGTCTGTATCTCTGACAAATCCTATAAAATGTCGGGGTCCGACTCTGAACATTCAGTCTACATCCGTTTCTATTGCGATCAGTTGACCATAGCAGAAAAAGATGAAATTAAATTGGATTGTTTTTGCTTTATATATAAGTCTGATCCTAATCGAAGGCGAATCCTCCATCGTAACTCAAAGTACTGAGGTAAGCAAAGAATAATCAAATATATTAGACAAGCGATAAAATCTAATTCCAATATTTAACAGTCCTGGGAGGCATCAACGGAAGAGGATGAACCGTGCGAATCATATGCCTATAAGGCTGTGAAACCACTTCTTAACTATCTTCGACAACTGTGGACAGAAATTAGTAGCGATGCAATCAAATTGCAGGAGTTGCAAAACCATTTGGACGAACTTAATCAAATTCTTGACCAAAAGGACCAAGAAATCTCCGAATTAAAAAACTCACTGCAAGGTCAAATTAATAGCGATAAAATCAAATCGGGGGAGATTCAAAAACAGTTGGACGAACTTAATCGAAATCTTGACCAAAAGAACCAAGAAATATCCAAATTAAAAAACTCACTGCAGGTTCAAATTAATAGCGATAAAATCAAATCGGGGGAGTTTCAAAAACAGTTGGACGAAAATAAGCGAAATCTTAACCAAAAGAATCAAGAAATGTCCAAATTAAAAAACGATCTAAAAAAAAGTGAAATTAATTGTGAGGCCTTAAATAAGACAATTGGTTGCTCTTCCTTTAAAGATGCTCCGGGTGTTCATACTATCAATATCTCTGATTATTCCTTTGATGCTTTATGTGACTCGAAGACAGCAGGTCCTGGATGGACAGTTATCTGGCAGCGAATTAATGATGAAGAAGATTTCAAAAGGAATTGGGCCGCATACCGCGAAGGCTTTGGTTCCTTTGATGGCAACTACTTCCTGGGATTGGAGAATATTCATCGCTTGACGAGCACCAAACAACATGAATTCTATTTTCAAGTGGAATACAAAAGAATGCCAACCAAATATTTGAGATATCAACAATTTGCTATTAAAGGCGAAAGTGATGAATACCAACTGAGCTTAAATGGATTCAGTGGCAATCTTAGTGATATATCACATACAAACAATAATACTAAATTTACCACATATGATCGTGATAATGATGACATGACTGGTAGCAATTGTGCTTTCAGATATAATCTTGGCTGGTGGTTTGGCGCTTGGTGTGACACTTTGTAAGCAACTGACTCTTTGCAACACCTCTCAAATTCTTAACGATTTTTTTCTTTTTTTCTACAGTGGTGATGGTGCATTTGTGTGGTATTTTTCATATAGTGCTAAACGCGCAATTATGCTTATACGACCAGCAGAAATATAAAAGTGATGCAATTGTTATATGAATTGTAATTTGGAATTGTAAATGTAATAATCATATAATTCATGCATTCACAGCTCTCTGTGCTCCAAATAAAACAGATTCACATATTTCTATATTTATTTGATTGTCTACTTTCTCATATCTTCCACTTTAAGATGGTCATAGTTTGTATATAAATTTACAAAGCTCAATCGTTTCTAAAACCAGCACCTACTCAGTTGAAGATAATTATATATTTATAAATAAATAAACGAGTAGCTACAGTTCCGTTATGTGGCAACGCTGGTTAACAGATGTTTAACAACAACATGAGGAGAGTCGAGTACCATCAGTCGTCGTCTATAAGAAGTCGTCAAAGTCCCGAGTGCCATATGTTGTAAAGTTCAGGTCTTTAATTATAAAGTCGCACTTTACTTTGTTAATCTAATGCTCTTAACTATTATACTTAACTATTATATTATTAATAAACGGGACATAACCAGTCCCACCGTTCAAAATGAACTGGGAGACACTGTATATACAGTGTCTCGAAGCATAATTCCTAGCAAAAAATTGAATTACCTGCCATAAACTCATTATTCAATATTTTTCAAAAATTCCAAAGACCCATGGCAGGTACATTTATTAACCACAAAAATAAATATATGACCCTAATAAACTGTGGTTTTTCCACCGGCTAGGTAGGGTTATGCAAAAAAGTACCTCTTTTTATGGTCGACGCATGTTTCGAACAGTTACATTATGGACCATAAATCCTGGATTTTTACCTAAAGTAGAATATTTTCGGTATAAATAGACCAATCCTCAGTAGTCAGTTTAGTTTTTTCCTGCATTTCGGGTGCAACGAGCCAACAAGGACTATGGGAAAACGGACTACTATTGATCAACGGAAAATCATCCTGGAACAATTAAAAATCGGATATCCATATCGCCAAATAGCTAAAATGGTCAATCTAAGCACCTCAACTGTATTCTGCATCATTTGGAGTTTCGTCGACGAAAATCGGACAGAGGACAAGGGCGGAATGGCACCAAACCCGATTTTCACCGAGCAGGACGAGTCGAGGATCATCGGGAAAACCAGGGGAAATCTTAAGCTATCGGCTCAAAAACTGACTCAATAGGTGCAGGATGAAATAAGGAAAAAGTTCAGTGTGGAAACTGTGCTCCAAGTTCTGCACAACCATGACTTTAATGCCCGAGAACAATGGAAAAAGAAATTTGTAAAAGCAAAAATATAGGGTCTAGGATGACGTTGTTCAAAATCCACTTGGACAAGGACTTGGAGTTCTGGAACACAGTCATATTTGAATATGAGTACAAATTCAACATTTTTGGCCCGGACGGACGGAATTATGTGTGGCGACACTCTTCAATACTGAGCTGAATCCCAAACACATAAAGGCAATAGTCAAGCACGGCAGAGAAACCGTCATGGTATGGGCATCTAAATTTGGTGATTATTGAAACAACAATGGACAAATAGGTGTAGTTTGATATACTAAAGGAAAATTTACTTGCCGACAAGGTGAAATCCGACGTACTTTCTGGATCTACTAGGACAACGACCCCAAGCATAAGTCCGGAATCGATCGAACTGACCCCACATGATAATTCCATCGGCCCAGTCTCCAGACTTAAATGTTATTGAAAATTTGTAGGCTCTGCTGGAAAATAACATCCGGAAACACAACATATCCTGCAAACAGGATGTCAAAAATGCCTTGCTGGAGGAGTGGAGCAGGATCAGTCCAGAAACTACCCGCAAGCTGGTATCTTCCTCCATGAATAATAGATTAAGGGAAGTTGTTAAGGCTAAAGGATATCATACTAAGCATTAACATCCGTATTTAAGCTTTTATACGCCAAAAATGTAACTTTTTTAAGACTGGGCGAACTGAGCTGCATATGTATTTTGGCTTATGTTTTCAGTTTTTGACTAATTTTAATTAATTAATTAATATTTAAATAAAAACTAAAGTTTGTTTTTCAAATGTGATATAACATTAAAAAAATTGGCATTTAAACATTTTGAATTTGTTTCCTTGTTTAAACTTTAGAGACTTAAAATTTGTTGCTAGACACTGGGCGATTGGGGCTGCAAGCCGCTGTATATGTATATATATATATATTTCTCTGATTGTCATTGTGTATGCATGTATACAGACATGCTGTTAGTGGATTGTTCAATATGAACAGACGGACAGGAGACAGACTTGCATGGCTTAATCGACTCTACAGTAAACCAAATTAAAAGTATTCCCATTTAATAATCTACTCTCTCTCAGATCGTCTACTTTAAGAAAGAAGTGATGCTTATCATTTATACATACATATGGGAAAGTTCATTATATATGTAAAAATAAATAAATGTTCCTATCTGTCTACGCATATATATTGCCTTGAACTTCATCAACAATTAAGCAGAAGCTAGAAATTAATGCGAATCCAATCTGGATGCCCTTATGTCATTGACGCACCATCATTTTCATTGGTACTTGATTAGAGCATCGTTCGATGTGTTTTTTTAACAGCCTCAGACCTGTGTCTGTATCTCTGACAAATGCTATAAAATGTCGGGTTCCGACTCTGAACATTCAGTCTACATCTGTTTCTATTGCGACCAGTTGACCATAGCAGAAAAAGATGAAATTAAATTGGATTGTTTTTGCTTTATATATAAGTCTGATCCTAATCGAAGGCAAATCCTCCATCGTGGCTCAAAGTACTGAGGTAAGCACAGATGAATAAAATATATTAGACAAGCGATAAAATCTAATTCCATTATTTAACAGTCCTGGGAGGCATCAAGGAAAGAGGAGGAACCGTGCCGTGCGAATCATATGCCTATAAGGCTCCGAACCCACTTCTTAACTATATTCGACAACTGTGGACAGAAATTAATAGCGATGCAATCAAATTGCAGGAGTTTGAAAACCATGTGGACGAACTTTATCAAAGTCTTGACCAAAAGAATCAAGAAATGTCCAAATTAAAAAACGATCTAAAAACAAGTGAAATGAAATTTGAGGACTTAAATGGAAAACCCTTAATATTTGGTTGCTTTTCCTTTGGAGGTAAACAGGGAGTTCACAAAATCAGTGGCACTAATTTTTCCTTTGATGCTTTATGTGAATCGACGACAGCAGGTCGTGGTTGGACAGTTATCCGGCAGCAAATTAATGGTGGAAAAGATTTCAACAGGGATTGGGCCGCATACCGTGAAGGCTTTGGTTCCTTTGATGGCAACTTCTTCCTGGGATTAGAGAAGATCCATCGCTTGACGAGCATCAAGCCCCATGAACTCTTTATACATGTTGAACACATTAATGGGGAAACCACATATTCGAGATATCAACAATTTGCTATTAAAGGCGAAAGTGATGAATACCGACTGAGTTTAAGTGGAGTCAGATACACTTATTGGGATATAAAACTTCTGACCAATAATACTAAATTTAGCACTTATGATCGTGATAATGATGACTGGACTGATGGCAATTGCGCTTTAAAATATTCTGTTGGCCTTTGGTATAGCGAAACCTGTGGATCGAAGTAAGCAGCTGACTCTTTGCAACACCTCTCAAATTGTTAACGGTTTTTTTCTTTTCTTCTACAGTTTATTTGAGACTATCGGGATTTTCAGTCAACGTGTGTCACGCTTTAGAATGCTTATACGACCAGAAGAAATATAAAACTGATGTAATTGTAATATGAATTTTAATTTGGAATTGTAAATAAAATAATTATATAATTCATGCATTCACAGCTCTCTGTGCTCCAAATAAAACAGATTCACATATTTCTATATTTATTTAATTGTCTACTTTCTCAGATCTTCCACTTTAAGATGGTCATAGTTTGTATATAATAAATTTACAAAGCTCAACCGTTTCTAAAACCAGCACCTGCTCAGTTGAAGATAATTATATATTTATAAATAAATAAACGAGTAGCGTTATGTGGCAACGCTGGTTAACAGATAGTTAACAACAACATGAGGAGAGTCGAGTAGCATCAGTCGTCGTCTATAAGAAGTCGTCAAAGTCCCGAGTGCCATATGTTGTAAAGTTCAGGTCTTTAATTATAAAGTCGCACTTTACTTTGTTAATCTAATGCTCCTACCTATTATACTTAACTATTATATTATTAATAAACGGGAAATAACCAGTCCCACCGTTCAAAATGAACTGGGAGACACTGTATATATATCGAATCTAATAGCATTTAAATGTGCTAGCAATATTTGATGGCATGTTTTTATGCTCGAACAGTAATCGAAACGAAATGAAACCCGTAGGAATAATGACAATTTTTTTACGATTAATGTAATCCATTAACATTTAATGTGTACTGCAAGATACATTTAGGTAATTAACCTCATAGCTGACAACAATAATAGAATATTTCATTAAAATATTAATATTTGTCTTCAAGTTGTAATTATGCTTACATATTCGTCATATTTAGTCGGGTCAACTAATGAATTTTCATTATGATGTTATTGAGCTTGTCAATATCAATTTCATTACACATGAAAATATATAAGGTCATTTGTCTATTTAATCAATTTCCATGGCTTATTCTATGATATTAAATAGTACTAAATATTTAACAAATTATATTTATATAATGTGAAATGAATAAATATAAAAAATATATACAAATTCTTGAGGAACATGCAACATTTTTAAAAACTGTAATTTATTAGAACCAATGATAATATTTATGCATATGTGTAAGTATACACGCAATCGTAGATAACTGGACTTTACAGAACACACATACACACACACACACATATATATTTATTTGCACTGGCGTCGATTACTACTATTTATTGTATTATTCAAAAATTGATTGTGCCTGCTGATAGTAATGAAACCAATTCGAACTTTAACTTGGTTTTTTTTATCCGATCTGGTCAAGTTGATTGATAAAATATCAATGCACATTGCACATTTGTTTTATCGATAAACGATACGCTGTTAGTTATCGATAAAATAAAATATGCTTGATTTGCATTTTATCGTTTATACCGTATGTAGGACTATGTTCCAAGCACAAGCTAAGTTCAAGAAAAAATTAAATATAATAATAAATATATAATTCGAGCTCCAAACATTATCTCTTTTGCGTTGAACTTCCTGTGCTAAATTTAGAAACCCTCAAGCTTGGTGCTACATATATAATAATCAATTCTCGAAATTACACGAGGTCGCCGATAATAAAAAGCCAGTAGAGCCTTATATATGGTTTATTATCAGTGGTACTTGACAAACGAATCTTCAAAAACACTTCAATTTTGGAAACCAATTTACGAGATATCATCAATTTGCAATTGTTGTGCGATGAATACCGCCTGAGCATAAGTGGATTCAGTGGCAATGCCACAAATGAGATATAACAATAATCAGCAATTTACGGCATATAATCGTAAAAACGATAACTGGTGGCTGTTGGTTAAGTGACTATGGAGAGAGGTGAGCAAATGATACTCTGCATCAGCTTTTAAACATTTACCTGTTTTCTGCTTTTCCTATACAGTAGATTAAATGGAAAGTATTGTCTGACTGGGACTACGATGGTATGCATTAAGGGAGCGGGGTGAAAGCTGTGCAAATGCTTAGTAATAAAAATTATGCAAATGTAATATGCATATAATAAATTATAAATATTTGGGGAATGATCGTCACTCCAATGTGGATAACAGTATAAATCACCTGGATCTATCCGACGTTTCTACATCTTCAGAATATCAAAGCCAAAAGACCAGAAAAAAAGTTAATTCTTCGTTTTAAGACTTTTCACAATTTCAATGAGTTCAGGAAAAAAACATTTAGGAACTTACCGCCTGAGATTCCAAATGATAGCTTAAAGAGAAACTGAGTCACATAATTATATTAAATAGCCCACTCAAAGTTATTTAATAGATAAAAGTCCAAATCAAAGCCAACTCCACAAATTAGGCCGGAAAGGATATAAGACAAAAGGGCTTATCGCTGGTATTTATCAATTAGCCTAATGTCCAGCATTGTACAGTTGTCAAAAGGGGTGTTTAACTGGACAGAAAATGTATAATAATATTATATAAATTTATTCAGCAATCTTCAAAACTCAGTTGGTTCGCAAATAGAATCCACTTTACTTCATTTCATAATATTCTTAATTGACAAAGTTATTTAAACATTTTACAAATTGTTACCAGCATTTTTTGAATGTAACCCATTGTATTTGATTTCCGTCCTGAACAAAGGAGGCCTAAAAAGCCATCATCAATCGGAGGCACGCACAGACCCAGGGACAGGAATCAAAAATGTTGTCTGCCTTTCTTTTGGGGCAGTTGATGGGGCAACTGTTGCTACTCCCCCAAGTAAAGGCCCAAGGCCCTAAACTGACTCGAAAAGTTAACAGCGCAACAGTTTATGAAAATGTTGGGGGGGTTGAGGCAGAAAACGAGGAGGAGAACAAATAGGTGTGGCACGAATATTAAAAGATATTGCACAATAATTTAGTTTGACTCAACAATCGGAGGAAACTCATAAAAAGATTAGATATTTAGGAGTCACAAGGTATCAAAATCAAATGTCAATTAGTTATGTAACATTCCATATCTATTGTTAAATGGTATAAAAGCAGCAATTAATATCTGTCAATCAATTAGGTGTTTGTCACAAAGCGCTAATGATTGTTTAACACTCATTAGAGCTTTGCTTTTGATAATAGGATCTGTGCAATATTTATAATTATATCAAACTGTCAATTATCAACATATACAAATACATAAATATAAATTATATTGACAACAATAATTGAGGACGAAAACCCCAATAAGATAAAAATTCGACGTTGTTAAATGATTTTTGTTCCAATGCAAAGCAATTAATACTGTCAAATAGTATTTGCAAAAAATTATGTTAATAATAAGTAAATTTAGGGCCTAGCATAATAAACTATATAATTATAAAAAGAAATTGTAACATTTTTAAAATTCATATTTTTCTCAAAGAATATAGTATAAAACTTAAATACTAAGCTGGCAATAATAGCTGCATAATAAACTAAGAGATTTGTTCTTTCATTGAAATCTAAATTCATGACTCCTTAGCGATAACCCTGTCACTTAGCTATCCATTGATTCGATAAGCGAATGGTCATCAAGCTTACTGACCATTTTAAGTAGTTGCTAAGATACGAACAAAGCTAAACTAAGTCAGGATGGCACAACGGGTTAGTCCTTTGTGGGACTATGTGCAGCGGGAGTTGAGCCACATTGTTCCACAGAAACTGAGAAACGCCGCAGATCTCAGACGAACCAAATGTCTATATATACACATTATACATTATGCTTGAACATTCGCGATTAATAACTATACAAATAATGTGTTTGGAATTTTTTATCGGGTTCGGTTTTTCCTTAAATATTTATTTTATGCAGGCACAGTATAAATACATATTTTTAATCAGATCGATTTGTGACCCGCATTGTTTTGGTTTCGTCATTTAGTTGTGAATAGTAAAAAGAATTTCACTCATTTGTATATCTGCAAAAAATAAAAAAAACAAAGCAAATAACGAACGACTTAAGCGGTTCGACAATTTGTGATAAAACAAAAATTATATATGCAAAGAAATATATAAATATATAATGTACCCATGTATGTATGTAGGTCTGGAACCATATACAGATATAACTACACATACTGATATGGAAAGGAACGGTTAACCCATTCAAATTCATTTTCCATAGCGGCCTTTTAGCTTATATAAGCGTTTGTATGTATATCATATATATATTATATTTTTACATACTGATAACCGTAAATTCATCACTTGTTATGTTAAGGTTTAGCTTTGCTTTCATTCGTATTCTTTTTGTTTTTATTGTTATTGTCGGTGTTGTTGGTGCTGTTTTTTTTTTTTGTTTTATTATTATTTTTGCTGTTCGCATTCTGTGTTCTTGTTCTGCTTGAACAGCATAAATAGTGGTCTCTAAGCATACTATATGTAAATATACAAATGAATATGTACTACACTATACTATACTGTGCCTGTACAATGGAGCGGAAGTTTCGATCTGTTTGTGGCTTGTAATCGTACAACATGTGCATATATCACAAGCGCTTCATTGTGAGGCAAGTATGGAATACAAATTCCTAGTCTTTGCAGCAAGTTGGCTTTTAAGCAACACTCAACGTGTTTTAGTTGCACGCAGATGCATGCAACAAAGCGAAAAGTGTTTTATGAGAATACCCTTTAATTCAAAACTGATATGGATTAATAACGTTATCCGAGAAATACGGGCATTTATCGACGCTTATCAAGAATATATAAGAATAAATACTTTTTGCGGTCCACGCACATATTTTCAATGAGCTCAATGTGTACAAACAATGTTGTTAATCATAATTTTTTATTTTTTTTTCATTATTTTAAATGAAACTCCACACTCAAAAATATAAAAAGTTGCTAAATTGGCAGATATTCCGCCATAAAATTTAACTTTATAAGCATATTTATAAAAGTTCATCTACAGTAGACACAATTGAAAGTATTCTTAATTACTCGACATTAAGCATTTGATGCTCATCATCTTTTGCATTCATTCATTCATTCATTAATTCATCAAGGGTGGGGAAACTAAGTGCAATCGTTTCTACAATGAGCATTACCCCAGGTCAAGATAATATTAAATGTATTATGCTTTTGTAAAATTTATATTTTTTATATATACGAGACACTCGAGCATTTGGAAATCAATGAAAAACGCAGAATTGCGAGCAGGTTTGTACAAGAGATGTAACGTTTAAGGAACTTAAAATCGATAGCGATGCATTCAAATTAAATAACTTCAACATTCAATTGGAAGCACGTAGCAAAACCATTGAAAAAATATCCAGAAAATATTCGAATTACAAAACACACTACAAGTTCTGAACGATAGCGATGCAATCAAATTGTAGGAATTTAATAAACAGTTGGAGACCATCAGCCAAAAAAACCAAAAAATATACAAATTATGAATTGTACGAGTTGAAATGAATGAATGGATTCTCAAATAAATAAATTAGCACTGCAATTATAACAAATTTGATGATTTTCTACTTACAAAGCAAAATTTAAAAGCTTGATCGTGATACTGACTAAAAAAATACATCCTTAATTGGGTCATGGATGCATTCTTCTGTTACATCTTTTTTTACCCATTTTTATTGGGTTCAGTGTATAAAATGGTCGGTTTAAATATTACTTGGTGTATATGCATGCATTTTCGGAATTAATCAAAAAGTACACAGGTTTTATTTGTTCTACGCTTACGAGGGTGGTTTGATGAGTACCTGACCTTGACGCCAGATGGCGCCACTATTGCAATATGACGTGACTATCGTATAGTACATAAACCTAAACAGCCACAGTGAAAATTTCAGTCAAATCGGACTTTTAGTTTTGTTTTCACCACGTGTCAAAGCAGTCGTGTCCACGCATTTTAGAAAAATGGAAAAAGAGCAATATCGGTCGGTGATTCGATTCTTCTTTTTGGAGGGGAAATCACGCAGTGAAATCAAAGAACGCTTGGATACTGTGTACGGTGACTCTGCTCCTTCGATGACCACCGTCAAAAATTGGTTTAGTGAGTTTCAACGTGGTCGCACGTCCGTTTTTGATGAGCCACGACCAGGTGGCCCGAAAACAGCAACCACGGAGGATAAAGTGAAGAAAATACATGATCTGGTATTGTCAGACCGCCGGTTGAAGGTGCGCGAGTTAGCTGAGACAGTAGGCATCTCAACAGAACGAGTGTTTCATGTCCTACATGAAATATTGGGTATGAGAAAGCTATCGGCGCGATGGGTGCCGCGTTTGCTCACACCAGACAATAAGCGCAACCGCGTGACCACTTCGGAGCATGGTTTGGCGCTGTTAAAGCGTAATCCGAAGGAATTTTTGCGTCGATTCGTGACTGTTGACGAAACATGGATTCACTGGTACACACCAGAGACCAAAGAACAGTCGAAACAGTGGACTTCACCTGGCGAATCTGCCCCGAAGAAGGCGAAAACTGTTCCATCGGCCGGAAAGGTGATGGCCACGGTTTTCTGGGATTCGAAAGGTATTATCCTCATAGATTACCTAGAGAAGGGAAGAACGATTACAGGGCTCTACTATGCCGAACTATTGGGAAGATTTGACGCCGAGTTGAAGAAGAAACGGCCCCATTTGGTGAAGAAGAAAGTGCTCTTCCACCATGATAACGCTCCCGCTCACACCTCCGGCGTCGCCCAGGCCAAATTGGTCGAATTACGCTACGAACTGCTGCCCCATCCACCTTATTCTCCGGATTTGGCCCCTTGCGACTTTTTCTTGTTCCCAAATTTGAAAAAGTCAATCGCTGGGCAGAAATTTCGGTCGAACGAGGAGGTTATTGCCACTACGGAGACGTATTTTGCGGATCTACAGAAATAATATTTTTTAGAGGGGATAAAAAAGTTGGAGCATCGCTGGAATAAATGTGTAGAGCTGAAAGGGGATTATATTGAAAAATAAAAAATAATTTTTCCAAAAATTTTCGTTTTTCTTATGTAGGTCAGGTACTCATCAAACCACCCTCGTACATGCACAAAATTACCTTCGATTACCTCAGACTATTATATGACAAAAGTTTCTTATCATATTCGTATTTTTTTGCAGTAGTTTTTCGAGTACTTCCAGAAAACTTTCTTAGATAATCGATTTTGAGTGGCGCAGCAGCTTCAAATTATAAAAAAAAAATTCCATTTCTGTTGGCAACGGAGAAAAAGTGAAAAATTGTCAAAATTGCCAATTCAATTACAATAAGAAAAACAATGCAAGCAGACAGAGCAAGACAGAGAGAGAGAGAGAGAGAAATGTGAAAAATTTCAATGCAGGCAAAATTTCGCCCAAAGTCCCAAGCGAAACGAGTTCAAGTCGAATCGGACTTTGGGAATGCGAATGGGGGTGAGAGACCCACTTGACTGGCGGCCAAGAAGAGCTAGCTGGGACTGCATTCGAGCTGGGTCCTTGAATGCTCCAAGGGGCAACTGCTGCCACTGGCCGACGATGACAAAGTTGGCAGCAGGCGACTCAAGTAATGCAGCGGCATGCGAAAGTGGCAAGCAAAACAAAGGCGCACAAAATTGAATAACCTGCAGCCACATAAACACATACATACATACATACATACATACGTAGCCAGCACATGAGTGGCAGAGTTACACTGGAAAAAATAAAGAAACAATGTGCGACTGGGTTTTGTTTTTTTAGTGTCAGTTTAAAGGTAAACTCCAAGTTAAATACATAACAATTATGATGGGACAGAAAGACTATTAAGTTGTTGTTGCAATAGAATTTGTGCATTTCCATTTCTAACTAGGGCTGTGCAATTCTTTGAGGTGTTCCTTGAACACTTTTTGCGTTTATAATAGAATTTTCAACTTTAAAAGCAATATTAAACTAGCGATAAAAACAATGATAAAAAGCCTGTTTCTTTTAATTGAATGCAGTCGGATTGTTGATTCACAGCCATCGATTTGTCGAATTCAATTAAGGCGCATTTTGTGTAAAGATATGACCGATGTGATGGGACAGTTTTTAGGAGGTAGTCAGTCCTTCTTTGTCGTTGCTCGTGCGCATAGGCGCACAAAACAGCTTTCGAAATGGCATTTTAAAAATGTAATTGCCAGTGGCAGGCAGCTAGGACGAGCATAGCAAAGCATAGCATAGCAAGGAGGCAGAACAGGATAAGGTCCTGTCGCGCAGTTGCTCAACCGCTTGAGTGTCTGTCCAGGCCAAATTGCAAGTCAGCTCCGGGGCTTTCTGTGTCATGTTTGTCAAATTGAGTGAAGTCCTCTTCCCTGCTCCACTTTGTGATTGTTGTTGTTATTGTTGATATTCGTGTCCTGTCCCCTGTTCGCAGTCCAAGTCCGCAGACATTCCATTTAGTTCAACTTACGCAGTTACTTTTCACTCGGACCACCCCGGGCGGAAACGTTTGGAATGGGACAACGAATCCATCAAATGACTTGCGTGCCCAAGAAAAAAATGAGCTCGAATCGCCGAACCGGAAAATTCTTGCCAAGAAAAATATATACATAAGTACTTTTAAAATGCAAACTGTAATTTATGCTATTCAACTTGTTAAATATTGAATGATCGTATATTTGTATATATTTTGAAATAGAAGACTAAAATTTAGATTTGAAAGTCAAGTTGTCTCTGAAACGCAATAGTTTTCGTCTCTCAATAAAGTATACAATTTGTGGCAAAAATATTTTGCCTTCCGTCAAAAGCTGAAGTGAAATAAAGATGAAGAAAAGTCGCCTGCGGATACTTTTTGTCTTGGTTTGTTGTAGTTCCTCCTATAAACTTTTAAGCTGCTTGACAGCTGACAGCAGAATTCTGTCTGTGGCAAAACTGTACATAGAACATTTCGAGCATGTTTGCAATGTGCGGCGTAAAAAGCTTTCACAAATAGCTTAAACGTTGCTCTGGCATATTTTGTCATCTTTTGTGGCAGCAAGCCATGCTGGCAAACTATCCGCCTTCGAGCTGATCCCTTTCGCTAAATAATCGCCAATGTTAACCAAGCCTTTTGACAACCACCCTAAGGCGTCTCTTATTTTATTTGTAGCTAGATGGTTAAGACAAAAAAAAAAACCTGAAAACAATTCATAAACGTTGATTTTGGTTTCGACATCCTTAAGGGAAAACTATCAGCTTGTTCTCTTTAAAGCTTCTGTTCTTTAATATACTCCAGTCAACAAAACGGAATAAAATGTATATAAAATACAATCACACGTAAACACGAAACATGCATTAAAACATAAAACAAAGAACACAATAAACTCTTTTGAATTTTGGAAAAAAAAAGAAACATAAACTGAAACTAGACAAGAGCTCTACGCAATCTTAATTGTCATAATCACAGCGAGGGGAGGCACAACACATAATTGTACATACATATGTCCATAGTATGTGTATATATATACCATATGTGTGTTAGTTACCATATCCTCCCGAGCCGCGTGAAAAATTAAAACGTGACACAAATTACTCGACTCTTTGGGGCACACACTTACACACACACACACACAAGCACACACTTAAATTCCATTAACCAGGACAGAGGCGCTGCGGAAAGCGGGGCTCGGGGCCCATACTCGACAGCCGCACTGCGTCTGTCCCGAGGGCTTGAAGGCGACGAAACGCCTCCCGCATTTTGTCTACATATGCACATACATAGGTGTATGTTTGGGTGTGTGTGGATATCTCATCCTCAGTCGCACCTCGGGGGCCTTTGTTAATAATTTTTTTGTGCGCGTAGATTTCGCACGCACGCACATGTTGCAAACGAGGGGAGGGAGGGAGGGAGGAAGGGCGGCAGAAGGAGCACAGCCATTTGCATATTATATGTGGCCAACGGGATTGAATATTCTTAAACACACAAGTCCCTTGCTATTCGCGTACCGATTTGGATTTTTTATAGCATTCATTGTTGAGTACGAATTAGCAAATTATAATTTTTGTAAAAATACATCACAACTAAAACTTTGCACATGAATTGGTGATCATCTGAAAGTAATTGTAATATATATAAATAGAATTGTAAACATTTAAATATATTCCTCAAGACATCAAGCACTAGTTATGCATTTAGATTACAGTTAAAATAAAAAAAAATTGAATTATTGTTCAATATAGCAAATATTTTTATAAAATTTAACACATTTATTTTACAGTGTACTCGTAAAGATTGGAAACTTTCTTGAATCGATTTTGTGAGCCAATAATCTTAGCGCTTTGCAGTGGTTGTTCCTATTAGCTCTGAGTGTCTTTAGTTCCTAAAAACAATTGTCGCCTGAACTCCCTGAAGCACCCCATACCCCATTCGCCTATCTTTCCCCTATTTTCTTCGGTTAGCAGCTTTATTTTTCACAGTTCGCCACCCCAATTAGCAGCTGCTTAGCTAATTTGAACAACAACACACGATGCTAATAGGGATATAATATCCAGAAACAGACACACACACACACACACTAATATTAACACATATGTGCACTTACCTCGAGGGATGGATGGATGGCTCCCTGTCACAGTCTGGTTGGGCGGAACACGAACGTTTCGCACGGCGGCAGCAGCGACACTTTTGATGGCTCCACTCTGTGCCATTCTTATAAAGCAACAAATCCACAACTTTCGTTTTTGTTTCGCCTGATCATTTGCGCGAGTGCAGTTGTTAAAATTCAGTTGTTCAAATTCAATTGTGCATATATTGTTGCTCTTGTTATTGATGTGACGATAAATTCAAAACGGTTAAAATGGTTTTTTTTTTTGGCACGTTCGGGGTTTTTAATAAGTTCTCGTGTTGTTTGATACATAAAAAGGGAAATGGGAATAACATAATTTCGCGACTCGTGCTGTCATTGTTCTGTTGTTGTTGCCAGAGCAACTTGCGAACAGGGGCAGTCGACAAAAAAAAAAGTAAATAGGAGAGCAAGAGTCAGGTGTGAGCAAAAAGCGCGCCCCTTTTCACCTCAGCATTCACCGCGCGCACCTATAACCGAAACGTGTAAACGAAATAGTAAAACACAAAAATGTAGGCAAATGAAACAGGAAAAAGCAGCAACAACAACAATTACAACAGGAACAACAGCACACGCACACGCGGAAGAGACAGAAGGAAAATCGAATGAGCCGTTGGGCGGATGGATAGAGATAGAGCAATACGGCAATAGGGGGAGATAGAGGCAGAGAAAGAGAGAGAAATATTGTACGAGAGCCTGCGGCAAAGAGAGTCAATGTCTGCTGCCAATAACAAAACTTTTTGTTGCCTTGCCCTTTTGCCGTTTTTTTGTTTCACTTTTCTCACAGGATCCGGCGTTTTAAATACTTATTCAATTCAATTCAGGCATAGATGTGTATATATTTGTATAGCTGTATATGTATTTATAATTCTTACAGGGACCACACGCAGAGATGATTTGACGACGGAGTTGCTTGTTATGCTTATTTACAGACACTCCAAACGCAATTTACGTTGTCGTTGTCCAGGCGCGCCAACTGCCTAGCTAAAACTAACTGTAGATTTACGAGAAATCGCACGGCGATACGCACGCTGCTATCTCACCCGCACGTTCTGTTATTCCGAATGCGACTGAATGCAAAACGAAACGGAACGGAAACAAGAAACCGATGCTCGACCAGCATTTTGATACCCCCTTTATACACTGCGCGCCAGCAGTTTATGCTCGTTTGTGTCAAGTGTTATTTCCATATACAAATGTAGACATATTGAACCTTTAGCAATTGGTACCTGAAGTAAATATGCATATTAAGAATTTAAGTTTTCTTATCTGCAGCTTTTACATTTCACTGTACATTTGTGTGGGGGTGTATGCTCTTAAAGGCTTATAGCAGACACAGCTGTGCTTGCGTTAACAGAGCGCTGCCAATATCAGAATGCCCTGCGCTGTTATCTTTTAACACACATATGTAAAATAACAGCTTTGAGTTGCGCGGTTGATTTAAAAATTTGAATACACACTTTAAATGGGGAACATTCATATTCCGTAGATGTAAAGTCAAAGCTAGACTTTAACATCTATTTAATATTGCTATTATTTGTACATATTATGTATTAACATTATTTTATTTTTATTGAGCTGAACACGATTCGAATAAAAAACTTAATGCTTAAATAGTTTTGTGTCAGACCCTGGAGTTTCGTGGAAAACGATATGCTTGACCAAGAAGTTTTTGGCAACTAAGGCAAAATTGACCACATTCCAAAAACTAAACTAGATTTGATTCGAGTTGCTTTTACATATTCCACCTACATCAGACTAAAGATAAATTCTTTGGAGCGTGGCCATTATGGCAGTATAAAATAATGATTAGCACATGGTCGCAAAAATCTACGGATCGATGAACGATATCATAATGTAGCGTGTGCCCTTAGTTACCAGCAGACCTTCATGGAAATGGGTCAAACGGCCAGGATGCATCAGCATCCAGCCCTTCTTTGTCTCCGTCACGGAGCAGTTGTAGCGCAAAAAGCGACATCCACCGCCCTCATAATCGATGCCAACATTGTTCATCGCAATATTGATCGTGTACGTGGATGAATCGTGGTGTGGACGCAACGAGGGCTGCTCATCAGGCTTATAACGCACCATAAAGTTCATCAGTGAGCGTGGCGGCTGAAAAACACATACAACAAAATATGTAAATAATTAAAAACATAAATTTGACTTTACATTAATTCTGTGCTCACATTGTGGTAATAACCGGTAAAGACGCGCTCCTGCAGCGGACGCACAAACATTTGCAGGAACTTCAGATAGACCTGATCGAGTCCCACCTGACGCATATGGATATCACGTGTCGGCACCGCCTCATAGCCGCCCTCCAAACGTTTGTCATTGTTCTTGCCTTCGGACCATTGGCCAAACGCCTCCAATATGGCGACCAAATCATCGCAGAACGCATCTGTCACAATATGGAACCAGTAGACATCTGGACACGGCTGTGGTATAACCATACTCTCGTTCAGCTGCGCCGAATAGTTGGGATGTATATATTTAATGGTCCAATCATAACGATTGCTGAACAACGTATGAAAATCGGGACGAACAACGGTGCTATTGAAATTCTCTGCATTGACCAAGTGACCGAGATAACGTTGATTGCTCACATACATGAAGATGCCCTAAAAATGATTTATAAATATATATAATATAGAAGTAATTAATTTTTCCTGTTTAATATTGCTAAATTAATTAATAGTATATAACAAAAAAAAACGAAATATGAATAAAACTGAAAGAAAATCAAACTTTTTGGAAAATAGTTCGAAAATCGGAAATATATATTAACCAATTACTTACCGCATCTCGCAGTGATTTGCTCATGGCCATATCAGGGTCGAATTCGTTGTGATCAAATTTGATAGCATCGAAGGCACTCTGCTTGATCAGATAAATGGTCGTCACATGTGGCACGTTGAATATGCCTCTAAAAAGAGAGAGAAAGATATATGTTATGACGCACAGTAGCAATGCGATTATTTACTATGTGGGTTCCGCAACAATATTGTTGTGGAAATGGAAAGTAGCGAATACAGCGAAACAGACTCGATTAAATTCAATTTGAGCATTTGAACAAACATTTGTCAGGGGGCTACCCTGAGCGCAGTGTGAACAAAACATTCGCCGCTGGCATACGAGGATAAACAGATCGCTCTCGGATTCGCAACAATTTAAAATGACCAGTATCTGGTTTAACCAGTGCTGGCTGCTGTTGCTGCTGCTCTGCCATGTGCAGGCACAGAGTGAGTGATCGACGGATCATCCAATCAGATCTCTCACAATGACTCTATCTCTTTACCTGCCTCTCACTCTCTCTCGCTCGCTCTCTCTATCTGTCTCACTCTCTGTTTTTCTCCCATAGGAAGCACCGGTGGACGCAACGTTCTGCGTCGCAATTATACGGGCAAGAAGCCAGTTGTCATCCAGCACAGATCACAGGATGCCGTCAACTACTACGATCATGAAAATGTAAGTTAACCGACTTAAAGAATCAGAATATATTATTAACATGATAAGCGTATATTTGGGATCAGGGTGCCAAGATCATAAAATCATCGCACTTTGAACTGGATTACACGTTGGGCCGCAAGATTACATTCTTCTGCATGGCACAGGGTGAGTAATAGTTCAAATAGATCAGTAAATAAAATAATAAAATGAACTTGGATAAAACAATTCATTTTTGTAGGGAATCCTCGTCCAACTATAACCTGGTTCAAGGACGGCGCCGAATTGTATCAGCATCGCTTCTTTCAGGTATGTTTTACACTGAGACAAATTCGTGGACAGTTTCAAAGGAATTAATCGCTTTTCTTTTTTATAGGTACACGAAACGCATCCGGAGCCAGAAATAATTAAATCAAAAATGGAAATCGATCCAACAACACAAATGGATGCAGGTAAGTTAGAATCGAAGAAAATACTATTTACTAGAAACACTCATCATCATTCATTTTCACTTTTAGGCTATTACGAGTGCCAGGCGGACAATATATATGCAATTGATCGTCGAGGTTTTCGCACGGATTATGCCATGGTTAATTTTTAAGAGCCTTTAAGTTATTGTCTTTATTTGATTTCTACACAACTGATATGCTGAACAAGATTTTGCAAATAAATGTCAATAGAGTTTGAAAATTTTTTTTTTTTTGAAAATTCAAGTGCGTTTCAAAATACTTTTTGCGCTTCATTTTCAATTAAGTTGACTTTGGGTTCTCGACCATTCTCGGATTTTGTGCTCTGCCTGCGGCTGTTTTGGTGTGCGTAACCGACAAATTGTCTCAATTACCCTATTTAAACAATTTTTTTGCATTTATTTTATTAAAATGTGTGCAAGCAAAATAAGCAAACAAACTGTCGCATGCAAATAAACAACAGTTATGCAGAGCCAGACATCTATTGCACAGTGGTACAAAGGTATGCGAAAATATATTGATGTGTCTATCTGTGCAAGCGATTTAACTAAAGACTGCTAATGATATTAAGTGAAAATAAAAAATAAAATAATATAAACATTATCGATATGTATATATTAGCACTGGAAGGGAAAACTTGAAACATACAAATTTGAACGCAAACAATCAAGCAATAATTAATAATATTTACGAACTTAATTGTTAAACAATAAACACAATAAATATCAGCGTCAATAAATAATATTTACGAAAAGAACTGATTAATATAAAATTGTGTTATTAGCATCTTGTCTATTTATATATTTTAACAAATGTTTGGGTGTACTTGCACCACTGTGCACCACAATTCCGTTTCACCAACTGGGCAAATCAAATCAAATGAAATTGAGTGAAATATGTTTGTAATGTGGACAACCTGTGGAGCTTCAGCTGAGTATGAAAAAAACCGAAACGAGAACCAAAGCCAAAAAACCGAATCACCCTGGCTGGATAAACTGCGAGACCCAAGCGACGCCGCCAATTGTGGCAAATTAGATGGATGGGATGAGATGAGAAGATGCCAGAGCGAACAGCTGCACAATCAGTTGCCGCACAGACGAGATTCGCACAGCAACGTGGACTGTTGTGTTGCGTTGTGTTCAACAATAGGATGCAAGTGAAATGCCTGCTCATCTGCATGGGCCTGAGCCTGAGCCTGCTGCTGCTGACCGCACCGGTGGCCGAGGCGCGTCGCGGCCGTGGACGTGGACGCACCAAGTCGCGAGTACAGATTGGTCTGCCCATAACGGGCAAATATCGTGATCCCGAATCGGATCAATACTACAACAATAATAATGTGAGTTAAACACATTAAACACATTAATCGTTGACTCAAAAAAAAAAACAACAACAATCTTTTGTTGGTAGGGTGCCAAAATCTTGCAGGCCTCGCATTTTGATCTTGAGTACGTACTGGGCCATAAGATAGCGTTTCTGTGCGTCGCCAAGGGTAATCCGCGTCCGCACATCACCTGGTACAAGGATGGCGCCGAAATCTATCAGCATCTGTATATGCATGTGCACGAGTGGCGCATTGGCGATGATCGCGTCAAGTCCAAGATCGAAATCGATCCGGCGACACAAATGGACGCTGGCCTCTACGAGTGCACCGCGGACAATATGTATTCGATTGATAGGCGCAGCTTCAAGACAGATTTCTCCATTGCCTTCGATTAAGCGACCCACTCTCATGTGCCCATTTCCATAAGTTTTGAGCAATAAATTTGATTGTAGCCCCGTAGAAAGATGACTGATTTTTCTTGTTGGCTTACTTTAGATCCCGCTTGACAATGTCCACGTAGTCGTGAGAGCGTGCATAGTAACCATTTTCGGAGAGCGCACCCCAGAAGTTGCTCCACAGTTCGTGGTATTTGGAGAAAACGGGCGCCGCAAATTGCCTGCAACAATCAGTTTGGTTTATTATTTGCCTTGATTGACCAACCATCGAGTGGCAGACTTACTTGTTCAACCGGAGGAGCACACGGAGCAATTCGCTGTCATCGATATGCGCATCCGCATCCACATAGAAAATGTAATCGCTGTGCTTCAACTTTGCCTTATCGCTGCAAAAAAAAAGGGTTTACGTTAGTCAGTTTAATTACTTTTTACATATTAATTATTAATTATTTAAATAAAATACAAATATTGAACTGATATTTGTAATTACTTTAAAAATAAGCCAACAACTTGTAAATTACTCACAGGGCCAGCTGTCTGCCTTGACGTTCATCCAGTTGATCCGTGGAGAGGATCAATTTGGCGCTGGCATAGTTCTTTCCCTGATTATTCACATAGGACGTGATGAGGTCGTCGTGGAGAGCAGCGTTACTATAAATGAACAGATGCAGATTCTTCTTGGGATAGTTGAGCTTCTCAATGCCGGCGAGGAACAGCTCGAAGAAAGGCACAGGTTGCGGCACCATCACAGCCAACGTAATAACTGGCAAATTTAGTTCCTGCCAAAAAAGGGGGCACATCATTAATATTAGCATTTCATAAAGGTGACATAAAGATCACACATACATCCAGATCGAGGAGATACTCCATGCAGACGGTGCAGATGCCGCTAAAGGTTTTGGCCAGATAGTTGCCATAGGCATTCAAGTCGACCTTGCTCAGCCCGTTGCCATGAATGATAATGGGCTTGGTCATGAAATTAATATTCTCCAGTACGCCCTGGTTGCTGTCCAGATCCACTCTCAGTTTCACATCATCCTTGGCCCCATGAAGATTCTGAAACAGACGCGACTTTGTGTCCAGCTTCATTTCCAGCTTGGCACGCTTAGTGTCGTCCAGAAACACTTTGGTGTAGTACAACTGATCGTCACCAGTGTCCTCGATGGGCTCCTCTAGCAGCGCATTCACCTGCGGCGCATACCCAATAAAGGCGCCTGAATTCAAGTAACGGGACGCTTTGCCCTCCACCTCGGGATACTGATTGGCCAGACTCTTGTCGGGCCAACAGTATTTCTCGGCCGAGAACAGCAGCTTGGCGTCGGATTCCTTAAACTTTTGCAGTATCTCCTCGAGCGTGGATGTGATGATGACATCGTAGCTGCAGAAGAACTCAGATTAAATTCCATTTATACAAAATTTACGTGCAAAATCTCACCTGTCCGTAAACAATATAATGGTATCCTCAGCATCTTTAAGAGACTCAATTGCCTTGCGTAGCAGATTAATCTTAAAGCCACCGCCAGCCCTCTTCATATCGCCTCCCTTCCATTCTTCGCCCATGCCAAGAGTGATCACCTGTTATGGCAACAGACACAGATTGTTTTAGAATATCAACATTATATAAAAGTACAAATATAAACTTTAATTTGCTGTGAATTGATTAAGAACCAGAAGGACCTATAAATAGTCAAGTTTTTAGGCAGTGCAACATACTTTTGTAAGGATAGGGTTTAAATACACACTGAATATTTCTGCTCGCTTCGCTTATCATGTTTATATATTAATATATGTGTCTGCTGATAGTAAGACAGATTCTCGATAGATTATGGCTAGTAAATTATATACATATATTCTTTAACGTGGGTCAATCTAGTTGGCAGATGCTTCCTTCAGCCTGCTCTGATACCCCTTTTAACCATTGCAATTTTATAATTGTACTGAAACTTTAAGCTGTGTTCATTTTAATTTAAATAATTTAAATATCTGAAACGGCTTTAAGCAATGAAAGCATCTTCGAACATTTGCAATTACATTTTGATTAAAGTTTCTAGAACTGACTCGTATATACATATATATACACATATACATGTATGTATAAATGGCTAAGTTCACACAAATCTTGAAATACACAAGAATAAAAAAAACAGCAGCAAAATATGAAATTTAAGCAATGCTTTTGGAACAAAAGCCGGCTAACCGGCTTATCAGCCAGTTTTTTTTTCTTTTTTATTTGGTTTTGTATTGTATTTCTGTGAACGTGAGGAACTGATCGTGAGACTATATATTTATATATATATATATACATGAGAGAGTAATTTTCATAAGGGAGCCGTCATTGCTTTTTGGTGATAAGTAAAAAGCATCTAAACATTACACAAACGGAACGTTTCTACTTCTATCAATAGTACTACATAATCGGGAACTGAATTGTGCTAATTAGACCGGGGGTCCAACTTGCCGATCGGTTACTGCATATGGACGACGTGATTAAATACACATCTGAATATGTGCCACAAAGTAAACAACGAGACGAGCCGAAACGACCAACACATGTTGCCCCAGAATAATTCTCAGACAATCTGTATGCAGCACATCAGAGAGGCAGTCATCTGGAAGCCAGTGCCGGATGCTTGGACATACATATATACGTGCACACATATATACAAACACATATATACATAGAAATACAGACCCAGATACAAAGGCGACAATACAAAATAATAAAAGTGTGCCGCAAACCGAGATAGGTCTCGGCAAGAGTTCAGCTTCGGGTCAATAGTTTTCAGTATATAATACTATATACACATATATACATGCATGCACATAATCAAATACTCGAATAAAAAAATAGCCACTTAGTTGAGCTTTAGTTTTGACAATTCTTAAGTTGCCAACTATCAAAAACAAAGATTTTCGTTTTATATTTCCTCAGAGCTATCTATCGTCTTTTGTTATTTAAATGTTTTTGTGTTGAGAACAAAATTTAAATTTGCATTTGCAAATTTTATACAATATACGAAAAAAAATCTAACGGTTTTATCGACATAATTTTATTAATTGATTTGATTTGACGACTCACCTCAATATCGTAGACTTTGGCAGATCGTATATAACGAAGATATCCATCAGTTGGTTCGCTGGCCACAGTGAAGACTTTGATTTTATCTGTTCGAAATGCAAAAAATTAATTAAAGAGAAAAATAGAATTTAAATGAAAAGCTTAGATTTTTAGATATTAAATTGATTGCGCTAACAGGAAAAATATTTATACGTGACTTTTATACGTATTTATATATTTAGTTTGAAGCGTTTTTCAAAAACATTTTACATTATTACTTTAATTTTTAAGTTATTTAAAAAAAGAAACAAATTCAAATGCAATAATAATATATATAGTATTTTTTGCTTAAATGCTTCTCTGAATATACTACTACTTGTATGTAATATGGGTCACACACACAGATATGTACAAACATACATAGCCCAATTTATGTGTGTCAGGGACACGAAGTCCTGCGAAATCCTTGGCAAAATGCGCAAAGGAAAATCCATAAAATTGTTTACCATGTAAAAGAGCTAGTAAGAAATATTCCAAGAATTGTAGCTAATAATCCAAACTAGATGGAATCTGTTGCACATCTTACAGCACTCAGCATTTCCGAGTGCCAACGAACTCGTTTGAGGGTGGTGGGAATGGGTGAGTGGAATGGAATGTAAACAAAAACCACAGGCAGAGAGATGCACACATTGAGATCTGTTTGTGTGTGAATGCAATTTAATTTTTTTAGTGCTTATGTCGCGCTAATTCCAGTGATGAACTCATTTGTCTATATTCTAGAAACTCAATACGAACCATTCAAAGCTTTTTGACTGCTTGCAGCTGCTTCCGCAACCACTTCGGTAGCAGCATCAACGACATCTTCGGAATCCGATTTGGAGTTAGCTCCTTGCAAGAACAACAACAACAGCAATGACGCCGAAAAGAAAAACAATGCGCTTTGTTTATGTTTTTGCATGGCGATTATTTTCTTATAAGCAGTAAACACGACACACACAAAATGTTATACACAATCCTTTGTTATAATAAATGTCGCATATTCTGCGATATCAATTAAATTTCGAATAATCAAAAATCACAAATATTTATCCGCTGCAGAAGCGCACACAACAACGCAGATAGGATGAATGAATGAGTGGAGAGCAGCTACACTGTGTGGTAGTGTTGTAAGGCTTGAACATACAGTGGCCTTAGTTATCGATACAGATTTATCGAACGATATTCAGTGAAACTATTGGCGCACAACTTAAAATTTATTCAGCAAAATCTTACGCGTGCTGGATTACATATGTAGATACATGAGTGTTGTTGGGGTATAAATGTAATTTTCGATATATATATATACAATTAACTGAGCGACAGAGTTAAACAATATATATGTATACATATATATACATATACATATAGATTCAATGAATACGGGTTATGCTTAGTTTGCCAGCTTGTCAACGCGTTGTATTGAGCATGTACACATCTATATTGTCTTATTTGAACAAATTGTATCAAAAATAAATTGACAAATACAAAAACAAACGAAATGAAAAACTCTTCAACTAATCAATTTATCTTCATCATCATCATCATCTTGTATCGGAGGTGGTATCAGTTGCGATGCTGGAGGTAAGTAAATCAACAAATCTTGACAGCCCCTTGGCGACTACAGCATGCCAAATCCCTTGGAGTAGTTGATTGCCTTGAGCAGTCGCTCTTCCAGTTTATCCTTGCTGCTGTACTCCGGCAACAGCAGCACATTGAAACAAGTGTGCGAAGTGGGCAAACGATCGCTATCCGGTCCATGGCGCGTTATTAGCAGTCGCAAACATTTCAGACCACCAACGGGCACCCGGGCTGAGCCCGTGGTGAACTCGAGCAGCTTGCGCTTGGACTCGTGCGGCATGGCGTGCACAATGCTCCAGAAATCCTGTACGATTTGCGTTTCCTCCGTGTAGCCACCCTCGTACTCTGTCGAGTGTTCCAACTCCACAAAATCGAACTCCTGCAAAATGCAAACACACCCAACAATTATGAACACAATAAAGAAACGCAATTATTCCATCAACTTACGCGGCTGCCGCAAACAAGCTTCTCAATCTCCTCGGGTCGGAAGAGTAGCTTCAGCGGCGACTCATCGGTAACCATTTCGAAGCCTTTACGAAAGGCATTAAACTGCTGTTGTATGTTCACGTTGAGCAGAAAATCACTGTAGAGATTGACAAACAGCCGCTTGTTATGCTGACCCACAAGCACCTCGCCACCATGCGGCATCAGTTCGTGTTCGACGAGATCGCCAAACACATTGCTATAGCTGATCTTGAACGTCTGCTCGAACACCTCCTCCATGTCCTGGCCCTGATAGTCCAACATATCGTTCAAGCTCTTGTACAGCGTCGGACTCCAATCGCACAGATCGTAAAAGGTGCCACGATAACCCATCAGCTTTCGATAGACGACCATGGGAAAGTTTACAGCCAGGATGACATTGTTGTAAATGGCCAAACCAATAATGATGCCAACTAGCGTGAATTGTGCCCCATTCTCAAAGGGAGTGGCATTGAACCTATAAACGTGGCATATGGATTAATAAAATAATACCTTGCATATAGAGATCAATTATAAATTGATAATATTTGCTTACCACATATTGTTGGTCTCTTCCTGCTGCACAAACATGCCAAAGGCTGGATTGAAAATCTCCTCAACGATCAGTTGAAAGAACTCTTTGGATACGCCGCCCTCATCGATGCCCTGCTCACCGACAAACTCCACAACGAGCTGTTTCTTCAGATCCTTGGGATTGCTCATCGCAACCAATTCCAGCTGCAAAATCAGATTATACAATTATCTCCAGAATAAGTATTGCTGCTGCTGCCGCTGAATGAATCTCACCCCGATGAGTGCATCGTTGATTATTTGATCGCGTCTCACTGTGAGCTTGAGATCGGGTCGTGCTCCTTCCTGGCCATCCTGGCCATAGGTATTAAGTCTCGAATACAGTGAGGAGTAACGTTCGCTATACATTCGCATGCGACAGTCGTAATATAAAGCATCCACCTTGGTGGCCGGCGTCAGGATGAACGCATACAGCATGAAACTGAAATAGTTGGAGTGACTGGAGCCCAGTTCGCTCTCCATGGCCAGCGTCTTGTATGACAGATAGTCCTGATGCATCTGGATGTGTTCGCTGAGCGCCTCGTTGTAGAACTCCTCGAGAGGCACTAGTGGGCTGCGACAATCGATGAACGACACTTTTAAGAATTTCTCGAGCGGATCCTCTGCGAATTTCGGCATATGTGGCTGCTGCATTGAGCTATAAGCAAACAAATCCTCGCCCTCCTCGTTGGCAGCCGCAGCAGCAGCGGCGGCAGCCTCGCTCTCGACTACTTCCTCCAGTGGCAGCCGGCACGAGGGTCGCTCCAGCACACTGGCCAGAATATTGGCATAGAACACAATCTGTGCGAATGGAAGTTAAATGAATCCATCAAATGGATGGCTGCTGGAGGGGGTGGACTCACCTTAAGCACTTTGGTCAAACTTATAATATCCTTATTCTCGCGCACACCTTCCTCGTTGAGGAGCACCTGGAGCGTTATCTGCTGCTGGCATGAGGACAACAGTGACTGCAACTGATCCGGACAATATTCGCCCCAGATTAGCGCCAGACGGGCTTGCGCCTTCACTGGAATCGTGGCAGTCGCGTGGCACAGTCTTGACAACACTTGATCCAGATACTCCATGTCCGTAACGCTATTGTTAGCCGTAGCTACAGTAGATAAATATATTATAAATGTATTTATAAATAAATGTAATATTTCAATGGGTTCTTCTCACTGTTGGTGGCCATGTCGAAGCAGATGACAAGGCAATGGATGACCTGCTCCCAGGAGAATGTCTCCCACGTCTCCCACGCCTCCTGCCCGTAGCTGAGGGAGCGAATTAATTCCGTTAGCTGGATGACGCTGTTCGTCAGATTCTCGCAAATGACCTGACTGGGTGCTCCAAAGAGCAGACGCTTGATGCGTCGTAAGCCCAGAAAATCGATTTTAATACCCCTATGTAGAAACTTGTCGTTTAGCTCGTGTTGCGATGGATCCATTGGATCCATTGGCTCATCTTCATCCTCCTCCTCACCAACGTCGTCGCTCTCGTCATCGCCATGTGTATTCTCGGTTTCATTTGGTTCACCATCGTGAACCGTTTCCGTTCGGGCCTCCACTCTCTGTGTGCTGTCCTCATCCTTGTCATGCTCGCCCTCAAGCTGACGCAGCTGCTCCTTGTTCAGCGTCTTGGTCGATTTGGCCTGCAGATGTCGGCGCTCCTGCCCAGGACGACACTTGAAACTCTTGCTTAGCCACTCGACGCTGGAGAAAACACGACAAATGGCCGTTTGCAGACGATCGTAGCTATCCGCGGCGACGCACTCCTCGTACAACGCCTCCAGCGTATCAGCGTCAAGGAACTCGACCGGTGCCAGGGTCGGTGTACGAGCACCCGAATCGTTGCCACTCGATGTTGCCGGTGGCGTCTCTGATGTCTCTGGCTCTGCCTCCGCACCGGGCTCAGCTTCACCGACTGCAACTGCATCCGGATCGGTTGCTGCTGTTGCTGTTGCGGGCGTTGCCAATTGAAGCATATCGATGAGCATTGGCGGCCGTTTCTGTGGCTGCGATTGGGATTGGGTGCTGGTTGTGGTCGTTGTGCTGGCAGAGGTGATGGTGCTGGTAGAGCTGCTGCTGCTGCTGCTACTGCTGCTGCTATCATTTGGCGACAACATGTCGACATCCTGCTGTGGACTGCAATTAGAAGAGTTGGATTGAATATGATTGGATTTGGCGTGTGACTTGGAACTCACCTGCTAGCTGCTGGCGCCAGCGCCGGCGTCGCACTACCGCACAATTGTGCATCCTGTGAGAAAAGCTGGAGTGCCCTGGCGGCCACCTCGTTGGGTGTCATGGGCGCCACCTTGCCACTGGAGGCGCAATTCGCATTGCTGCACTGTGCATTGCCACAGCCCGACTGCAGCTGATGAAAATAGCGCTGTATCAGGCTACGCACCGCAGAGCGTTTCATCTCTGGTGTAGCTCGCCCATTGCTACCGCCTGTTCCTGTTGCAGACCCACCTGTACCTGCTGCTCCAGCTCCAGCTGTTCCTGCTGCTCTTCCACTCTGCAGTGTTGCTGCAGCTGATGAAGTGGAGGCGCTTCAATACAAAAGTAATTTAAAATATATATCTATTGAAATTAATTCAGTTTATTCGATTGAGACTCTCTCACCTTGAGACGCCTGGCAACGGCGCCTTCTGTTGCTGCTGCTCGCCCCCTCCGCTCATTGAGCGTCCGTCTCTCTCTCGCTCGGTCTGTCTGCCTGTCTGTGTGCTCCCTTTGGGATCAAAGCGAACTTAGCTGTTGTGCTTTTGTGGCGTGCAACACTTGTCGCGCCTGTTTTGCCTTTGTTTGTGTGCCAATTTCCCAACGCAAAATATATATATATATGTGTGTGCAAACACACACACGCACAACCAAAAGAAAAAGGGTGCAAAAAAATCGATTTCGATGTCGATGTCCCTTTTCTTCGCTGACAATTGTTGTTGTTGCTGCTATTGCTTTTGTTGTTGGTTGCCACTACTTGCGCATGGTAGTAACGTCTACTGAATGACACTTGAAATTCACAGTGTTTTCACTATTTAACAACTACGCATAATATAATATATGTACGCCTTTTTGATATTTGAACAAAAGTTGCGTTTTTAGATCAGAACAGAGTGCCTTTAATATTGAAAATCATCAACAGGCAGTGTTGCTAACGTTCTCAAAATGTTCATCCACTGTGTTGCGAAATTACTTTAGTTGTCTATCGATTAGGCGCAATTTTCTTCTTCTTCCTCGTCAATTTTAAGAATAATAGTTTTAAGCGAAAACCATATGCTTGAAAATTATGCTTTTGGCAAGCGAATATTAGAAATATGTGGCAAGTATTGCTTTTAAATTTAAAATAAGTGTTTTTTTTTTATATAAATTTAAATTTCAAAATATATATAAATTCCATTTTCAAATTTTGTTTACTATTTTTTAAAAGTAAGATTCCAAATACTTGGCACCTTAACAGAAAATTATTTGGCGATTTGAATGCGACTTCTAGGACTAGAATAACAAATTTACAAGGCAGAACTGGGTATTACTGCCACATTTCTTTCTCACAGTGTATCGTAAAGGCGAACCAGTGTTGGTAAAGAGTAGCTGCCACACCGTCTGACAACTGTTTTTATCAGCTGTAACTCATTTGTGTGCTAAAACATAATAAGAGCAACGACGAAACGGAAAAAAGCTAAATCAACGAGGGCTCGCAAGGAAAACGAATAGATAAGAAATAAGAAAAAGAGAAATTACAACATCAGCAAAAGGACACAAGCACAACAAATTGCAAACAACATGAAATGGTGCAAAGGCAACAACAACTGACAACGACAGGTAAACAAACAACAACAGCAACTGCAACGGCAGGATGACGTCGACAACGACGACGGAGAGTGGCAACTGCCAGTTGCAGCTGCAGCTGTGCGTGCGTGGGAATGTTGCATGGCAGGAGCTGCCGGTCCATTTGCGCTCCGTGCTGCACAACAATCAGCGCGACTATGAGAAATACGTGTTCAACTACAGCCTGAGGAATCAGTTGCGTTTCCGCGGCAATCTCGCCTCGAAAGTGTTCCGCCAGGAGCAACGCTACTACGAACTGCTCATCCAAAAGAATATCAACAGTCTCGGCGTCTTTCCCTATCATCTGGCCGATATTGTGACAAAAGGCTTGCGGGTGACACCCTTCAACTATTATCTGGATGTGCTCAGTCAGCTACTGCGCAGCGATAAAAGCTATGATACTTTACCCAATTTTACAGCGGCCGATTGCCTCCGTGTGCTGGGCATTGGACGCAACGAGTATTTGGCACTGATTAGCGAACTGAAGACGCATACGCCGAGAACGCTGCTGTTCAGTGGCAAGCCAAATCCGTTGGACTTTTTACCGAGGCTGCCGGTGCGAGTTCACATGGAGCCCTGGTGGCGTTTGGACATTGGCTATGTGCTCGAGACGGATATACGTCTGGTGACGCCCGGTGAGCGTAGTTTGCTTGATGATCTCATCGATTTTGGTGCACAGCCGACGGGCAAATGTGATTATCATGTCGTCCAGAGTCTCTATCGCAAGGGACTCATCTATTTGGATGTGCCCATCAGCGGTGAGGATCGCATTTCCATACCGCCATTACGTAACTTTGTCATGAATCGCGTGAGCGGCGATTATTTTGAGAATTTACTCTACAAAATCTTTGTGAGCGCCGATGAGCACATGACCATTGCGGAACTGGCGCAAATGCTGCAACTGGAACTGGACAGCGTAAAGCAGGCGGTTAGCTTTATTTGCCGGCTGGGCTTTGCTCAGCGTAAGCATACAGATCACGAGCCCGGGCAATATAATCCCAGTTGGGCAGACAGCAACGAGCAGGAGTTGCCACAGACGCCACAAATCACGCCGCTCAACTACAATATGTATGCCGGTGGCAGCAATTTGGATTTGCAGCAGCAACAATCGAGTCCCAAGAGTCCCAAAACGCCAAAGCAGGAGAAGGATAAAGATAAAGATAAGGATAAGGATAAGGATAGTAGCTCCATTGGTTATCTATCCTCGGATGGCAATACCAGTGATTTTAGCTTTGCCAACATTACCACGCCCACGGCGCCCAATCACAACAGAAACACCACAAACAACAACAACAATAGTGATGAGCAGGAGCTTAGCTCCGAGCTGGAGGATGTCAGCGAGCGCACGACAACCACAAAAGCCAAACAACAAACAGCGTCGTCATCCCAAACTGTGGCACCATCCGCCAAGAGTGGCAAGCGCGTTGGCTTCCTTTTCGATTCGACGCTGACGGCATTTCTGATGATGGGCAATCTGTCGCCGGGCTTGAAGAATCATGCCGTCACCATGTTCGAGGTGGGCAAATTGTGCGAGGAGAGCTTGGACAGCTTTCTGGCTGAACTGGAGCAGGTCTCCCTGCTGGATGCAGAGGGTGAGGGCGATGTTTCACGTTATTTTGCACACGCCGTCATCTTACGCTCGACGATCTGTTCGCTGCGTCCTCTGCTACCTGGCGGCTTGGATTTGCTGCGGCTGGAGTGCCTCGAGGGTCTCGATTGGCAGACGAGGGACCGTGTCCTCGAGAAGAAATACAAGATGATCATCTCGGCAACGCCGCTGACGGCCACCCTAAGTCACATGTTCAGCATTCCGTTCTTTGGACAATTTGTGCGCAGCTCCGATGCGACACCCATGTGGAGCAAGCTGTTCTACAATCATATCACTGGTGAGAGGAGCACACACATTCCCGAATATTCCTAATCGAGTTCTCTGTTCTATTTATATATATGTCATTGTTTCACACTAATCTTTTTCACAGGCTACGGTCCGCCCAGTTTGTTGTTGTGCCGGGGCACGGTGCTTAAATCGCTGCCACGCCTCTTTCTGGGCTATGGCAAGCTGCTGGTGAACATTCTGCATTCGGATGCGTATGTGCTCAATTCGGAGAACTTTCGCAATCTGAACGAGCAGCTGAAGAACGGCTGTGTCCTGCTGCAGGGCTATGGGATACGCACCGCCGGCCAGCTACACTATGAATCCTTTCCATTCCAAGCAAGCGATGCCAGCCAGGCCAAATGGGCCAATCACAGTGCCGTACAGAAACTGGCCGAGCATCTGGATTTGCAGCATCAATGCGGCTACATCACATTCCTGAACACGGGCGTGCCCGATCTGGGCTGTGAGGACTATGAGCTACAGGTGAAACTGAAGCAGCCGCAACGCAAACGGCCCAACACCAAATCAAATCATGTGCCAAATGATCTGTTGACCAGTCCCGATGAGAATCATTTTGCTGCCACGCCAGAGCACGGGCCGGCCAACGATTACACATCGTCCGATTGCGGCCAGCTGTTGGCCAGCGAATTGGCCAAATGCACGGACAACAACAGCAGTCGCGCCGAGCTGCTCTCGCAGAGTTCCGTTGAGCTGCCCATCGGTGACGGTGCTGGGCCCATGCCGACTGAATTGCAGTCGCCGGAGTCGTCCGGCATCGAGGATTGGACGCTGTTGGATGTGAATTTTGGTGTGCCGCTCTTCGATGTCGATACGAATACGCGCATCTGTGAGCAGCTGGTGCGCCATCTCTGCAGCGATGATAATTTGCGGCAGCTGCCCGCCAGCGGTCAGCAAGCTCAGCAGCTGTTCCTCGACTTTGTCCGTCAGTGCTTGCACTTTGAGGAGGAGGAGCAGGCGGCGACACAACTGCGTGAGCCACTGCAGCCGGCACGAAACTTGCCGCATCCACGTATCAATCTGGCATTTGAGAATGGACGCGTCGGCTCGTGGAATGGTCGTTAAAATGACGACGCCTCCCATTGTATTCCAGCGACTTACAGCATTCCGAACATTGAAGCATCCCAGCTAACAAGTATTTTGTATTTTTTTGTATGTATATCCAATCTTTTTATCAGTTGGGCCTTGTACAGTTCGAGCTAACCAAGATATTTGTATACAAAAAAGGCAAACAAAAAAACAAGAAGAAAACCTTATCAGCCAATAGTCAGCTTATTAGTTCTGTAGAATTGTGCAATATGCAATCAGAGGCAATATACCCAACCAAAATACCCAAAACATTAACGGAGTATGTTTAAATTTAACAACAAATTACATATTACATATGTATGTATGTATTTACATATGCATTCCAGATTTTTATGTTGAAACCAGTCGGCTCAGATCATTAAATAATGTATTCATGTATTTTAGCTGACATTTAATACAATTAATAAACGTTATCAGCTGGCAAACAGTATCGATAATGATCGATAACTATTTTGAACTATTTTCAATTGTATGTGTGTGAAGCTGTCAAACGTAAGCGTTTTGGCAAGTCTCTTCCAGTTTCTCTTCTTACTTGAGATAAGAGTTTGAAAATCCGAAGATCGTAAAATAATGGATAGATTCTGGTGATTATACAGTTATCCATATCCGACGGAGACTTATCACGACGGATTTAAATCGCGATAAGGTTCCTAAATTTTGCTTGGATTAGAAATATTTTGAAATTCATAAAATAGCAGTAGTATTTTATCAGCCATGCTATATCGTATCTTATCAGAACTACCTTTAAATTACTGTTATAGAAAAGAAGAAGACAGTTCAATCAAAAGTGAAGCAGAGAGTCAATTGATAATCCAGAATATTCGTCATATCACCAGTAATTTCAAAATGTGGTAAATTTATGATTATTGTTAAAATATGACATCATATCTCTGGCATTGCCACTGAATCCACGTAAGCTCCGTTGGTATCCATCGCTATCTATTTTGCCATTATTCCATATTCAATTTTGGAATTAAAGTATTCTAAATATATATAGATTTCATGGGGTTGGGTGCTCGTCAAGCGATGGATCTGCTTCAAGGAGTCGCCATCCCAGGAAACAAAGCCTTCAATTACTGTGTAAATATTCCTTAACTCTGTTTCTCCACGACACAAAATAATAATTAGAGAAACTGATTTATTTTTAATGAATAACTGGAGTACGTCCAAGGGTAAAGGAATCTATTTCGGGTTTCTGATTTCAATACCCCAAATTTATTTCACTTTTTATGACATCGTTTTGGAATTTGTAATTTTCCAATGTTCCCACAAAACACAAACAACTTTCAACAAATTCGTCATCGTACATATATTTTAAAAACACTTATCTTATCGTTATTATATATGTATGTATGTGTGAGCATATCTTGTAATTGGGTTTACAATGTGTTAACTCGACTTTGACGGCGTTTGTACCAATTGTGGATATATCCAAATAGGGAGCGTAGAAAACTGAAATAGAATAGTTCAGCGAAAAAAACAAAGCTGTAGCCAAACATGAGACCCATTATGCCTCCAGATAAAGCTACGAAAGAAAGTTGAAAAAAATTATATATCAGGTATATAGTAACTTACACATAAATTCTGTGACTCCGGTGTAGGACGATCTCACGTTGCTTCGAAAGTAATCCTCTTCGTGATAGAAATTGACTACTGCCAGGTTCTCGCGAATATATTCTCTGGAGAAGTTCTTAAAGTAATCGTTTTGAATCTTAACGCCCGGCTGATTAAATGGTATGATGGGTATGGAGAACGGATTTGGAAAGTATTGCACATCGTGACAGCTGGGCAGGCAGAGCTGCTTGCACGCCGAACCCTCACCATCGATAATCTCTATTTCGGCTCGGCCCAGGCAATCGAAGTGAGACACATGGCACACGGTTGCATTCCGATAAACCAATGGCAGATGTAATGGTATGCAATTGCAGCGTTTCACAAAGTACGCAGCATCGCATTCGGACTCACAATTTCGGCGAGTGTAGTATTTGTAGAAGAGGAGTTGCTGCTCATCGCTGAATATGCATTGGCGCCGTATGCGATCGATGCCACGAATATTTGATTGGGACTCATAACTAATCGGTACGATCCTAAAGTTAGTTTCGTGCCCAAGCATTATCGGTAGACCCGATTCCTTCACACGCGGCCGATCGATTGAGTTATACATGAGCATCTGAAATAGGTTAACTGAAATTATATCTACACAAGCAACGTAGGAGCAGTTGTTGAACCTTCCTCCATCAAAACTTAACCGATTTTCTACTTTGTATACCTTAAATCCTTGTCCATTTGTGGATGAGCAGTGATAGTCATCTATGTGGCCATTGAGCACGATTTGCAGACCATTCGCAATACCAACGCCGATGCTCCGACGTGGATAGAAGCCAGCGGGCAATTGCTTTGGATAGCCACTGATCGGATTCCAATCGACGGCAATATCCGTGAGTCCCTTGGACGAGGTGTAATCCCGTATCGTAGGCACACTTTAATTAATATTATTAATCTTGACAGATTGTAATCTTGTGTGTGTTTTTTTTAGTTTACCTTTGCTTGTACAGATAATACGGATGAAGAATATTGGATATACAGCAGAGGCCCTCATCAACCAAAAACTCCCGAAAGAGATCCGTGCAGGGCACGGATTTCTGTTCGAAAGTGCAGGAGACAATAATTTCATCGCACTTGTGCGCAACGTTCATAATAAAATTGGCAAAGGTATCCTTTTTATTTTGCGGCTTAAGATTACTGTACTGCGTATAATTGTAATCCTGATAGCAAGTCTTCTGCAGCAACGCATACTCCAAGGATCCACTGTAAGCATTGTGATAATATAATAAATACATAAATAAATAAATAAATTTAATATTATTCTTCTTTTTATTGCTTACGGTTGAAAGTGTGCCACTTTTGAGTTGATTGCTTTGTTCATGCTGCACACAGTTATCGCTGGGAAGGGTATATCCTGTATGGGTGTCATCGTTGAGCTAATGCCGATGATAACTGGTGACCCCTCCCATTTGTTGAACACATTCAAAGCCAGATTGATGGCCATATAGAGGCAGATGACAAACACTGTGCCAAAATAGAGCCGCACCGCACCATGCAACCGACTGTTCCAAACATACTTCAATCCGTGCAACGATGTGCTACTCAGAAATTCCTTGGTTCTTTTTTTCACACTCTGCCACAAAGTGTTGCCCAGCGTTTTTTTGACAAACATTTTGGGAATACTACTGCATAACTTGGGCTCTTATATAGTAGCTGGATATACCCATTAGATGCAATTACGTAATTGATTTCCATTCGTAATTGGTCAAAAGTAATTGGAGGTTCTCTTTAATGACTTTTCTAATTGGGCTTAGAGCCAGGAAAATACCTTTTGTATGTAAGTTACTGGAACAGGAAAGAATTCATTTTTTAGGCAAACCGATGAGTAAAAATTGTAATATGCTTGAACCAATAGTTTTAATGACTTAATTACATATTTTTTTGTTTTATTTATATATAACATTTACATTGATTGAATCATTCTTAGCAGGCTGTCAAATTGTGACCGGATGCCCAAATTTACTAACTAAAATTCTGCATTTTTGATTAAGATTAAGTTATCGGCACTTGTAACGAGTATCGACCCAATTTGAAATCAATTCGTAACCTCAATTTTATCTCAATACAACTCAGCTTTAATTATAAACAGTGGACAAATATTAATTTAATCACAATTAATACAGTTTCTTTTCATTTACATATGGCTTCCATTGCTTTCTATTAGACTATATTGCTTTCTATTAGACTATAAGCTTAAAGATGAGGCTGCTCTGTCCGCGATCTGCTTGGCGGGTTGATTGCTGTTGCCAGTAGTCCCAGTTGCACTCCCACTGCCACTGCCACTGGCACGCCTGTGCCTGTGCGAGGAGAGCTGGGCGCGGGAGAGGACGCTGCCATCGCAGCTGATGCAGTGATAGTGCGTGTGCCGCAGCGCATAGGTGCACGAGGGAGAGTCGCAGACCTCACTGCTCGCTATCTTCCGGAAGCCAGCGGATCTCACATACTCCAGCCTCATATGGAGGCGCCGATGGGCGACCACCTTGTTGGAATCGGTGCAAACGTAATCGCATTTGCGGCAATGGAAGTGCGATGATTTCTTTGGAGCTTCTAAAACAAAAAAAAAAAAAACAAAAAAAAAATAAAAAAAAAATAAAAAAAAAAATAAAAAAAAAATCAATATCACTTTAAATTTGTACATTCAAAACATTATAAATTAAAATTACGGCATGCCAAATATTATATATTCTTGTACACCGTAGTTAATACTACAATTTGCTAAAATTTGAGAAGCATAATAAACCGCATAAGTTTCGATCAAATGTGCTTGTCAGCAAAAAGGTTTTTACATCTTTTGCCTGATAGCTATATAATATAGTATTCTGATCTTTATGATTTTTTGTTTAAGTGTTAAAATCATAGTTGTGTATTGGGCTAGTTTAGTTAAAATATCTTGGCAAACAAAAAATATGTTTATACAGGAACTCATCCTTCGACCGATTATTACTAGGGCAGCTATATGATATAGTTGTCTGAACTAATAGGATCATATAGTCCGCAAATTGGACAAGTATGGTTTGTATTTCTTGGTAAACAAACAAGTTTTGCTTACAGGTACTCATATTTTGACCGATTGTTCCTAAGGCAAATAAAATGTGGATATATGCTGGGACAGATGGATAGACGAACATGTACTGATTCTGTCAGCTTTTGATGTGTATGGAAAATATTGATTTATTTAATTCGTCCCGAGATGCTTCCTTCTGCACTCTTTTGCACAGCTTCATTAAATCCATTTTCCACGATTTTAGAGGGTTCAGGGAATATACGAAAAATATATGAAAAGTATAACCAAAGGTGCCCACCTACCCGTTGCAGATGTGGACGATGTGGCATAGGTGCAGTCAGTCACATGGCAGCGCATATTGGCGCGATATTGGCGAAAATCATCGCCCATCAGGGTGTCCATGCGTTCATGCCGCGCCGTATGTTGCACGAACCGCGTCTTGTCGCAGAAACTATAATGACAGTCCCGACGGTTGCAATGGAAATGCGACTGATGGTTGCGATAGCCGCATCTCTCGAACTTGCAATCCTCATTGAAGCGGAACTTGAGGTAGCCCATGGGTATATCCTGTTCACGCGTCCGCTTAACACTAATCCGACTCGCCGCTGCTGGAGTTGCAGGAGTCGCCGTTGAATTTGGTTTTGGTGCACACTCCTCGCCAACTGAAGATGTGGATGCTGTTGTTGCTCCTGCTGCTGCTGCCACAGCGGCGGCAGCATTTATTAGCAGCATCTTCTGCTGGGCGGCCTGCTCCAGCAGCAGTCGCATATCCAGCTGACCAGCGGCCAGAAAGCTGGGCAGCAGCACCTGCCGCTGATACAAATCGAGCAGTTGCTTAAATTGCATTAGTTTTACGTCCGTTTCCATTTCCGTTTCCGTTACAATTGCCGTTGATGATGATGCCGTTGCCGTTGTCATTGCCATTGCCTTTTCCGGTTCCGTAACCGTTTGTTGTTGCTGAACCGCACGCATGCTCAGATCCTCCGGCTGGTCCGGCATGTTGTCGCCTACTGACTGCTCCATTGCTGCTGCTGCTGCTGCAACTGCTGCTCCTGCGCTAGCGTTCTCCGGATAAAAGGTGCCCGCTGCACGAACAACTGTAAATTATAATTTGCACACATATTGCATAAACTTAGATTAATGTCATCCATTAATAAAACGCACCCGAAACTCGCTCCAAGGATTTGCTGCTTGCCGCTGTCTGCATGGAAAACATCAACTGCAATCAAGCAAGTGGAAGAAGTGTTGCAAACGATTAATAAAATAAAAGTAAATGTTAAAATTAGATCATTATTCTAACGTCAAATATGGCTTATAAAAAAAATCGAGAACTGCAGACGCAAAATTGGTAAAACATCTGAAAGATACTTAAATTTACTGTAACTTAATTGATTAGAGATTGGTAAGAATGTCTTGGGTAATCCACATAGGTTGTAAATGATGGTAACAATTTTAAGAATACTCCTGTCTAGTCGAACATAGATTTACATATCAGTTCCGGTATTTGGGTTTTAAAAACATATTGAATTTACTTTCTGATTCGGATATCATTTCTAAATTTCAATCGGTAAACAAACGGTTCCCAATTCCCAATTGACATCCTGATCGAAAGTGGCCAACTTACTGGAATTGGGGAGCGACTTTCAGTCAACTCCAGCGTTGAAGTGGCTTTTATTCTCTCATTGCCAGTGGCTGCGTTGGGGCCATTGGTCAAACCTCTTTGGGAGTCGACAGTCCAAACACGTGCTCGCTTCCGACTGTTGCGACCAGGTGTGAGATCAGTTGCAGTTGGAGCAATAGTCGCTGGCGTTGTTCCGCCACCAAGTCTCAGACATGTGTGGACGTGTGCCTCGTTGCCATCGCTGGTTGCTGCCACAGGGGCACAGGTAGCCTGATCATTTTTCTCCAACTTGAAACTAGTGAAAATGGCTTGAGGCGAGTGTTGAGCCTGAAGTGAAATTGAAATATGATTTTCGAATGATAATTAATAGTGTCATAATCTATTTCCTATAATTAATATAAATCTATAAATAATAATATAAATATTCTTGCAATATTCTTTTTGTCAGTATATAAATTAATGAGATCATGACAAATATTCATTGTTCTTGGAGATTAAATATTTCAACAATAAGAACTCGATGCGTTTTTCACTCCCTCTTCCCCCTCTCTATTCCCATAAAAGTTGTAGGCGCTGTTTCAATGTTGTTTTTGTTGTTGTTGTTGTTTTTTGTCATAGTTTCGGATTTATGACAAACAGTCGCAACCAGTTTATTATTTCCGAAATTACTGTTAATGTTTATTGTTGGCCCAAAATGTCACTATTTAAATTTTGTTCACGCATCAAAATCAATAATAATTAAAAAAATAAATTAAAAAAAATAAAAAAAAAATACGGCAACGGCAAAATAAAAACCAAATACAAAAAGAGAAACCACAAAAATATTTGAAAAGCCAATCAAATAAGGCCAGCTTCCGAATACCCTATAGAAACAATTATCTAACGAAGGCTAACCAAAAACAAAAAAAAAATTAAACGTATATAAAATAAATGGGACTACACATACATACATACATGTACAACTCTTTAATTACATTTAAAAAAATAAATATATATATATTTTCTTGGAAGTAGAGTATAAAAAAGTCGTTGCAATGATTTGGGGGCATTCATAAAAATAATTACTCCAAAATATTGAAAAAGACAATGAAACGTGTTTGGCTTTACCTGATAAGTTGTTGTTGCACACACACATACACACACACACACACACATGCACACATACTCATTCATATAAGTACACACACCTTATATGATTAAATACAATATATAGAAGCTATTGTAGTTGTGTCGTTCCTTTTAATCGTCATATTCGACTGTCGAGGGCGGTCACCGAGGGTCGCTTTAAATGTCATGAAACAATTGAAATTGTAACTCATCAAAAAATACAACAAAAAAATTATAATTTGTTTAGATTTTAATCTGATTTATCATTGATATTTAGAGTTAATTGAATTGACGTAATGTAATCAAAATGGAAACACTGCTGGAAAATGAGTAGAAAAATGTTTTGTGCAATTTTCTTTGATTTAAAGTTAAATGAGAAAATTACATTTCGTCAATTATCAAATGGGAAACTCAGACTGAATGAAAATTTACACATTTTGTGTCAAATACGAATTCAAAATGGAAAAAGCTAACGAAATTTATAAAAAAAAAATATTTTGAGATAATTTAAAAGGAAAAAGCAGAACTTTACTGAGACTATATATATGTGTAGGTGAATAATGCACAATAAATCCATATTGAACAAATTATTTGTATTTATATTTTTTTATTTCAAGTAGCTCTTTTTTTTAGCTCTCTTCCTGTGTCTGACAAATGTAGGTCTTTAAGCAGACGACTTTAGTTTATTACCCAAAAGACACACAGAATACCGCAAAAGGCAATGCACAAAATATTTATTCAAATTATTCGATTCACACACGCAGACACACACACACACACACACACGCACACACACAGATTCAAAATAACAATTGTATGTACTTGGCCAACACCTGCCTCACACTCCTCCCGGCTAGGCACCCCTCGTCTTTGGCCAAGAGGTTGACGCGTGGGCTGGATAATCGTAAACACACACTTATACACACACACACACACACACACACACACATACATGCTTACGCACTTGTGTGCGCAAGAGCCGACAAACTGGGCTCAAAAATGTAGAAATTATGAAAATGACAGTTAAAGGCACATAAACGTACGCCAGCCACAGATAGTGTGTGTGTGTGTGTGTGTGTGTGTGTGTGTGTGTGTATGGGGGGATGGAGGGGAGGTGTGTTGTGTGTATTATTGTCGACAGACGGGCAAGTGAAATAAATGCGGAAACACTCGTTGTCAATATTAATATGACGAATATGGCAAAAACCAAATCCGAAAACTCAATTCAACACACGGCACATAAAATGCCACATTTGGCACACACCTCCCCCCTCCACACTTAGCCCCTCCCATACCTCTGAAAGTCTATCAATGCAAATAGGCGCAAATTCCTATGTGTGTGTGTGTGTGTGTGTTAACATACATTGGCATTAGTTAGGGCGCGTCGTAGGCCAGACAAACTAACAAAAATAAAAAGGAACATTGAAAATTTTATTCAAATATGAGACGAAAAAAAAAACGAATTTAAAAGCGATAAGAGCAAAACATATTTAATCAATATAGCTAAATAAGCGTGTGAATCATATTAACAAAAAAATTATATATATATATATATGTACATATGTACTTATTAAAATTCTATGAATTTGTTCTGATTTGTAAAGATTGACTATCTACTGAGCTCATAAATTTCTACAACGGAAGATTGTGTTTTTCTGAGAAATAGATTTCAACAGGCTACATTTTTTTTAAAATTTTAACAAAAATATATTTACAATTTATATGGTAAATTTTTAATGTGTGTATATAATACATGTAATAATACATGTGAAATTAAGTTTTAACTTTCCTTAATTATCATTAAAAATAATACTTTAAATAGTTTATATATTTGATTTGAAAACAATTGACGACAAAATCCATAAAATTATTCCAGTATTTTATACAAGGGCGATTTGCTAAATTTCTGGCAGATTTCTTTTCCGAGTGTATGAAATATAGACAGATACTGTAAAATGTTGCTTCGATTTTAGAAAATTATCTGTAACCAATTTTGTGATATAATAAAACAAATTCCAAATTTTGCTGATTATTGAAAAGCAGTTGAATAATTTCTACGACTTTTGAGCTTAAATTGAACTTTTTAAATAAAGTATTGATGAACTTCTGACTAAACATTGTGAAATATGAAGACAGAGATAAAGAGAGATAGAGAGAATGAGAGAGTGAGAGAGAGAGAGGGAGAGAGAATATATTTTTACTTACACTTTTATAGACCTCCACAAAGCGATTCTTTGGCGGTCTGCCGCGTTTGCGATTAAAGAAACCATCGATTGAGGTGATTTGTGTGGGCGGAGCGGGCAACTCGTTGCTCTCGCTGATGGTGGCATCCACATCCGTTGCCTCTGTGCCACTGCTGATGTGCTCCATGCTACGCCAGCCCAGTTGACCAGTACACTTCCCTTGCAACCCGTGCAGCTTATCTTTCACGTTTGAGGGCACGAGCTGAAAGCGACACAAATTTCAATTGCAAATTGATACCTTGGGAATGCAATTGGCAATTTGGTAATGCCAAACAGTTTTAACCAAAAACACACACACACACACAAAGAGGAACACAAAAATGTGACTCATAAGCAGCTCATAAGGCGGAGGTTAGCGCCGCACAGGCGCCAGTCAGCAGAAAATGAGCACTTGAGCTAAGAGTGCTCGACTAGCAGATACCCTGCCGCCAGCTGTTACATAAAATCGATATCGATGAAAGCACAGAATATTGTCATATTTGCGAAATTTCCCGTATTAATACATTTTGCACTCTAAAGTGATTTATCTAATTTCTCCCGACTTATGCAGATCGCGAAAAGTTATCCAAAAAATTCTGGAGCAGCGCATGTTTTTATTCAGCAAACCCGAAACTGAAGTCAACGAATCTGCATACATATAAACATAAATTTATGAATACATATATATATATATATATATATATATATATATATATATATATATATATATATATATATATATTTCTTTGATTATCATTGTGTATGCATATATACAGACATGCTGTTAGTGGATTGTTCAATATGAACGGACGGACAGAGAGACAGACTTGCATGGCTTAATCGACTCGGCTTTTGTTGCCGATCAAAAATATATATATTTAGAAAATTTCATCTACAGTAAACCAAATTATTCCCATTTAATAATCTACTCTCTCTTAGATCGTCTGCTTTAAGAAGTGATGCTTATCATTTATACATACATATGGGAAACTAAGTTCATTATATATGTTTAAATAAATAAATGTTCCTATCTGTCTACGCATATATATTGCCTTTAATTATCAACAATTAAGCAGAAACTAGAAATTAATGCGAATCCAATCTGGATGCCCTTATGTCATTGACGCACCTTGTTATCAGTGGTACTTGATTAGAGCATCGTTCGATGTGTTTCTAACAGCCTCACACCTGTGTCTGTATCTCCGACAAATCCTATAAAATGTCGGGATTCCGACTGTGAACATTCAGTCTATATCTGTTTCTATTGCGACCAGTTGACCAAAGCAGAAAAAATGAAATTAAATTGGATTGTCTTTGCTTTATATATAAGTCTGATCCTAATCGAAGGCGAATCATCCATCATAGCTAAAACGAATGAGGTAAGGAAAGATGAATAAAATATATTGGCGATAAAATATAATTCCAATATTTAACAGTCCTGGGAGGCATCAAGGAAAGAGGAGGAACCGTGCGAATCATATGCCTATAAGGCTGTGAAACCACTTCTTAACTATCTTCGACAACTGTGGACAAAAATTAATAGCGATGCAGTCAAATTGCAGGAGTTTCAAAACCATTTGGACGAACTTTATCAAAGTCTTGACCAAAAGAACCAAGAAATATCCAAATTAAAAAACTCATTGCCAGGTCAAATTAATAGCGATGAAATCAAATCGGGGGAGATTAAAAAATAGTTGGACGAACTTAATCGAAATCTTGACCAAAAGAACCAAGAAATATCTAAATTAAAAAACTCTCTGCAGGTTCAAATTAATAGCGATAAAATCAAATCGGGGGAGTTTCAAAAACAGTTGGACGAAAATAAGCGAAATCTTGACCAAAAGAACCAAGAAATATCCAAATTAAAAAACTCACTGCAGGTTCAAATTAATAGCGATAAAATTAAATCGGGGGAGTTACGTAAACAGTTGGACGAACTTAATCGAAATCTTAACCAAAAAAACCAAGAAATATCCAAATTAAAAAACTCACTCCCAGGTCAAATTAATAGCGATGAAAGCGAATTGCACGACATGAGAGAGCAGTTGGAAGATAATTGGACAAATAAAATTAAAAATCAATATAGTTAACGATGATTCATCCCCTAGCGATGATTCATCCTCTTCTTCATAGAGATTGTGACAAATTGTGCTTAATTATCATTTTCATGGAAAAGACCACTACTATTAAATGCAAAATTAATTATAATTATAAATGTAGTTACAATTGTAACAATAAATTTGGGTTCAGTTTGAGTAAAAGAAAAAAATATATAATAAAGTGTAAATTGTATTGGCATTAAAAAAAAAAAAATACAAATTTTCTTTTTCTTTTTCGGTAGCGCTGAGATAAAGTTCGAGATCGAGTTAAAATTTTGATCCCATGCACTTTTCTTCAGCGGCACTTTGAGGTTTCCTTTGTTTTGCTTCAGTCGCTTTATTAAGGAGCAAACTAAGCACAGAGTTTGGCTACCCTTTGCACTGTTTGTGGATGGGACTGAAAATCCTTTTTGCAGTTAGGTGTGGAGCGAGGGGGTGGGGGGGGGAGGGATTTGGACGTACTGTGTTTGGCCACTCAGGTGACAGTAGTTTCGCGCCATCGCGCAGAGCAAAGCGATATAAAATTTGGAGGAGTATTAAAACGTTCCGATGTATATATATGAATGTATATATATATTGGGGAAAATTTGAAAATTGTCTGAAACGAGCCCGACAACAGCCCGATGAGTGATTGCAAACATGCATCGCATATATTGGCGTACCAAAACTAATGATTTAGGTAGTACATAATTATATCTAGATATCAAGGTTTTTTTTTTTTTGGGCGTAACCCTTGTTGATACTATTGTCCCCCCTTAACTGCCACCTCCACCCCTTATGCCTAGCTGGTCAAAGTTGGAGTTAGACGGTTCGCACTGATATATCTTTTATTATGTAGTTTTGTGTCATCGAAAAATCGTAGGCTATTACTTATATATATATATATATATACACATATACATGTATTTAGGAAAGCATTTTGTAGTATGTGAAACTATGAGATACACTGGAGTATTAATAAATTTGTATGTAATTTATATTTACATAAATAAACAAGTAAGAACGCTGCAGTCGAGTGAGCTCGACTACCATATACCCTGAACCAAGCTTTAAATGCATTATAGGTTTATCGGTTTTGGGGGCTGGAGTGGGCGTTGTCCGATCTTAGTAATATACCTTCTAAGTTTGGTAACTGTAGATCTTGAATTGCGGGAGACACAGACATTTATCGTTTTTTGTGGGCGGGAGTGGGCGTAGTCCAAATTTTTTTTTTCCATATTTATGAAGGGTGTTACTAGCAATATACCTTTAAAATTTGGTGACTTAAGTTTTCAAATTGCGTGAGATATATAGGTTTATCGACTTACACCAACAGGTGTATCGGTTTAGGTAGGTGGAGTGGGCGTGGCCATCCAATTTTATCGATCGTTGGGGGAGTTACCAGCAACATACTTGCAAAATTTTGCGACTCTAGCTTGCAGATTACGGCAGATATGTGCATTTTAAATTTCTAGGGACGAAGTTCCTGGGGGCGGCGGATGTGGGCGTGGTCCAAAAATTGGTATGCCAATCTTTGGAGGAAGTTACCAGCAAATTACCTTCCAAGTTTGGTTACTCTATCTTTAAAATGTTTGGAGATATACGGAGTTATCGATTTACAATCGGAATTGTCGATTATAGGCGCAGGTATGTGCGTGGCACCACAAATTTGTTATCGGTTCTTAAAGGCAACTACCAGTAATATACCTACCAAATTTGACATTCTCTACTCAAAAACTGCGGAAGATATAGCCATTTGAAAATTTTAGGGGCGGGGGTGATGGGGGCGTCGGAGGTAGGCGTGGCACATGCCGATCTTTCAAGGACCTCGCCAACAACCTACCAACCAAAATTGGTTACTGTATCCATTAAATTGTGAGAGATATGTGGAATTTATTGCTATCGGAAATCTAAATGTATCGATAATTCAGAAACTGAGGCAGTTATCGATAAAATAAAGTAAACTTGATCTACGCCTGGTATACGAGCTCTTATATTCCAAATTTGAAGTCTCTAGCTCTTATAGTCTCTGAGATCCGCGTGTTCATACAGACGGACAGACGGACGGACGGACAGACAGACGGACAGGGCTAGATCGACTCGGCTGTTGATCCTGATCAAGAATATATATACTTTATGGGGTCGGAGATGCTTCCTTCTGCCTGTTAGATACATTTGCACAAAACCATTATACCCTTTTTACCCATTTTTAATGGGTTCAGGGTATAAAAATAATTAAAATTGCTTTTAAAACAGAGTTTAATTTTTTTTGTATACCCTCGACACATTAAAAATGATAAGAGCAGTGGAATGCATTTTCGACTGCATAAGGTATATATATATTTTTGTACATTTTTGATAAGAATATGATTAAGCCGTGTTCCCCTGTCCGTGCATTTTATATAAAACAGACGTTGAAATATAATTGAAAAGAGCGACAACATTTATGAATATATGTATATTCATCATAAACATTTATAATCTTATTTATAAATGCTTATGTACAGTAGGCAGAATAGAAAGTATTCATTCGCATTTATTTGTATACTCTCTCTCAGACATCTCTCTACAAATGGGAAACTAAATTCAATCTTCCTAAAAATAAACACCACTTTAGTTACAAATAATTATATATTTTTTATGTTTTTGTTAAATAAGTTTTAATGTTACTTCGAAATAAATATATTCAGCTTGTGCCACTATTATAATAATCTGTAGATGAAATTAAACCCGGACCCAATCAGGGTTCACTGACTCAAATGACTCTCTGCATCACCTCTAAAATTCTTAACGATTTTCTTCGTTTTTGCTACAGTAGATTTGATTCTATATGGTATATATATTCCAATGGTATCTATTATGAATGCTTTTCCAAAAACATTAAAATGCTTATCATCCCATTAAAAATATACAAATTATGCAATTGTTATATGAATTATAATTTGGAATTGTAAATAAAATATTCACATAATTCATGCATTCACAGATCTCTGGGCTCCAAATTCGACAGATTCACATATATATTTATATGTTTATAATTTATTTAATTGTCTACAAATAATAATAATAATAAATAAATGTACCTATCTATCTACGCATATATGTATATTGCCTTAAACTTATCAACAATTAAGCAGAAGCTAGAAATTAATGCGAATCCAATCTGGATGCACTAAAGTCATTGACGCACTTTGTTATCAGTACTTGATAAGAGCATCGTTCGATGTGTTTTTTAACAGCCTCAGACCTGTGTCTGTATCTCTGACAAATCCTATAAAATGTCGGGTTCCGACTCTGAAAATTCAGTCTACATCTGATTCAATTGCGACCAGTTGACCATAGCAGAAAAAGATGAAATTAAAATGGATTGTTTTTGCTTTATATGTAAGTCTGATTCTAATCGAAGGCGAATCCTCCATCATATCTCAAAGTACTGAGGTAAGCAAAGAATTATCAAATATATTAGACAAACAAAATTTCTAATTCCAATATTTAACAGTCCTTGGAGCCATCAAGGAAAGAGGAGGAAAAGTGCGGATCATATGCTTTAAAGGTTGTGAAACCACTTCTTAACCATCTTCAAGAACTGAGGACAGAAGTTGCCGAAGTTAACGAACTTAACCGAAATCTTGACCAAAAGAACCAAGAAATATCCGAATTAAAAAATTCACTGCAAGGTCAAATTAATAGCGATGCAATCAAATTGCAGGAGTTTCAAAACCATTTGGACGAACTTTATCGAAATCTTGACCAAAAGAACCAAGAAATAGCCAAATTGAAAAACTCACTGCAGGTTCAAATTAATAGCGATGAAATCAAATCGGGGGAGTTTCAAAAACAGTTGGACGAAAATAAGCGAAATCTTGACCAAAAGAACCAAGAAATAGCCAAATTGAAAAAATCACTGCAAGGTCAAATTAATAGCGATGAAATCAAATCGGGGGAGTTTCAAAAACAGTTGGACGAAAATAAGCGAAATCTTGACCAAAAGAACCAAGAAATATCCAAATTAAAAAACTCACTGCAAGATCAAATTAATAGTGATAAAATCAAATCGGGGGAGTTACGTAAACAGTTGGACGAACTTAATCGAAATCTTAACCAAAAAAACCAAGAAATAGCCAAATTGAAAAAATCACTGCAGGTTCCAATTAATAGCGATGAAAGCGAATTGCAAGACATTACAAAACAGTTTTACGATTTTTTGCAAAGTGTTGCCCAAGAAATATCCAATGTACAAGTCATACTGCCAGATACCGATGATTCATCCTCTAGCGATGAAATATTCTCTTCTAGGTGGGAATGGTAACAAATTGTGCTTAAAAGGCATTTCCATGGAGAAGACCACAACAATTAGTTGCAAAATTAATTATAATTATAAATATAGTTACAATTGTAACAATAATATTGTGAAAATAAATTTGTGTTCAGTTTGAGTAAAAGAAAAAAATATATAATAAAGTGTAAATTGTATTGGCATTAAAAAAAAAAAATACAAATTTTGTTTTTCTTTTTCGGTAGCGCTGAGTTAAAGTTCGAGATCGAGTTAAAATTTTGATCCCATGCACTTTTCTTCAGCGGCACTTTGAGGTTTCCTTTGTTTTGCTTCAGTCGCTTTATTAAGGAGCAAACTAAGCACAGAGTTTGGCTACCCTTTGCACTGTTTGTGGATGGGACTGAAAATCCTTTTTGCAGTTAGGTGTGGAGCGAGGGGGTGGGGGGGGGAGGGATTTGGACGTACTGTGTTTGGCCACTCAGGTGACAGTAGTTTCGCGCCATCGCGCAGAGCAAAGCGATATAAAATTTGGAGGAGTATTAAAACGTTCCGATGTATATATATGAATGTATATATATATTGGGGAAAATTTGAAAATTGTCTGAAACGAGCCCGACAACAGCCCGATGAGTGATTGCAAACATGCATCGCATATATTGGCGTGCCAAAACTAATGATTTAGGTAGTACATAACTATATCTAGATATCAAGTTTTTTTTTTTTTTGGGCGTAACGCTTGTTGATACTATTGTCCACCCTTAACTGCCACCTCCGCCCCTTGTGCCTAGCCGGTCAAATTTGGAGTTAGACGGTTCGCACTGATATATCTTTTATTATGTAGTTTTGTGTGATCGTAAAATCGTCGGCTTTTACTTATATATATATATATATACATATACGTGTATTTAGGAAAGAATTTGTGTTGTATGTGAAACTATGAGATACATTGGAGTATTAATAAATTTGTATGTAATTTATATTTACATAAATAAAAAATAATTAAAATTGCTTTTAAAACAAAGTTTAATTTTATTTGTATACCCTCGACACATTAAAAATTATAAGAGCAGTGGAATGCATTTTCGGCTGCATAAAGTATATACATATATATTTTTGTATATTTTTTATAAGAATTAGATCTAGCCGTGTTCCCCTGTCCGTGCATTTTATATAAAACATACGTTGAAATCTCATTGAAAGAGCGACAACATTTATGAATATATGTATATTCATCATAAACATTTATAATCTTATTTATAAATGCTTATCTACAGTTGGCAGAATAGAAAGTATTCATTCGCATTTTTATTTTTAATGTTTTTATTTTTAAGTTTTAATGTTCCTTCGAAATAAATATATTCAGCTTGTGCCACTATTATAATAATCTGTAGATGAAATTAAACCCGGACCCAATCAGGGTTCACTGACTCAAATGACTCTCTGCTTCACCTCTAAAATTCTTAACGATTTTCTTCGTTTTTGCTACAGTAGATTTGATTCTATATGGTATATATATTCCAATGGTATCTATTATGAATGCTTTTCCAAAAACATTAAAATGCTTATCATCCATTAAAAATATACAAATTATGCAATTGTTATATGAATTATAATTTGGAATTGTAAATAAAATATTCTTATAATTTATGCATTCACAGATCTCTGGGCTCCAAATTAGACAGATTCACATATATATTCATATGTTTAATATTTATTTAATTGTCTACAAATAATAATAATAAATAAATAAATGTACCTATCTATCTACGCATATACATATGTATATTGCCTTGAACTTATCAAATTTAGGCAGAATCTAGAAATTAATGCGAATCCAATCTGGATGCACTAAAGTCATTGACGCACCTTGTTATCAGTGGTACTTGATAAGAGCATTGTTCGATGTGTTTCTAACAGCCTCAGACCTGTGTCTGTATCTCTGACCAATCCTATAAAATGTCGGGTTCCGACTCTGAACATTCAGTCTACATCTGATTCAATTGCGACCAGTTGACCATAGCAGAAAAAGATGAAATTAAAATGGATTGTTTTTGCTTTATATGTAAGTCTGATCCTAATCGAAGGCGAATCCTCCATCGTGGCTCAAAGTACTGAGGTAAGCAAAAAAGAATAAAATATATTTGACAAGGGAAATTTCTAATTTCAATATTTAACAGTCCTGCAGTGCAACAAGGAGAGAGGAGGAACAGTGCGGATCATATGCCTTAAAGGTTGTGAAACCACTGGTTAAGTATCTTCAACAACTTGTGACAGAAGTTGACGAACATAAGCGAAATCTTGACCAAAAGAACCAAGAAATATCCAAATTAAAAAACTCAATGCAAAATCAAATTAATAGCTATAAAATCAAATCGGAGGAGTTACGTAAACAGTTGGACGAAAATATGCGAAATCTTAACCAAAAGAACCAAGAAATATCAAAATTAAAAAACGATCTAAGAAAAAGTGAAATGAAATTTGAGGACTCAAATGGGAAACCCTTAATAATTGGTTGCTCTTCCTTTGGAAATGATCCGGGAGTTCACAAAATCAGTGGCTGTAATTTTTCCTTTGATGCTTTATGTGATTCGAAGATAGCAGGTCCTGGTTGGACAGTTATCTGGCAGCAAATTATTGGTGAAGATTATTTCCACAGGAATTGGACCGCATACCGTGAAGGCTTTGGTTCCTTTGATGGCAACTTCTTCTTGGGATTGGAGAAGATCCATCGCTTGACGAGCACCAAACCCCATGAACTCTATATGCAATCGGATAGCTATAAAAACGCAATCAGATATACGAGATATCAACAATTTTCTATTAAAGGCGAAAGTGATGAATACCGACTGAGTTTAAGTGGATTCAGTGGCAGTGGTAGAGATATATCACATACAAACAATAATACTAAATTTACCACATATGATCGTGATAATGATGACTGGACTGATGGCAATTGCGCTTTACATACTGATATTGGCTGGTGGTTTAACAGCGAGTGCCGTCGGAGGTAAGCAACTGACTCTTTGCAACACCTCTCAAATTCTTAACGATTTTCTTCTCTTCTTCTACAGTCGTGCTTTTGTTTCGAAGCATTCTTTAAATTATCCTAAACGCATTGTAATGCTTATACGACCAGCAGAAATATAAAAGTGATGCAATTGTTATATGAATTGTAATTTGAAATTGTAAATGTAATAATCATATAATTCATGCATTCACAGCTCTCTGTGCTCCAAATAAAACAGATTCACATATATCTATATATGTTTATTTAATTGTCTACTTTCTCAGATCTTCCACTTTAAGATGGTTATAGTTTGTATACAAATTTTCAAAGCTCAATCGTTTCTAAAACCAGCAACTGCTCAGCTGAAGATAATTATATATTTATAAATAAATAAATGTTCCTATCTGTCTACGCATATATATTGCCTTAAACTTATCATTTTTGAGCAGAAGTTAGAAATTAATACAGAATCCAATCTGGATGCCCTTATGTCATTGACGTACCTTGGTATCAGTGGTACTTGATAAGAGCATCGTTCGATGTGTTTCTAACAGCCCAGACCTGTGTCTATCTGACAAAATCTATAAAATGTTGGGATCCGACTCTGAACATTCAGTCTACATCTGTTTCTATTGCGACCAGTTGACCATAGCAGAAAAAGATGAAATTAAATTGGATTGTTTTTGCTTTATACACAAGTCTGATCCTAATCGAAGGCGAATCCTCCATCGTGGCTCAAAGTACTGAGGTAAGCAAAAAAGAATAAAATATATTTGACAAGGGAAATTTATAATTTCAATATTTAACAGTCCTACAGAGCAACAAGGAGAGAGGAGGAACAGTGTGGATCATATGCATTAAAGGTTGTGAAACCACTGGTTAAGTATCTTCAACAACTTGTGACAGAAGTTAACGAACATAAGCGAAATCTTGACCAAAAGAACCAAGAACTATCCAAATTAAAAAACTCACTGCCAGGTCAAATTAATAGAGATGAAATCAAATAGTGGGAGTTTCTAAATCAGTTGGAACATAAAAAAAGAATTAACCAAAACAGCCAACAAATATCCAATTTAAAAAACTATAAAAAACAAGATAGAACGTTGCAGTCGGACGCAACCGACAGCGAAATACTATTATACCATTACATAAATTAATTTAATATTTATAAATATAATATATTAATATATATATATATATATTATAAATATAAAATATATTTAAATAATTATAAATTTATTTTTATATTAATCGGACTAAATTCTCGTGTTTCTATTGTGATGCTACCTTGACTCGTGTAGAGCTGCTGTGAGCATGCGATTAAACTATCGCGTTAAAAAAATATCGCCGTTAGTTTTGAAATTTAACAATCGAACTACTAGAATTAATATTTTATACAAAATTGAGAAACTTTATAAAAAAAGAGGTGGCACAATTTGACGCGCTCGATTAAGAGTGACCAAATAACAAGATAAGCAGCATTGCGCCAAAATTAACAGCAAATGTTAAGTATTCTATTAAGTAAATTGCGGGAGATACAGGCATTTATCGTTTTTTGTAGGCGGGAGTGGGCGTGGTCCAAAATTTTTTTTCCACATTTATGAAGGTTGTTACTAGCAATATACCTTTTAAAATTTGGTGACTTAAGTTTTCAAATTGCGTGAGATATATAGGTTTATCGATTTACACCAACAGATGTATCGGTTTAGGGAGGTGGAGTGGGCGTGGCCATCCAATTTTTTTATCGATCTTTGGGGGAGTTACCAGTAACATACCTGCAAAATTTTGCGACTCTAGCTTGCAAATTACGGCAGATATGCGCATTTTAAGTTTCTAGGGACGAAGTTCCTGGGGGCGGCGGATGTGGGCGTATGGTATTGGTATGCCAATCTTTGAAGGAGGTTACCAGCAAATTACCTTCCAAGTTTGGTTACTCTATGTTTAAAATTTTAGAAGATATACGGAGTTATCCATTTACAATCGGAATTGCCGATTATAGGCGCAGATGTGGGCGTGGCACCACAAATTTGTTATCGGTTCTTAAAGGCGACTATCAGTAATATACCTACCAAATTTGACGTTCCCTACTCAAAAACTGCGGAAGATATAGCCATTTGAAAATTTTAGGGGCGGGGGTGATGGGGGCGTCGGAGGTGGGCGTGGCACATGCCAATCTTTCAAGGACCTCGCCAACAACCTACCAACCAAAATTGGTGACTGTAACCATTAAATTGTAAGAGATATGTGGACTTATC